>CM008234.1:3574825-3611230 GCA_002278615.1 Pogonus chalceus
TTGGTATGTAAATAACTATTCTGGCTGCGCAGATTTAATTCGCATCTTGATTTGATTTTATTTAGTTAAATTCCTCAATTTTGGTTATACGTTTTATTTATAAATATAAGATGACCCTATATAAAATAAAATATTTTCTTATTAACGATATATTAGCCAGTTTTTCAGTTAGATTATTAAATTATGTATTTAAATATTTTTCTAACATAAAAGATTAATAGCTTGAATATAAATTTACATAACTTTGACTTCTTACTATAAATAAGTCTGGTCTAAATTTACGAAATCTCATAATTTTTATTTTAATTATCTACTACTATTAAGGATTACCCACAGCATACACCTTAATTTTTAGGATTAAATATTGCCTCGTAATAAATAAGAACTAATTAAGTGTAATCCACCTCCTACATGATCTACGATCCTTATTTTGTTTGTGAGTCAGAGCTGCCTTGTCCGTGACAATTGTGAAATTCGCTAAACATGGAGTGAGATTTTTTTTACCGGTTGTTTCTGTTATTTCTTGGCTAACTGAATTGTTTTGATGATTAACGTTGCCAGTATGTTAATAATGTTCTGTAAAGTAAGTCAATCGGTTTTGTTCGGTATAAAAATAAACACTTATTTCCTTTAGTTGCTTAATTGTTAGTTTTTCCAGATGTTCATTTATTTTTATAAATTCTAATACATGCATACAACACTCTTTAATTGTTTTTGTACATTATAATATAAATAAATACTATCAAATAACAGAATAAAAAATTAAATAATCGAAATATTTGACCGATATTAAACATTCAATCGACTGATTTATGATTATAGAATGATAGATAAAACGCAGACAAACATTTATATCTGTCAAATATTAAATAAAAATCAATTATGAAACAACAAAATACATATGTTAAAAATTATAACTGTGTAACATTTCATATTGCTATCTAATTAAATAAAATATTTGTGTCATCAATTTTTAAAATCTAAATCTTGATTGACAGTAGTAATATTCATTGTCGCAAAAGCAAAACTAATATAGTATATAAAAACTAGGCCATAAGTAACTTTCCTTGTAGAAAAAAAACCTTGTCACTTCGAATTTCAAGTAATACACTAATAACTACATTCTTCAAGTATTACTTATTTAGCAACTTTTTTCTTTGTACTACAAGAAAATGCGATTAACTTTTAATTGAGGTTTATATATTCCCTATTTCCTACAACTTGTCATTGTTTTTTTTTTTTAAAAAAAAAAAGAAAAAAGAATACTGTAATAATCGATTTTATTTAATATCTTTATTATTTCATTCATCAGATCTAAATAATAGAAAAGTTACTCTTTAAAAAAGTAAGATAAGTTAAAAATCAGTTAAAGACTAAAAAATATTTTTTTAAATACTGACTAAAATTGGTTTAATCGAGGCTAAAAACAATGTATATACCAGTTAAGACTTTAGAAATGAACAAAGATCATTTAAAAAGTCTTTTAAATTATTTTAGTTCGCTCCTCTGAAGTTTTAAAACTGGTTAAATATCGTTTAAAGAAGGGCTCGCCATAGGGGCGGACAGCCCGGACATTGTTTAAGGGGCGACAATTTGTCTATTTGTCTATGGCGACGTAAATGATAGAGGAGGCTCTATTTAAAGATAGGGTACGAACGGCCTTAAAATAAATAAATTTTCAATATTGGTAAATTATTGATTTTCAATAGTAATAATTATTTAAATAAAATATAGGCTATTTTCACTTTTTCATTTATATTCTTAATTAATAAATCAAGACTTGATATTTAGACTTGTTTTAGAATTAAGAAAATATATATTAATTACTGAAATTTAAAATTTCATATTCTATTTCTATAATACAGTGGCGTAGGGTTCATTTTTAAACACCTTCTTTTAAATTAAAAATATATTATTTTATAATTTTATGTAGCAAAAATTGAACGTAAAAATATTCATTGTTGTGCGTATATTACAATTTTTAACAAATCATATCGGTTTTCTTTTGTTTCACGTATTATTTTTTCTGCACTACATTTGCAAAATAATATCAATTAGTCATTATAGTAATTAAATTATTATATATTCATTAATTCTAGAAATTATAGTCTTCAAATGTATTTTACGCATTTAAACAAAAGAAACAGAAAGGCTTTTTTTAAAAACAAAGTATGTTTCACATTTTATTTAATAATACATANATAGAAGAATACATTTATAAAATAGACAGAACCGTGACGGTATTAGATTCAACGACAGTGATATGTTGTCCCAGTAAGAATAAGACTTTTTGTGCAATTTTTCTTAACTTGTAACTGAGCTTGTACGGAAACTTTCGGTTTTCTGTCACAACTGTTTACAGTTACGATTTATATTCTTTTGGAGATTTCTTGAAATTTCTAGTTTGCGTATATAATCAAATATATAAATCTGTAGTAAAAGTATAGTAAATTTTTGTTTATTTTATTTTATGTTTCTTGTCTGCCAGAACAAGATTCTAGAACTGTGATAAATTTTTTATTAAAGTATACATATGCTTGTTTTATTTGCTTTTACAAAAATGTCAAAAGAATATAAAGTTTTGCAATTAAAATACTTGTTAATTGTGTTAATTACAATAAAAATAGAACTTATAATTAGTACAAATTTGAAAATAATATTTCAAAGAATTCGTTGCAAACATAATAATTAAAAATTAATTCCCCTAATATTGCTTTGAAATATAAAATTGTAATTATAATTTTAATTCCGTTTCTGACAATAACCGTTAGTTGATTAGGTGGTTCTGAACAAAAATTAAATGAATTAACAGATGCCATGACGTCACACGTCTGCGCATGCAGCAAATGTAATATGACCTCAGCAATTTATTTTTTAATGGACCAACTCATCACTCATGGTCTATAAAATTCACTTATTAAAATCCTCTTTTAAAAAACTGGTTGCGAATTCCATTTCATTTTCAAATGATAATATTATTAAAGTCGTTGGATCAGCAAACAATTTTTATTTAATGTTTTGATTTTCAAATTTTTTACTGTATAGTCTATGAAAATCTGAAATGTAAGCTTATTTTTCAACGAAAAACAATTTTGTTTCAGTTAATCTCTTTATAGTGTTTGTTTTAATTTATAAAGTCATCATTTTATAATTTTATAATAGTATTTTCCTTACCTATAACAACAGAAACTTAATTTTTAGAATACTAAACACAAGAGAGCTCCTAAATTTTATATTTTTCTTAAAATATCCTAAATAATATAATTTATAAGAAAAAAAAGTAAAAGACTTATGTCTGAAGAATTCTTTTTTGTGGATCCGAATCGCAAATAAATCTATTTTATCGAATTGATTTTAATAATTAAAAAATAAATTTATTTAATTAAAAAAATGGACAAATAAGAACTACATCTATTTAACATCTTGAACCAAACGTTTCTTTAAATAATTTTATTTTAAAAAGTAAAAACTTACAGATTTTACTAAAAAAATCTGTATATCAATGTACCGACAGTTAAATCAAATTTTAAATATTCATTATTTCCATTATTTTATATATTTATAACATTTTAAAGTACTTAATTTGATTTTTATATAAATTATAAATTAAAATTTATTCAACAAACAAGTTAAAATTAAAATCTTATCCATTTTAATCTAAAATTAAAAAAATGCCAATCAAAATGATTAATATCTGTTCATGACAAGTTGATGTTAAAATATACCTTAAATTTATCTCAAAATTATACATTAAATAAGTTTAATTTAACGTAAATTTATTTAATAATTGTTTATTTTTTATTTGGTACAATGCTCAAATAAAAAGAATTTCATTTTTTCATAAACGGAAACACAATTTAATTCACATGACATATGACCTCATAACAATTTAAAATGAGTATCATATTCTCGCATCTTTTCAAGGATTTTCGCAAGATCGTTGCATAGAAATAATAAAAAATGTTTTTACCCTCATTTTTATGTGAAAATAATTTTAACAACCATATTTTTATATATTACATTGTCATAATTCATGTTTTTAAATTGTAATTATAATTAAATGTACATATGGATAATATTTTAACTGTATACATTTAATCATTTTCTATTTAAATCAGTGAATAATATGATTAATTTTATTTACAACATTTAAATGAATAATCTAGATTAAACAATGTATTTTATGTTTGTATATTATTAATTCAATATATGTATGTATGTAGTACATATGTACATAGTTAAACGATAAAAATGTATTCATTATTAAAAACATATTTTTCAATTGTATATTTAACTTCTCATAAATATTTGAATATTTGAGAGCAAATAATAATTACACATTTTAAAGGTATTACTTGTTAAAAAATCTATACATACTTTTAACTTAAACAATATATTTTTTTCTGGTAAAAGTAGTTTAAATATGGTATCAAAATTCTATTTATATTAAGAGATCTTTTGGTAAGTATTAATTCTTTAATTTATTATGATATCTTAATAAATTTTTGGTGAAATACTTGTTCCTATTAATAAAAATGATTATTACCTTAAAAATGAAAAGAATTTATTTATTTATTAACTTTAAATTTAACACTAAACAATTTTCTTATAAATATTTGTTAATTTCATAAGAATATTCATTAAAAAAACTATTTTTTAAATAATTAGAAAGCATTTTTCAAACTTATTAATTCCTAAAGTATATTTTCAATATTTTCTTCTTTTATTTTAAAATAAAACAGCATAAATAATTGATAATAAATTAAGTATATATAAATTAGAGATAACGTAGGTATATAATAACAGGAATTAGAAATTAAAAACATTTGATATATGTAAATATACATCTCATTTGATCCATAAGCATTGTTTTAACATTTTTATACAAAATAAATGTTTATTTATGATACGCAAGTTTAACAATGCAAATTATGAAGATGGGTGTTAATTTCCTTTGTATATTGAATTTGTTAAAATCAAGGTCATAGGTCATTTCTTTTTGGAAATGTTGTTCTACCCGCGCATCTAATTTAATACTGCTCTTCTTCGAAAAAACTTCTTGTAAAGTATAACACCACTTAAAGATTTTTACAATAGGTTTATCTTAATAGTTTTTAAGATAAGAAATGACTAATAGTCTTTTTTAATTAAAATAAATATATAATTTTATTTTTTCGTTGTTTTATCTCAATTCAATTCAAAAGTTTTTTAAAACAATACATTTTACTATTGTTTTATATTCAAATAAAAAAGTCACTATGATATTACAACTTATCAGAAGTTTCTGAAATATATTTGAATCTTTAAAAAATAAGTTGTCACTATGCAAGACAAGATACATTTTCTTATGAATACAAATTAGATTTCCAGCACAAATAGACTAAGTATATAATGTCGCAGTGGGACATCTCTTAAGTGTTAATTTAATTGTTCTCAAATATGGTTACAAATCTAGTGGAAATTTCCATTTCAAAACTATTGTTTAACGAAGATAAGGCCATAACTTCATGTTAAATTAATTTTTATTTAAATTTAATTTTAAACATATTTGGTATTAAATATTTAATATTCAGAACAAAATAATAATATAACAAAACGTAAAAATATATTTTTAAGGAAATTAAATAAAATGAATTAAAATAATTTTATATTTTTGAATATAAACTATAAATAAACATATAGCCTTGCACTTCAATTAATTTCGATATGTGTGAGAGAGACATTCAATAAAATATTCTTCAATACATGTGCAAACATGTACAAATATATGAAATATATAAGTTATATTTGTATTATAAGAAATATAAAATATATTTATCATTGTTTCATACTAATACGTTCAGGTATAAAATTTTAACCCATTTCGGAATTATTAATATTTGTTCCCACCTTCTTCCCTGTTTCAAATAATATCCAAAAATTGAAGAAAGAGGTTTAGTATTATTTTTGAACTCTTACTATTCAGTTCGTATAGTATTTGATTATTATAAATATACATGTAAATAGTATTTTGTGTTATTAATCAAATTAATAATGCTATGTGCTACAATTTTATTGCGGAATTTATTTTTCGGAACAGGTAAAAAAGAATTTGTATATATTTATCGACTGAACTATTTATACTTAATGTTTCTACATTTTTTATTAATTATAAATGTTATTAATTTATGGATATGTCGATATATTTCTATATTTATTTGTCTCGTTGTTGTTATTATAATAATATATCAATAACAACATGAATCACTTATTAGGTTTTTTTATTTCAAGATTTATTATTCATTTTTTACTCTTCTAATTGCGTTGTTTATCAAACTACAATTCATTCTACAATTGCATGTGCGTAAAAAACTGTAATTTTCAAATCAAATAAAAAATGGTTTTTTCTTTTATTTTACAAATGAAATATTTGTGTTAGATAATTGAATTTTTATTTTTATTGGCATTAAAAGTAAAAATAACTGTTTCATATGAGATTATAGTTATAAATCGATTGTTTTAAATAATTAAAATGTATGTAAATTGTTATGATGAAGGTAAAATGTGTCGTGTATGTAGAAAATCAGTTGTTATATATAATAAAAGTGTTCATAGATGTGTTTTTAATAAATTTTGTAATTTAATTGCAGCTAAAGTGATGAACGAAGCAGAATGCGGCGTAGGAGGCGGCGGCGGTCGAGGTGACCTTAACAGCAACCACCATGGGACGCTAGCGTCCACCACATCGACGACGACCTCCACATCCGCCGCAGATAGAAATACTGTTAGTTGTTTGAGCAATGCTTCTAGTCAAGACATCGGAGATTTTGTTCAAGATAATTCTGATTATCAATGGTTTCTTGATTACGGGTATGAAAAAAAGTGAACTATATTTTTTTACTTAATTATATGATAGAAAATTATAGTTTTATACAAATATATAATTTATTTTATAACTACTTATTAATAATATAGTTTAAGTAATTATGATTTTTTTATATTTTAATTGATATATTTATTATTATCGCAATTATTTTAATATATAATTGATATAATAACGCAAACGTTTTTGTTAAAAAGTAACACGCAAATTTTTGTAAGGCGTAAATAAATTCTATTAATATTCTTTTATAGTTTTTTTTATTGATATTACTTATATATTATTTTAAAATAGCTAAATTCTAAACATTTTTCGTCATCATATTAAAATGTAATAATAGAAATAATATATTTTTTTTTTNTATTTTAATTTTTTAATAGAAATAAGAAGTTTATTTTAAATTTATTCTTTACTTGAATTAGTTACAGAGATGGCGGAATTCACCATCATACTAGCGTCCTTTCATCTTTAACCGAATCATACGGTGGTCCAGATGAAATTGGCTACTATGACGCTCTATCCAAAAATTTGGATGCCAATCTCGCTGAAGCGGATATGGAGAGCTTCCGTACTGAAGATATTCATGCTTTACTTACCACTTTACCTGCCATGTGTACTGATATGCAGCTAGTCACCGATGTAAGATTTATTTTATTATCGAAATTGAAATGATTTTAAATTGTACCATATTCTTACAATTTTTAGATTAATTTATGTTTAAAGCCTTATTAATTTTTTACCAATCTTTTTTGATATTAATTATTATAAATTCTGTTAAAATCAAATTTTTAGTCAGTTTACTCGAATTAAGAATTCCTTCCATTCCAATATCAGTCGTTTTTTTCGTCCCATCGAATCGGATTTATGTTATCCGAATCTTCCAATTTTATGTTCTTTGAACATGGGATCAATTTCTTTCTAAAATAACTTTGGTGCAAGATTTGATTTTAAATTGTACTATAAAAAAGAAATAAGTTTTTCTATCTGTTTTCATATAAATTGTTAGAATAAATTTAATGTCCAGTTTTTTATTTCTATAAATTTATAAAAAATTAAAAAAGCTGTTTAATTAATTTATTTTTCATTGTAAATATTAGGCAAATCGGGAAGGAGAGATGTTTGCCAGTGTCACCGGTTCTATGATGGCAAAATTTGATTTTGATTCATCTGGTCCAGGAAGTAGTTCGCAGGGAGAAGAATCAGCTAATTCTCCTAACACTATGTCTATCTGTAAATCAGAATTATTGTTTTCACCAGTAAAAGAAACTCCGATGCCTGGCGCAAATTTCAGCGTAGATTCTTTAGATTGTGACTTAGAACATGATATTATGTTAACTTGTCAAGCTAATAAAGATAATTATACAATTGCATTTGAAGGAAGTGTTACTATGTATTCGGAAGAAAGCGATGATTTTCATGATACGGGTAATTAAAAATCTGTATTCTTTTTTTTATTAATTATATTTGTTAAATTAAAGTAATAATAAACATTTTTTTAAGTTTAAAATACAATTGTTTCTTTTAATAACAAAAAATTAAGTATTAAGTATTTTAAATTAAAAAAAAAAAATTCCTTGAATATAATACAAAAACAATTGTAAGTATTATACCTTTAAAACAAAACATTTAAGTAAAGGATTAAAATGTATGTCTCTAATGTTTACAAAACATTTAAATTTCTTTGAATGTAACAGTAAATTTGTCATTAAAATTTTCTTATTTACACAGATAAAAGTGAGGCAACAAACAACTCGGAGTCTCACAGATGGACTTGCACAAATAAACATCACCAAAAACTACTCGACACTTCAATGGCTCGCTCAGATTCGGGTTTAACCACATGGAGTAAACTAAAAAAGAGGTCGAGCGAAAACCAGTTACGAAGACATCCATCGGGAAACAACAACAATAATTCCTCGGGAGACGAAACCACATCGTTCAACAATTTGGGAAATGACAACGCACCAAAAAGCCAGAGTATGCCTAATTTATATAAGCAAAAGTTACGATGGCAAAATGGTGTAACACAAACAAATTGCTGTGGGAATATCATGAGTAGCTCATCGGTAAGTAAAAATTTTAATATTATATATATTTTTTGTTTGCACTGTTTTTATATAAATAAATGTTTTCTTGGCTATTATTTCAAAAAAAGAAAAAACTATACTAAAAATAATTATATTTATAAAAATAAAAAACATTTTAAAATCTTTATTATTATTTTCCGTGCGCCGAATTTGTTTATTAATCAGTAATACAATTAAATAATCAAATAATCCGTTTTTAAAGATTAAATATTTAAATTTATTAGTTTAATGGTCCTGATATCAAATATTTTTAATAATAGGTTGAATCTCCATCACCAATCCAACGTAAACCTCATTATGCTAAAATATTTGATATACAACACCAAACAAGCCGCAGCAGCGGCAGTTGTTATTCTGATATGGCTATTTCCGTTGATGGTGGCGCTAATATTAGCTCAAATAGTTCTAAACCTCAGCAACCTCACAATTTCAGTCTAGTCAGATTGTTTATGAAACAAAAAAGTATAAGTGCTGAAGGTATGAGCTGCGGATTAGACCAATCTTCAGCAAGTGAGTGTTGGCCAGCTAGCCAGTCAGAAGATAGTGGCGATTCTTTTAATTTAAAAGCTAGAGAATGTCAATCTCGAATGACGAAAAGTACAGAAAAGGCACGATCTGTCCCTGAGAGCTCTATGTTTGTTGATAGTCTTGTTGATGGAGGTAATACTGAAAGCGCTCACCATCAACGAGCTCATGACTTAATAAAAGAAGAAATTGAAGATATTTCTGAACGCTCTGAATCTGTGGAGCAATTATCGGAAAGTGCTTCAAGAGCTGATTCCATCTTTAATAGTTATGAACATGATAGACCATATTATCAGCATAAATTAACTAAATTCAATGTTAACAATAATAATAGTAGCGTTGAACATGATGAAGAATTAAATGATACCCAACATAAACGAAGAATAAGACGCGGAACTCAAACAAGATGTAGTAATACATCTAATGAAAGTGTTGATAATTCTTCATCTACTGAAAGTACAGAATGTACAAGAATACATACAAAACCAACAACTATTGTTATTTCAACAAAACATAATTCAACACAGTATCCAGTGCATTTAATGAATAAAAGTATGCAGACTTCAAGATATTCGCCTTATTTAAACAGGTAATTTTTTCATTTTTCTTTTTATTCGAAATATATATTTATAATATTTAATATTTGTCCAGATCAAATTTCGGTAATGATTGGGTACGAATAGTAGAACCATCATTTTTAACGAAATTAAAACAACAAAGTGAAGGAAATCCAAAGCCTGTCTATGTAGTTTATCCAAACTATACACTTCCTGATCTTGAATTTTTAAAAGAAAAACGAGATATTGCTAAAGTATTTCTCGCTCCTCAAAAATTCCCATCAGAGGAAGAGGCTCAAAAACAAAAGAAAACAGCCCCTACTGCTGGAGTTACACAAAAAGGTAGACGACCATTTTCCTGCAATGATATGGAAATGTTAAAGAAAAAAGGATTTGGTCATGTTAGAGATTGGGACTCATTGACTTTCTTACTTCCTGTCGAATGTAAACAAATATTAGCTGATGTTCCTGAATTCATGAATGTAATAAAAGACCGTGAAGATGAACTACTTAAACCCAAAGAAAAACCATTGTTTTGTGTTTCACCTCCAGTTAGGCATAAACAACGACCTGTTAGTTGTGATTGTGGATCTTTTATGGATAGAAATGTTACAAATGTGTCTTCGAGTTCAAGTACTGCAACTCAACCTTCTTCAGGATATAGAGGATCTTCAACTATGCTATCAGATTCATCGCAACAGAATAGCCCTGCACCATCCAATAATTTCAACCCATTATTTGTGTATCGTTATGATAGTGTCACTAGTTCGGAAGCTAGTTTAATGATGAGTGAAAAACAAAGACCAATTACAACTACTGCAACACCTCCTGTACCAAAGAGATCGATATCATTAATGAATGACTCCAAAAATAAGAAGATTGAATCTATTCCACCAAGACCACCTCTACCAAAAGGAATTTTAAGAAAATCTTTAGAAAATTGTAAAACAAAGAAGAATATAACCAATACTAAACGATATAGTATGTATGAAATGAATGAAAATGATGAATATAGCGAAGAAGATATTCAACAAAATGTTAACTATCAGAAAAGGAAATCTCTATATGAACCGTATTATCTTTCCCAACGCAGAACATTTTCAGAACATTCAACTGAAACTGAAGATGAAGGTGTTGAAGCGGGACATGGAACTGATAGCAGTTTAGATGAAAGATTTGAAAATATGAAAGTTCGTCCACCAACACCACCTTTACCAAAAACATGTGAAAATTTGTTTAACTTTGGTGCAATAAGTTGCGATGAATTGGAACAACTTGAAGAATATTTGAAAATGAGTGGCATTTCTTATTCAGATAATGATGATTGGGATGAATCAGAATTATTAAGATTAAGATCACATGTCAGCAAATTCTTGACATTGAAAATTAATAAAGATCATTTTGATCCTAATTTCCCAGGTAAAAAAACTGTTAGTTTTGCTGATAGAGTAATGTCGCACGAAGATTCTCAAAAACTTTATTCTACTCCACCAAATTCTCCAAATGTTTCAGCAATGTTAAGTAGACATTATCAGGTACGTAAATATTTATTATTATTTAAAATAAAATATAAATTCGTATTTTTTTTACAGGGAAAAACTTTGGTAGATATGCCTATTTGTGAAGAAGGAGAGTTAAGTCCAGATGGCTATCGTAGCCCAAAAATGCAAAATATTCCTTTAAACGAAAAATCATCCCCTAACATTTGTCAACAAAAGAAGGGTGAGTACAAATTT
Source organism: Pogonus chalceus (assembly GCA_002278615.1). Lineage (NCBI taxonomy): Eukaryota > Metazoa > Arthropoda > Insecta > Coleoptera > Carabidae > Pogonus > Pogonus chalceus. The sequence goes on from CM008234.1 coordinate 3,586,590, forward strand.
CTGATTACATATTTAAAAATCATAATAATATTTTATTTATATATTTTTAGGCTTAATTAGCGCGGTAACTCAAGCAGTAGAACAATTAATCCATCATTTTTCGGCTGCAAATGACCAAGGCGAATTGAACACCTTAGGTGATTCTGAGTTAAACCCTTCTTGCGCGAAACTAGTTCTATCGACACTTTGTCCATCATTGTACGCTTTATTAAGTGATGGTTTAAAACCAACTTTAGATACACCATTCGGTGCAATCAATAACTCAGTTTGGCAAGTAGTTGAAGCTTCTGCTCAACAAGGCCCACTTACAAAGGCACTCAATGAACTCGTAATGAGGATTAACGGAGAAGATGTTATTACTGAAGGATTATTAAAGTTCAATGCTTTTGTTTTCGGATTATTGAAGTAAATTACATTTTCAATTTGAAAATTTATACATTTATTAAATTAAAATTATTATTACAGTGTCCGCTCATTAGATGCCTGGGCTAGTTATTTAAGAACAAGAGAAACAATTTTACGGAAACATTACAATACAGATTCCCTTTTACTTCAAGCCCAAATTAGTGGTGCATCAATGCGATCATTGTTGGATACACTTGTAGCGACTTTACAACCCCTTGCATTGCTACCCTTCCAAATTGATTTATTGTTTGAATTCAGGCAACTTCATAATAGTCTTAAAAGAATGGGATCATATCACCAACCCTTGAGTCCTACACATATTAAAGTAAGTTATAAATTTCAATGTTTAAATATAGTTTTGCTTTTAACACACGGTTTTCTTCCAGATATCGCCTTTATCTAACTTAACTAACAAGCAACTAACCCTAATGAAATTAGTTCGTTCGGTACAAAGTAATATGAGCCAATCTTGTGATGATACTGAAGAATTTTCTATTGCAACAATGATTCGAAAAAGTTCTCCTGAGCACAGTGATGATACTAGTGATCCTTCGTTACCAGATTTATTAAATTCTTCTGCCCATACAAAAACTCAAATTCGTGATGATAAACAAAGACCACGATCATGTGTTGATCCAAATGTTGGTTTATTGCATACTCCTGGTTTTAAATTAGTTGATGATGTTACTGGAACTTTGAAAAAGCGTTGGTCTGGTATTCATTTAGGATCTAAATTTGGACAAGCTTTTGATAGATTGGCAGATGATACAGAAGAAGAGTATACAGATAGTTTAGAACATACTGTTAACATGAGAAATAGAAACGTTACATATGTCGAAGAATCTAGAAATTCTAATGGAGACGTAAGTGTATTGTTGATTTTTATTAATATATTTATCTGTTTTATTTGCAATTAACCAAAAAAATTTAAAAAATGTTTGCAATTTTAATCTATAATGTTTTAATTTTTTGTAGGGCTCTAGTTCACCAGCCCCATCTCTACATGAAGACGGCCCTGAATCTTTGGAAAGTGTACTTTCAGATGATAAACCATTAAATGGTGGGAAATTCCGTCGCCTGCAAATGAAATGGGAAATGTTAAGTGGTCGAGAAAACCCACAATCATCTCCGCCATCCTCACCTAGTCATTCACAAAAATCTCAGTCTAAAATTCCAAGATTGATTAATTCACCAGTTAAATCAGGAATACCTGTTTTATCTCCATCATTTTTGAAAAATAACAGTAAATTACCAGCGAAAAAAGTTACTACACCACCGGGTAATGCTATTAAAAAACAAGTAAATCCTCCCTCTAAGCCACCAACACCAAAAGGCAATATAACTAAGAAGTCTAATGTGATTACAAGGTAATTTTTTAAAGCAATATTGTTTTTATTAATATAAAGTATAAAATAAACAATTATTTTAAACAATCAAATTTATTTTCAGAACAAGTCGTGTGGACCAGTTAGAAAATCCTGAGAACAGGGTACATCCTGTCCGTCCAAGCAGTTTACCATATCGGCCCGTTTCCAGTGCTCAAGGAGCAAAGGGCAGCAAATTGACTCCACCGCGTAGGGCCGTATCAAGTTCTGTTAGTAGAAGACCACAACAACAGCAACAGACTAAAACACCTAAGTAAGTTGTATAATAAAAAATACATATCTTACCATAGTAGAATTGTAGTTCATTATTACTATAATTTAATTTTTTTAAACAGAGTTGTGCGCACACTCACGCACCGTTTACCTTCGGATAATGGCCATCTTTCATTCAACGAAGGAGATAAATTAAAGGTCATATTAGAAGTGGATTCTAAATGGTTGTTGTGCTGTCGCGGAGAACAAAAAGGTCTAGTACCACGCTCAGCAGTTATAAGTGTAACAGAGGGAGGAGGAGGAAGAAATTGAGGTTATTATTTTACCATATAGTATATTATTATAATGTGATCTGGAGGTGATGTAGTATATTTATTTTTGAAAGTTATTGCAAAATATTATAATCACCAATCTCATCTTAATTTAAGATTTAAAACATTCTTGATTTGCTATTCATATTATATAAATAATTTTACAATATTCAATATGTACTTAAATTAAGTATCAAAAGAATAATCACAGAAGTTACATTATTCCTATTGCTAATAATTTAACTTTGCTTTAATTGCTTTACTTTAATTTTTTTTTCTACTTTTGCTTTTTATATATTCTTAGCAATCATAAAATTACATAGGTATTATTAAAACATATTTACATAGTATTGGATAAAGAAAATAAAGCACAAACAAATGTTAATATTACCGAAACCAAAAGTCTGTCCTTATGCATGACTAAAATGTAAAGTGCTTTTTTTTTTAATTATTAAAAATTGGTGGAAGGATAACATTATCATAAGTAACTTTTACCCATTCGCAATTTCCTATCCTGTGCATGACTAACGGTGACAGTTTTCTCTTTCACCATTCATGCAATACAATCAAACGGAAAAGGAAGATGCTTATTCTAATTTTACCTTTCTATATTTACCTATCCTTGCATGTTAACGGTTTTGGTCTTCCTTTTATATTTTAAAGTAATCAATACTTAAAAATAATTTATGATTGCTAAATTTTGCTTTATTTTCAGCCACAATAAGACTAAAGTATTTATAAAACTTTAGACTCATCGTGGTTTTTTGTTTGCACCTGTTTATTTTATTTTTATCGCGTGCTATTGCGCGCGTATTACATGCACCTGAGCATGCATGGGCCAGGTATTCCCTGCAAATACCTCTTGGATCCAGCTTTTGGCTCCTCTGTATCCTATTGCTGAAATATATATTACAAACGAAATTTTATTTTTAATATAATTATTAATATTTTTTAGTATATATGATATATATTTCACTTTATGATATATAAATTAATTAATAATGAAACTAATAAGTCTTTGATTGTAGCTTCTGTGACAATAAATGTACCAGCTTATCGTTGTAGTATTTTTGCAATTTCATGTATGTATGCCGGATGACAATATATTAGTGTCGTTTTAGAATCATTTAAAGTTATTGGTGAACGTGAAAATTTGTGATAATGTATTTATGGTGCGAGTGCAATATTTCATTTCTCATATCGGCTTTTTGTACTAGTTAAGTAACTAAAATTGTTGTAAAAATCATAAAAGATATTTAAGAGTAACAGTATTCATGTTCTTGTAACTGTCTTGGGTTAGTCAAGTGTCACAGTCATGGTCATGTTTGTGATTGTTAATTTGTTGAATATTTATACAATTTGAATGAAAACTCAATGCGAATATATAAAACTCTGTTCAGTGAGAAGAAAGAATAAATGACAAAAAATATTACTACCTACTACTAGGAATATATACTCAAAGTACTAATACATCCTAGAATATATAGGTAAATGTACTAAAATAGTGTAGATATAAATATTATGATCTAACTTGTCACTGAATAGTAAAAACTAATACAATATCGTAGAGAAGAGTGGCCTTTCAGAAAATTTATCATTTAAATGAAGTTACCAGATGTAATAGCCGTAAATATAAGTAAATAAATTAAAATTAGATAATAGGTAGATTCTTCTTGCACATGTAATCATTGTTGCTGCTCTTATTGTTAGTATTTAGTAATTGTAAGAGCATATAGTTTATTTTTAATTTAATTATTTAAATTACGCGACAAAAGCTATTAAGCTTATTATTCTAAAAAGAAAAAATAACATGTATAAATCCAATTAATGTTGAAACCATGTTTAATCAAACTAAAGGATAATATAATAAAACGTCAATAAGCTTATTTATATTTGCTGACAATATATAATGTAAATAGCACATCAAAAAAGGATCGTCATATCTACGAACGGATCAATAGAATGCGTTATATCAAACCATAATATTAATAAGCTTACAAAAAGGAAATCAATTTTATTAACAATGGTTTCAACTGGTTTATTTATTATATTTGACGCTTTACGCACTCGACACAGTTCGACTACCTGTTATTGTACATATTTTAATTACTTAGTTAATTTGTGATTTGTTTTTGTATATATTATAAGATGGAACCAAAGTGATTAGATTTAATTCGAAACGATCGACTTGATGCATTACGATTTATATATCGAACTATTTTTTGTTTTTCTTTTTGATATATTTTTTACGATTTTTTCATTATTATAATTTATATTTTGGGAACAAAATACATTTCATTATTATTTAATGATAGCTATGAAATTATTTCATAGGTGCCATATAATTTTGTGTAAAGTATAACAACCTAAAATTATTTTGTAATTTGTCTTCTCTTGTAAAAATAAAATATAAATCAGGTTAAGCTCTAGCCCATTTAGATTAAAAATACTTATCTATTAGCATTAGTGCCCATTGTACAATTAAGTATTTAATAAATAATAATCAAAAGAAACGTTTTAAATAGATTCTTTTTTATATTATGTTTGAATAGAATGTATCACAAGGTAAGTCATTAAAACTAATCATTATTAGATGTAATATAAATATTATTTTATTGTAAATAAATTTCAATGGTAATAATAAATTAGAATATATTTTACAGCAAGTTGCATACAATTTATTATTTTATTTTTTAAAATATAAGTAGTGCATAACTTAGATATATCATAAATAAATAATTTTTTTGCACTAATTTATATATTTACTTATTAACAAAGAATGTCCTTAGGTATATATAAAAAGAAACACAAATTTTACGTGACTTATAATAATTTATTAAGTATATTATTATATGTAAATATATTTATAACACATTCAAAATACCGCCTATTTAAAAAGAGAAACCGTTTAATATTTTCGATGTTCGGATGAACCACTGAACAAATATCACAATTACAAGTACGTAAAGAAGAGCTAACCTTTCATGATAACACACCTTAATAAAGAACAGATCGACTTATCTCAGGGCCGAAACCAAAATATTAAACACGATATCCTCTTTTTATGCAGGCAGTCTCGCTAGCTAAAACACAAACACAAGAACAAATCGAGTTTGCGTAGGACTTGAGCACGCAAATACCTGATTCAAAAAGACATTAGTAACATAGCACTGCTTTAATATATAATACAGAAGAGAATTATACGGATGCCCGCTTTGTATAAATTATCTTAATAATTTTTCTGTCTTAATAAAAAAGAAAACCATAATCATAAGAGAAATTTAAATGATTCTTCTGTGTTTTTATTTTTTGCACTGGTTGCGGTTTTGTTGTTGCCATGCACTTTTAGTTGGTGACGACAGAAAAGGGTAGATAGGGAACTTCCTTCAGAATTTGAAGAAAAGGTAAAACTATGCTGTGGAAACAGTGCAGGCTAATCAATGAAGCTTTGTTCTACGCAGGCTTTCACTCGTTTCTCATATTCTCTTCGATTCTCTTTATACAGCTGTGCTGCCATTGAATTAGCTGGCGAATTTGGATTTGGGTCACTTAACAGTGACTGAAAAAAACAAAAAATATATTTGTACTTTTTAAATACAGTTACTTCCAATTATTTTTTATTAAACATTTCTTCCTAGCATTCATTCGAAAAAATTAATATTATAAAAACAAAATATAAATACATAAGTAGTGAAAGCATAACAACATGCTAAGAGATTTTAATTTCTAATTATACATCTAATATATTCAATAAATAATAAAATTTGAAGCTTTTTATAATTAAAATTAAATTGCAATAATATATCTACCTATCAAGTGTTTGTCTCTATGAAACAAACAAGTATGATAATTACTCTAGATATATAGTAATAAATTTTAATCTACTTTGATTTCACAATTATCAGTTAATATATTTTTTAAATCGATATTTCAAGTGTTCATAAATGCATCAATATACCAAAATTTAATTTGTACTTTTCCTTGTTAATAAATTATGAATTTATAAAATATAGGTTATTACCAACGGTTTTATTACAAATACAATAATAAAAATGAAAATTTAACTTACTTGGATAGATGTCAGAATAGCTGATACATCATAAGTGGGACTCCATCTATTTTGTAAGATATCTAAACAAATTCCTCCATCAGCGTACACATTTGGGTGGAACATATGACTGACAAATCGAACCGTTGGCGGTTTATTAGGATATTCTTCTGTGAACTCAATTGTGAGTTTAAATGTACCATCTTCAAAAGGAGTATCATGTGGACCAAATATAACGGCATTCCATATCATAATATTATTGTCAGTAGGTGCACCACTAACGCCTGTTGGTGGATCTTCTTGAAGTCTGCAGAAAAAATATATACATTACACATGTAACTAGGTTGATCAGGAAAGCTAGGTAGAATTTTACATGAAAATAAAAACCTTAAAATGAAAAAAAAAATAAGTCAGATTGAATATCTTTAGCTTGCCTTGAACTAAGATATTAGGTTCAGAAGCAAATTAATTTATTTATATTCATTAAACAAAGCGTCCTACATTATGCACTGCTATATAAAAATAACTGCCAAGCTGAAGGATATTGTGAGGTTTTGAAAAAAGGAAAATAAAAATAAACAGGAAAAATAATTTTCTTAAATCTACTTATAAGTAAAAGCAAAAGGAATATCAGAAAGCAATTAACAAGGCTATATAAATAATTATTAATAAAATGAGTCAACACAAACCGTTTAAAATCTCTCATAAGGCGTCGGCGTGCGGGCGTCGACATCGTAAAAACAGTCTACAAAATTAATTCGCAATCCAAAATTATTCTATCAGACATCAACAAATGAATTAAAACACGCACACAAGAATTTATAAGATTTTAATCAAAATTTTATGCTAGCTAACACACAATGGAATCATTAGTTTCTCCCACTAACATGACGTATAATATTATAGGCAAAGTTACTAATGACGTTTAAAATGACGTTAGTAACAGGGAAAGAAAATAATAATGAATTTCTTCTAGGTTTATCTTAAATTTCATAGTGAAGTAAAAAATAACAAAAATTTAAAATAAATTTCAAAACTAAACAAAATTATTCAAATCAAATCATTATATGTATATTTTAAAATGAATATTATTGATATTCTTTATGCATTGGTAACATTGAATGTTTAATTAATAAATTTTTAAATGAAAAGCTATTTATATCATGCATCTAGTCCATAAGTATATTTATAATACAACAGACATTTGAAAAATAAGAAAATATCAAAAATATTTTTTATTTGAAAATTAAAATGTAACTCATGTACTTTTATTTAATGATAGTCAACAATATAAGAAAAAAATGCCCTATATTATAAATATTATTAAACAAATTTGAGTATAATTTGAAATGTATTACTTTTGAAACATAACATAAACAATTATTTTATATAAAATAAAAGCAATATAAGCGTATTTATATTTAAAATTTAATGTTTGAAATTGTTTTTGTCACTTTTTCTTGTGTCCTGGCAACACTGCGTGTAAGTCTTATCAAATCAACATGGCGGTTGCCACAAGTGTTAATTCATTATAAAACGTCGAGTTCAATATTATTACTTTTATATTAGTAAATAACAAATTTAAAATACAAACTAACTTGTATATACTTTAGGAATATATTTGTTAACAAATATCTTTCAACAAAAATGAGTGTTGATGCGTACGGTCCGAGTTCCCAAACGCTCACGTTTTTGGACACAGAAGAGGCTGATTTAATTGGCGCTGATACACAAGGCTCTGAATTTGATTTTACAGAATTCACAGTTCCTTCTCAAAGTCAAACACAAGCTTCGCAACTAGATCATGGTGGTCCCCAAGTATCGGGTATGCAGGTAATTATCTAACCCCACATAATATTTCAAGGTCACATACACATGATTATAAGGTTTATAAATCATTTCGCAATAACTTATTTCAATGAAAATGATTAAAAATGAGCTTTTACATATTCTGCTTATCATTCAATGTACAAGTATTTTATATCAAAACAAAACAGTATACATACTCATGATTGTATTTTTGAATATAATTTTTAATTTCAACTTTTATCTGAGAAAATACAAGTATTTAAACATATTGGAAGCTGTAGGATTTTTGTACAAAAATGTTTAAATTGTACTGTTTTGTTTCACGTGACATATTTCTATATTTGATATAATTTAAAAATAACTATTCCGTTAATCTCTTATTTTTAATATATTTACAAATTTTTTAATGTACTTTCTATGTGAAAGTAAAAATTATTTTTAAATACGTGTTCGTAGGTAATTTGCTTTGCATATTTTAGTTATTTAAATTTTATTGTCAGTTATTTATTCTAAACTTAAAAATAATATATTTTTATTTCTAGAAATAAGTAATTTAAAAATAGTGTTATCGGAAAAAGTAATATTTATGGCAACATTATTTATAGTTTATTTATAATAATGAATAGGTTACATATTTATCTTTAAAATAAATTGTGTTTTGTTTTATAAAAATTTTTTGTTTTATTTTAGATAAATGGCATCGCAACAAAATCGACAAATAACAATATAAGCGGAAAAATTGCTTCTGCAACTCAAGCACTTGGGGAATTACAATTCGAAGAAGACGATGAAGAATTCTATAATAGCAAGGAATTGCCTGATTATGCTTGTAAATATTGTGGTATTCACGAGCCTAATTGTGTAGTTATGTGTAATTTATGTAAAAAATGGTTTTGTAATGGCCGTGGAAACACATCCGGAAGTCATATCATTAACCATTTAGTCAGAGCCAAACATAAGGAAGTAACTCTTCATAAAGATGGTCCTCTTGGAGAAACTGTATTAGAATGTTATAGTTGTGGAGTTCGAAACGTTTTTGTGCTTGGTTTTATCCCAGCTAAAGCCGATTCTGTTGTTGTTTTATTATGTCGTCAACCATGCGCTGCTCAAAGTTCTCTAAAAGACATGAATTGGGATCAGGAACAATGGAAACCACTTATCGCTGATCGTTGTTTTCTTACTTGGTTAGTTAAAATTCCTAGCGAACAGGAACAATTACGGGCAAGACAGATTTCAGCCCAACAGATAAACAAACTAGAAGAGTTGTGGAAAGATAATGTTGATGCAACATTTCAAGATCTTGAAAAACCTGGAGTTGACGAAGAACCGCAACAAGTTCTGTTACGCTACGAAGATGGTTACCAGTACCAAAATATTTTTGGGCCTTTAGTTAAACTCGAAGCGGATTATGATAAGCGATTGAAAGAATCACAAACACAAGAGAATATTGAAGTACGTTGGGATGTAGGTTTGAATAAAAAAACAATCGCTTATTTTACGCTTGCAAAAACTGATGGTGATATGAAATTAATGCATGGAGATGAATTAGGATTAAGGTATTTAGGTGAAATGCACAAGGCTTGGGCTGGTGTAGGACATGTCATTAAAGTTCCAGATAATTATGGTGAAGATATTGGCATTGAATTAAAAAATAGCTCTGGAGCTCCTACAGAATGTACTAGCAATTTTGTTGTAGATTTTATTTGGAAAAGTACTAGCTTTGACAGGTATGTATAAAATAAGTAATTACTAATTAATTATTTATTTTTATAAGTATTAACATAATAATTAATGTACCTGTATAATTTTATTTTAAATATATATCTTAGAAATAACAAATCTAAATATTATTTTAATTTATTTATTGTGAATTCTATTTATTTAAAAGTAATTTGAATATTAGTTTTTTAATGTATTGTAAATATTAATATAATAATGTTAAATTGTTTTTTATTTGCAGAATGCAACTAGCTTTACGCAAATTTGCTGTAGATGACACTTCAGTATCTCAATACATATATCATCGCTTGTTAGGACATGAAATCGAAGAAGTTCTGTTTCGTTGCCATCTGCCTAAGCATTTCTCAGCACCTAATTTACCAGATTTAAATAGATCACAAGTTTATGCTGTAAAACATGCAATCCAAAGGCCATTATCTTTAATTCAAGGCCCACCGGGAACTGGAAAAACAGTCACCTCTGCAACAATCGTGTACCAACTGGTAAAACAAAGTGGTGGTCCAGTTTTAGTTTGCGCTCCTAGTAATACAGCTGTTGATCAATTAACAGAAAAAATTCACCGTACAAATTTAAAAGTTATTCGCTTATGTGCCAAATCTCGAGAAGCTATTGATTCTCCAGTAAGTTTCCTTGCTTTGCATAATCAAATCCGTAATATGGATACTAATACTGAGCTACAAAAACTGCAACAATTAAAAGATGAAACCGGAGAACTTAGTTCTGTGGATGAAAAAAGATATCGTATGTTGAAAAAATCTGCGGAAAAAGAACTATTAGAAGCTGCAGATGTTATTTGTTGTACTTGTGTTGGAGCTGGTGATCCTAGATTAACTCGTTTGAAATTTCATTCGATTTTAATTGATGAGAGTATGCAATCTACTGAACCTGAATGTATGGTACCAGTTGTCCTGGGCGTAAAACAGTTAATTTTAGTTGGTGATCATTGCCAATTAGGCCCCGTTGTTATGTGCAAGAAAGCAGCCAGAGCTGGGTTATCACAATCATTATTTGAACGTCTTGTTGTACTTGGAATCAGACCTTTCCGTTTGGAAGTACAATATCGTATGCATCCTGAATTATCTCGTTTCCCTTCGAATTTCTTCTATGAAGGAAGTTTACAAAACGGAATAAGTGCCGAAGAGCGTAGATTGATTAAAATTGATTTCCCATGGCCAATTGTTGATAAGCCAATGTTCTTTTATGTTACACAAGGACAAGAAGAAATCGCTGGCTCTGGTACAAGTTATTTAAATCGTACAGAAGCAGCAAATGTTGAAAAAATTGCGACCCGATTTTTACGTAGCGGGGTAAAACCTGAACAAATTGGTGTGATAACTCCGTATGAAGGCCAACGAGCATATTTAGTTCAATATATGCAGTATCATGGCTCTTTACATAGTAAATTATATCAGGAAATTGAAGTTGCGAGTGTTGATGCGTTCCAAGGTAGAGAAAAGGATATTATTATCATGTCATGCGTACGATCTAATGATCATCAAGGTATTGGCTTTTTAAATGATCCACGGCGTTTAAACGTAGCTCTTACCCGAGCTAAATATGGAATTATTATTGTTGGAAACCCGAAAGTTTTATCCAAACAACCGTTGTGGAATCATTTACTTGCTTTCTATAAGGAACAGAAAGTTTTAGTTGAAGGCCCGCTTACTAATTTAAAAGAATCACTTATTCAGTTTGCTAAACCTAAAAAATTAATTAATGCTGATAATCCTGGTTCTCATTTTATGACTACGACAATGATAGATGCTCGTGAGGCACTCGTGCCTGGATCAGTTTATGACCGCAATGGTCATATGAATGGAGCACCAAATAGTGGTGTAAATACAGGGCAATATGGATATACTCGTCCAGGTGGCCCACCAGCTTTAGATATGTTTAGTCGTACACATGACCCCATAACTTATATTTCACCTGAACGAGCCCAGGCAGCACTAAACCCTAATTTACCAGTACCAGTTGGTATGTTTATGAATATGGCTCATGTTCCCCCACGATTTTATAATCAACATCAACAAGCATTGCAAGCACGTCAACAAAACCAGCGAAATAGAGGTAGTAAATTAGGAAAAGGACGTGGTGGAAAAGGAACACATGGCACAAGCCATGGTTCAGGAGCTGGATCAAGCCAGGATCATCAGCAAACTCAACCATTTAGTCAGAATTTGCAATTGACACAAGCTATGTCTCAAGGAATGTCTCAACCCGGATTCAGTTTATCGCAACCTGGATTATCTCAACCAGAATTGAGTCAAGATCCTTATATGATCGAGTATCAAAGCCAAGTCGACGGTTTGTTATCACAAGACTCGACATATCAAGGCGATCGGTCGGCATTCTATCCGCCAACAAGTGCGCAATTTTCTCAGCCATACTGAGCTGCGCGCGTGCGCTGCACCTACACACCATACACGCGCCTCGGTCAGCAGCAGATGTTCGATACACGACGCCTTAACGAGGAGATGAAGTCGCGGGAGCGATCTTAACACGAGGAGATAAATTAGCAAGTGATGAAGAAACATGTGTGCCGCCCGCTTGTTGTCGAAAATGAAATTGTCAGTAATCCACGCAAGAAATGGTCGAATTCATGATGAGCAAAATGACACGTTCTGTCGAAAATATGGTGCTAGAGGTTCAATAATTAAGCGTGGAAAGATTTGAGCATGGTATATAGAAGAGGTTTCATGTAAGAAAAAGAGTCCAGAAAATAATTACTTTTCATTTGAACTTTTTTTTATAAATAAAGAAATACAATCAGTATTATTTACACAAGTTCCAATAACAACAACAGAGTTTTAGAACTTAAATAACTACTGAATTATTTTATTTCATTTGGAACTTAAACTTATTGTTTGAACTAAGAAAAGTACAAATGTGATACTGGATTCTTAGAGTGAATAAAAATCTCTTGAAGCACTGCTCACATCGGCCAAACGGTTTTACTACACTGCGTGGCAAAGATTCAGCAGAGTTGTTTTACACTACCATAAACAAAATATACACAACGTTGCACGACGTGTATTTCTTATATTTTCTTCAAATTTTTGTTACTCACTCTCTTATTATTTTATTCAAATTATTATTTGCATATTTGACCCGGTAACATTTGTTTCCCTCGCAATTATATTTTCATTTATTTCGACAGAATATACATGTCCAGTTTTATCTGTCTTATTTCATTTATTGTTAAATAATAAATATAGATTAGATATTTAAACTTGTGCGGATTTAATAATGTGCAATTTTATTATTATTTAAACATACATATGTTTTATTTTGTTGAGGGTGCATCATGTTAATGTTATCATTCAATATAGCACAACCGGTAAGCATACTTTCTATTGAAATTTATATTTGGGGTTAATCATGAATTAATTTCTAATTTTGGAATATGTTGTAATTTATGTTGTTAATAAACAGTTTAATGCTTATTTAAATAATGTATTTATTATCTACATTTTTTACTTTTTTCAAATTTTTAAATATTGAATGATTGAGATCTACTATTTATGGAATTTTATACAGGGAATTATTATAATAGTATATTGGCAACACTGACGTCAGCCAGAAAAATGTTTGACAATTGTTTTGTGATTGATTTTTGATTTCATTTATAATGTCGCGAAAAGTTGATTCATTTATAACAAAGTCAAGTCGAAATGATCGTTTTGCACAAATGTCTAGACAAGAACAAGTAATTGAACAAAAAAAACGTGAAATTCAAGCACGACTTCAACAACAGCAGAAAGAGAAATCAACATCAGTTTCTACCTCTTCAACTACAACAAAACCTATTACATCAATTGATACGAAAAAACCAAATAAGCCTTTATGGAAGGGGTTAGTACTATTTATTATTATTTTAAATAATATTTACATTTCAATTATTCCTGCATGTTTTGTTTACTCCAAATTAAACAAATCAAAACAAGATATTAGTAATAAAAATACTTGACAAAAGTAAATTAAACTTACATGATATTATTCTTTCTGTTTGTTTTTTATTTACTTTTATAGTTTCTAAACTATTCTAGTTTAAATTATTAAAAACTATTAAGTGAAATGTACAAACATTATGTTCACAGGAATCTTGGCAATAAACCAAATCAAAGTTCTAATAATAAATCTAGTGCTCAATTTAATGTTTTTTCAAATGATGGATCGTTCTTAGATCATTTCAAACAAATGAATGATAATAAGAAAAGTTTTGATCAAAAAATAACCATATCATCTATTAAGTCAGATAAAGTTAGAGACAATCAAGATCGGATATACAGGTAATTAAATATTATTCATTAGTGAGACTTATAATATTTTAAATTATGCTTGGCAAAGATATGTTTCATAATTAAATTTTTTTAAATTGCAATTTAAGTAATATTTTGGTAAATATATACATATTTTATGTAATTTAGTATATTTGTTTACAGTGATGAACGTAATAAACCATCGCGTTGGTCTAAATCTCGTTCTCAATCAATGAATTCATATTCCGCAGATGAATCTCAACCAATGAAGAATAAAATATCGCGATTTTCTGATCCTCCACCATGTGAACCACAACAGCCTCAAATAATTACATCATTTTCTCAAGCTCCTACATTTGCTAGTCCTGATATTTTTACTAATAATTTTTCTATACAGCCTCCTATGACTGTTCAAACCATGCAGCCACAATCTTTACAGCAAATGCAACAACCTCCTCCCTTAAATTCAGTTGCTCCTCAAATGAATACACAATTAAATTCTTTTCCTGTTGTAACAAGTACTGCTCCGATGTTAGTACCTCCTCCTTTAACTATACCTGGTGTTCCGCCACCTCAAATCGTACAAAATAATAATGTTGGAGCATTAATAGCTCCACCACCTCCACATACAAGTATACCAAATCAGTCAATGGCAGGAGGAGGAATTAGTGTCCCACCTCCTATTTTATCAGTACAACGAACTGCTTGCCCTGCTCCTCCTCCTTGTGGAATTGAATTAACATCGATTCCTGCACCTAACCCTATTCCTGTTCATACAATTCCCCAACCAGAGCCTATAAATGCATTAACGATTCCTCCACCAGCTCCTCTACAGTTACAAAATATACCTTCTCCAAGTCCTATTCGATTGAATGAAATACCAAATCCAAAGCCAATTGATTTATTAAATATACCAGCACCAGGAGAAGAGCCGAAATTAAATAAAACAATGACTGATCCTGATTTTATTAAGAATATACCACCACCTAATAAATCGGTAGGAAGATTATATAATTATCTTTTTCTTTGTTTTCTGATATGCTTTTTTAATATTTTTGTCGGTTTATTATAATAATGCATGGTTATTTTAATATATTCATATTTTTAGTTAAAAGTATATCAGATATTATTTTGAAAACTATTGTTTTTTGTTGTTATTGTATAAATATTATAAATAAATTTTCCTATTTATTTATTTGTTTAAATTTTGTGAATTATTTTATAATATGTTAAATTATATTAATTTAATAATAAATTATTAATTTTATTATATTTTAATTTTAGGTTCCACCGCCAGCGTTAGGTACAGTAACTGAATTTCCTAATGTTACAATTCCTCCACCAAATACTAATCCAACGGTTATTCCACCCCCAACATCTGTACCTCCACCATTACATCCGCCCCTTCAACAACTCCCTCCACAACAAATGCCTGCTACAAATACTCCACATCCACAGCTGCTTGGTGCTGTATCTAGTTCAAATATTCCTTCTTTAATGGCACAACCTGTTCTTCCGCCACCAGGAATGGCGAGAACGGGTCCACCCCCACCGCCACCTAATATTAACGTTTCACAGGTATTTAAATTCTATAGAAATAATTCAGTTTTTTTTTTTTTTGTTAAAGCGATAATAAATTCTACAATAATTATTTTAATTTATAGCCATTAGTGACAATCATGCCTCCAGTAAATGTATCTGCGCTACCGGGACCTCCGCCAGTTTTAAATCAGCCACCTCCATTAGCGCAAACAAATCAAATTCCTCCAATGAATTTTCCACCTCCATTAGGACCTCCACCAAATGTCAGTGTCAATGTGAATGTTAGTGCTCCACCGCCAGGGATTGATCTGAATGCAGGTAAATATTATTTGCGGATCAATGAATCCGCCTATTTCGAAATATGTAATTATTTGAATATCGTCATCGTGTTCAATTTCATCGATTGTAAATAATTTATTTACTATACTATTAGGTATTAGGTATTAATGTCGGAGATGGCATGGGCGGTTTCTTGCAGTGTGCTTTTCACAGTTCATTTATTGCATTGGATTTTTCATTTTATCATTTTAGAAGGGATAAGGGTTGAAATTTTATACTAAATTAAACATTGAAATTATGTATAGCATCATTCCTGATAGAAGATTAAATCGTTTTATTTTATTTAATGGGCTGTGGGTTCAAATAATTGTGTTTTAAAAATAACAGTTAATTGTTTCTATTACAATAATGCTTCCTTTTTAAAGTGAAAATCATAACAGCAACGAAACATTTTCTTTTCTTCCAGGTTTGTTTGTGCACTGCTTCAAATTTCACAGAGTTAATAATTAGATTAAAATATCTGTTGAAAATCTACGTATATCTATATTATATATTTATATAAATGTTTGTTTTTCTTTACATTATTTGTTCCTTTTGTTTAATGGATATTCTATCTATCAATTTTTCGAAAAATTCGTTATTATTCATGATATAATTGTAATTTATTATTTTTTGTATTACTTTAATAAATAGATTTTAATTATAAGTATATTTATATTATTTTACTATTGTTTGCTTTAAATTTGTGTTTTAGATTAAATATAATTTATTTTTATAAATCTAATTAAAAATAATAAATATTTCCTATGGAATTTTAAAATTAAAAAAATGATGGATAGAATTTTCATGTAGTTATGTTTTTTTATGTACGGAGATGGCTACACATGTGCACAGTTTTTTTAGCACTGAAGAAAAGTTTTTTTCACAGTCAGTTTGATGAATAACATAAAATTAATGTACACAAGTTTTTTGCTTTGTAAAGTGCATACACTGAGCCATCTCCGTGTAAACGTCACGTGCGGCTAGTAGTGATGGGTTGTGAAGTCTGTCCCCCAGGGTCAGCCAGCCACGATGCGATGGTGTCACTAGGACGCATGGTGGCGCAGTGTGGATCAGGCATCGAAGACATCGTTCAACAGCGGAGCGCCCAAGACCCCAGCTTGTGGTAATGTGACTGACAACATATTCGAACAGAAATCGCGAGCGCTTGAACCTATCTCTATTCGGCAGCATAAGAAGTAGCTGTAAAATTTACCACTTCTATCAATCTATAAATCTGAATGAATGTTTCCCTCCAGTTATCTGTAGCTCACTACCTACATCAACCCAACAACGAAACCATGCAGATAAGACTAAACAACTTATAGTTTTATCTGTTTATTTGCTATTTTAGACTATTTGAGTTAATAACTCAACCAATTTCATTGGCATTTTGAATCAAACAAATTACTTCGAAAAAAATACCAAACCAATTGAAGTATTATATTAACTTTTATATTTTATTTTTTTAAATTAATTCGTGCAATAGATATATTTTCTGCGCTGCTTAACGTTATTATTTTTAATTTGCTTCAGTGTATTGTACTATCTTTAATTTTTGTAGTTCATTATTATTTAAAATTAATTAGATAAGTAGAAGCTATAAAATTTATAATATTTTCAATTGGTATAAAAAATATTTAAAAGGTATTTTTATTTACATTTGTAATCATTTTAAATGTTTTTTATTTTCATAATGCCATTGATCTTTTCTAGTTACATAATTTTTAATTTTCAAGTACCAAACACACTCGCTCCTAGAAGTACTGAATGCTGTTAAAAAACCCAGCTTCGAGTTTATTTGAATGTGCCTCTGTGTTCTAGGTTTTTGTTCCACAAACATTCCGCAGCATACCAACAGTATCGTCAACTGGTTGAGCAGTTTAGAGCTGAACTTGGTGCGAATAATTTAGCTGGGAAGAAACAACAAGAACCTGTTAAATTAGAATACCAGCCGGAAGATATATATGAACCGGAGAATGTTACTGATGATGAACATCCAAATGATCTCAGAAATGTAAGGATAATAAATTTTATATCATTATAAATAAAATGTAATAATAGATTGGACACGATACTCAGGATAACAGAAAAGACGATTCTGATAAAGATAATAACCGTAAACGTAAAAGAAAATCGAGATGGGGTGATAAAGTTATTGATACTAATGTATTATTACAACCCCGTGTGATGCAACCATCATCGGCTCCTATGTTGTCTAAAATCACTAGAAATGATCCTGGTTTAATACAATATGCCGTAAATACATTTGGATCAACAAATCTTACTGAAGAAGAATGGAAAAAGGCTGAAGATCATTATAAAATCAATTTATTGTATCAAGAAATGGTTCGGAAAAGGCAAGAAATTGAACGATTAAAACGAGCCGGGAAAAATAAATATGAGTATGATTCTGACGAAGAGACTGACGGAGGTACTTGGGAACATAAATTAAGAATGCAAGAAATGGAAGCTACACAAGTACGTCCATAATTAAAATACTTAAATGTACAAATTATTTATTTATTTTTTATTTATAGATGTGGGCTAATGAATTAACAAGGCAAGCTGAAGGCAAACATCATATTGGAGATTTTTTACCTCCAGATGAATTAAAAAAATTCATGGAAAAATATTCTGCTGCTAAAGAAGGGCGACAACCGAACTTATCTGATTATAAGGAGTTCAAATTAAAAGAAGATAATATTGGTTTTAAAATGCTTCAAAAACTTGGATGGCAAGAAGGCCAAGGACTTGGTTCAGAAGGAACAGGAATTGTTGAACCAATTAATAAGTAATATAATTTAATATACAAAATATGTTTCATTTTAATTATTTCTTAATTTATTTTAGAGCAACTTTAAGGGATAATAATCAGGGTTTAGGATTACAGCAGCCAGATGGTGTAGCAAATAATGACGATGAATATGATGCGTATAGAAAAAGAATGATGCTTGCTTATAGATTCAGACCAAATCCATTAGTAAGTATAATTAAATTTTAGTATTGCATCTAATTAATTGTTGTTATTTGTGGTTATATTATTATTGTTCTACATATTTTTCAGAATAATCCAAGGAGACCATATTATTAATTAATTTTAGTTTATTATTAAAGGAATGTACATAAATAAGTTTAGTTTTTGTAATATAGATAACTATATTTAATATACGCATATACTGTATGTATAAATATCAAAATATTTTATAAATATTTTGAGGAAATAAATTATAATAAAATGCATTGTGCTCTTTTATCGTAGTAATACTTATGTAGCTATGTTCATATATATATCAAATGTAATGTTCGCTGGCATTTCCCGACGGACTCGAAAGTTCAATGATAACGAAATGTCAGTGTCAAATTTAAAACAATTATGATTCATATAATTTATGAAGTAATTTAAATATATTAGTAATTTTATTCATTTTAAATGATTTTATTATTTTTTTTTTTCAAATAATATACAATATACATAGAATTAGTATTACCAAAGTGATATAAAACGTAACCTAACAATATTTTAACATAATTTTTAAAACTATAATGGATGTGATAAACAAATTTTACTCTTCTGTGAGTAGTACAGTGTCACAATTATCAGGTGTATTACCTGGAAATCCAGTTACTAGAGAATATGAAGTTACAAATCATATTGCATCTGCAGGACCAGGTACATATATAAAACATATGCTCTTGCATATATTTTACTTATATGAAATTTAAATAATGTGTTGTATTATTTAGGATTATTATGGAAGATTTATAGTGGATATAAAAAATCAACTAAACAAGAAGCTGCTATTTTTGTTTTTGAAAAGCGGTTGCTAGAACGTTGGAATAAAGGCGATAGAGATTTAATCTTAGATTCGTTAAAAAGAGGAGTAATTCAGTTAACAAAACTTCGACATCCTCAAATATTAACAGTTCAACATCCATTAGAAGAAAGTCGGGAAAGCTTAGCGTTTGCAACTGAGCCGGTGTTTGCAAGTTTAGCAAATGCATTGGGTCAAACAGATAATATGCCAATGCCACCGCCGGCAGAAGTTACAGATTATAAATTCTTCGAAGTTGAAATAAAATATGGATTATTACAAGTAGGGGAAGGTTTAGCTTTTCTACATAATGACGTAAAGTTGTTACATAGAAACATTTGCACTGAATCTATAATTATTAATAAACAAGGGGCATGGAAAATATTCGGATTTGATTTTTGTGTTTTGAATGAAAGTCCACCAAACAGTCAGGTTTGTTTAATTATATATTACTCTTAAAATTAATTTAATGTATGTGTTTAATTTTAGCCTTACTGGCCGTTTACTGAATATAGTTCATTAATGCCTTCCGTATGCCAACCTAGTTTAAGTTATTTAGCACCTGAACATACTTTAACTCAAAGTCATTCGGCAGCAAGTGATATGTTTTCTTTGGGTATGGTCGCGTATGCCTTGTATTCACCACAACATCAACCTGTTATGCCATGTACGGACTATCAAATGTTTAAAAAACGAGCTCAACAGGTATGATATATAAAACATTAGATTTTCATTTGTTTTAACCTTATTTTGTTTTTAGTTAAAACAATTGCCTGTTAGTAAATTACAACCAGTAGCAGATGGTTTACGTGATTATGTGAAAATGATGTTAAATACCAATCCTGAGTTAAGGCCTGATGCTCATCAATTTACAAAGGTAAAATAATAATTTTTTTCTTCTTTACATTACACACACTTTAGAATAATGTAATTTAATATTAAAACAAATAGAGTAACAATTTTAATTTAATTAAAGTAGCATGGTATAATTAAAGTAGATTTTATTAAAAATAAATTAGTAATTATATTTAAAAAAAATTGATACAAAAATATTAAAGTCTATATATTTAACAATTAAGATGTTATTAATTTAGTAGTTAATATAATAATATTTTTTATCGATCATATCACTTTTCTTCAATTTTTTGCAACCCGATATTGGGTAAGTAACATCGAAATCATTTATGAAGAATATTTATCATTGGATTAAATACTAATTTCTGTTTGAGTAGAAATTTTATTGATTGCAGTTTTGGAATGATTTTGTTTAAAAATATATATAAAACATTTGCATAATTAATAAAATATATTATGTAGATTTTAATGTAAACTTTAGCGTTATTTAACTATTATTATAATGACCAACTAAAAAATGTAAATTATTTTTAGCGTTAATTAACGCCGAAGTTACAATTGTTTTTATTAGTTTTTATTTTGGAATGCATAACATGATACTGCATAAATTACAATTTGTGCGATGTTGTATAATATGCTGCATATTTTGTATTATTTATGCGAATTACGCTATTTTTTATATTAGCGTTAAATAACGCATAACTTTTCAATTTGAACATTTAAACTCAATTAAAAATGTTACTGAATTTAATTAGTAATTCACGTTAATTAATGCTAAGATAATTAAAGTCTTATTTCAATGATATAAATATTAAAAATATGTTTTAATTATTTAAATTGTACATAATGTTCCGCTTTTTAAATTCTTAAAACATATTAATATTTCCATTTAAGTTTTAATTAGCATTTCAATTTTAATATAAATATAAAATGTATTTATTGAAATAAGATGAAAATGCAAAATAATTATTTTTAATAGTAGGTTGAAATTATTGGATTGCACAGTTTTAAATATTCGTTGTTTAGCAAATTATTTTATTTTATTTTATAATTTTCAGATTCCATTTTTCGATGATGTTGGGGTTAAAACCCTGAACTATTTGGATTCACTATTCCAATGGGATAACATCCAGAAATCTCAATTTTACCGTGGACTACCAGAAGCTTTAATTAAACTACCACCAAGAGTTCGTCTACTTCGAGTACTTCCATGTTTAGTTAAAGATCTGGTTCAACCTCTCATGGTGCCATTCGTACTACCAAATGTATTAGCAATCGCAGAACATTGTGAAAGAGATCAATTTGTGAAACATATTTTGCCATATCTTCGGCCTGTTATGAGACTAACTGAACCTATACAGATCTTATTAATATTTGTTCAAAAAATGGAACTTTTATTGAAATTAACTCCTGCGGAAGAAGTTCAACGTGAAGTTTTACCGATGTTATATCGTGGATTAGATGCTGATGCTCATCAAATTCATGAATTGTGTTTATCGGCACTTCCTACTTTTGCCGGATTATTGGACCATGCGGCAGTTAAGAATTCTGTTTTACCAAGAATTAAAAGATTATGTTTGTCCACGCAAAGTTTATCAGTTAGAGTTAATTGTTTATTATGTTTAGGAAGATTATTAGAACATTTAGATAAATGGCTTGTATTGGATGAAGTTTTACCCTTTTTGCCGCAAATACCTTCTAGGGAACCTGCAGTACTTATGGGAATTTTAGGTATTATTACGATTGCAAATAATTTATTCAGATATCTTATTAAAATTTATTTTTAGGTATATATAAAATGGCTTTGGATCATAAAAAATTAGGAATAACGAAGGAAGTTATTGCTACTCGAATTCTACCATTTTTAATTCCACTCTGTATAGAAAATGGACTTACAATGACGCAATTTAACGCACTTGTTACATTAGTTAAAAGAATGTTTGAAATTGTTGAAAATGAGCATAGAAATAAATTGCAACAACTTAATTCCGTCCATCAGGAGAAGAAGTAAGTTTCTTCATATTATTTGAAAAATATTTTATAATTAATTGTTTTTTAATTTTAAGAACACTAGAAATGAGTTTCACGAATAATAGTAGTATGGTTCCAAAACCAACGGACCCAAAGTTAGATGAAATGTTTTCGGGACTTGGCCTAGATAATTATTTTAATTCTTCACCTTCACATGCACCTGTTGCTAAAGAACCTGCTAAAGATTCTGCATCAGGACTTAGTTTACAAGATAAGCAAAGGTAAGAAATCGATTTTATTATATTAAAATATTTGTTTGATTTTATAAATTTTATTAGATTGGCCCAACAACAAGACGCTGCTAAACTTTTACAAAATCAACCAGTTTTGGCTCCAGTACCATCTCAACAAAAAACTGTAGCTCCACCGAAAGATTTATCTTCGGCTTTAAGTCAACCACCACAATGGTCTTCTTTAAATTCTCCTATGAGTGCAACGTCTCCTATAGCTGCACCTTCATCCATTCCATTAAATAATCAACAACCATGGACACATCCAGCACAAAATTTCGTTAATAGTTTCCCTCCAGTTCCAAGTCAACCAGTTATGAATAACAGCTTTAATAATTTTAATAATACTAGTCAAAATTGGTTACAATCACCTAGTTCCAGTAACCCATGGTCTTCAAATAAATTACCATCAACGAATACTAATGGAAGCAATACTAGTGGAAGTTCTCAACAAAATTGGAGCGCGTTAGATACATTATTGCCTACAGTATCAACGCAAAAAGTTCCAATGAATCAAATGGTTGTAAATCAAAAGCAACCTTTATTGTTGCAACCCCAGAATCAAAATTTTCGCCCAAATGATTCAAATAAAACTAATAATACTGTGTTGTCTAGCGATGATATAATGGATCTGTTGAATTAAAATATATATTGTTGAAATAATAAAACGTGCGAGTTAATTGTTAATAACTTTTATCGAACAAACGTTAACTATAAATCTATTTAAATAATCATTCCAGTTTTGTCTTATTACGCTTTTGCACATTTATTGTAGAATAGATCTTAAAATTTTTAATTGTTTAAACTCTGTGTTACTAATTTATACCATGTTATACAGTTATTATGTAATCTTAAATCATGCTTTATTTATCAATAAATAGGTTTTACATTCATTATTGTTAAGCCTTAAATAACTAACACATTTAATTTATATTATAGATTCATTTAGTTAAGTGTATATATTCTTATAATCTTCAAACTCTATAGTATATATAAAGAGTTTGAAAAATGTATATAAATAATTGAAAATTTGTAAAATATAATAGTGTTGAAATATATTTTATTTTAGGTAAGTGTATATTGTGCTACTATATATATTTTATGAGTAAAATTTTCTAGTTTTTAAATAGAATTTATTCATCAGTTTTCATTCTAAGTAAAAGTGTGAAATAAGAATAAGCGGTACTCATGACCTGAAACAAAAATAACAAAAAATCATTTTATTTTATTGCTTAAAATATAATAAATATATCTAATTATTTTTTAATAAGTCTAGAAGATCCCACATATTTTTAGTTTCGGCTTATTAATTTCAACATTTTATACATTTTCATTAGATACCGAAAATCACAGTTAAAGTGTTTCATTTTATTATAAAAATAATCACCTATTAAAAATATATTAATTAGAAAGATAATGGTTATTATTTATGTCATATTAACAATAAAATACAGAGGTATCCTTTGAAAATAGCGATAATTATTATAAGTATCAATATATTTAATTTGTAATCATGAAATAGTTTAGTTAGGCTCATATATGCATTAATAAGCATATTTTGCTATTATGTTAAACTGACGAAAACAAAAGCTTCCTTCCAAATGAAAATGAAATTTTTGAAACAAAAAACAATGTTTTGACTACATATGTTAAAAGCTTCTATTACTATATATATAG
>CM008234.1:3613858-3640390 GCA_002278615.1 Pogonus chalceus
CAAATAAATTATTAAAGAGGTTTTAGTGAATTTAATCAGTGAAAGTAGTAGAATTTTTTATTTATTAATTTCTTTTAATAGTTATTAGAATTCATAATTTTATTTTAGAATAATATATAAATTTAGAATCAATATATTATCTTATAATTGTTAATAATTCAATAAAAGAAAGTAAAAAAATAATATGCATCATCCTCGATAATCGAGATTAACAATAAATTACAACGGTAACGTTATATTGTTAAAATATTATAATATTTTACAAGTATTCAAGTTTATAACATGCGTTTTTTTTCCTTAAACTTTGGAAACTAATATTGGGAATAATAGTAATAGTCATGACGCTAGCTAGTCAGCCATAAAAATCTGTGTATGAGAACTTTAAAAACGACATATTTATACTATTTGTAAAAAAATTTAGATGGTAGGAAGTTATGAGAGTAGAGTAAAAAATTATTTAGATAAAATAATAAGTTAAATAATATCATACAAATAGTCGCCACTCGGGTTATAAAATTATGACTATAACTGAAACGATAACAGAACGACTTCTAGAATCTCATAACAATATTTCTTGTTTTATTTACTGGATTAAGATAGAATAAATGAATTAAAAACTTACTCAATAATTAAATCATGATATCGTTGACATTTCTTAAAATCCGTTTCATTTCTCAACATAACTCTCAGCCTTTTCATTTGTTCAATAACATGCATCAATAACGAAATTAAAAACATTGTCACAGCTAATGTAACATAAGTTGTATGTAAACAAGCAATAAGTTGCCATAATACAACAACATACAACATCCAAGAATCCTGATATCTAAAAGGAAGTCGGAATCTAGTAATTAAATTACAAGACATATCTTGACTATAAACAGAAGCAGCCCTTCGATCTCTACAATCAGCCATATTTGTGTAAGGCATTGCTAAGTAACTTAAATTTCCAATAACGCCATATGAAACAAATATTTTTGATAACAATGCTGCTTTTCTTTCTGTTTCAAGCATATCATGTTGAGCATCGAATTCTTCAAATATTTTTAATTTCTTCACTAATACCATAATTTCTTTTCGTTGTTTCATAAAACAAACGCCCATGTAAATAGATACGAATAAAGCACCAAGTGCTGTTAAATTTTCGTTTATGTCCATTATTTCGTCGTATTTCCCTTGTACTTGGATTACAAAGTCTGAAGATATTGCAATTGTCATTATAAATAAATTGAATAATGAACTGATGTCTTTGAACGAACGTAGGATTTTCTTTTCATCTTTATTTTCTTTTGGCCACATGTTTAGCCAGTCCATTAGTTTTATGTTAAATGTGAGCATTTTTCCGTCTATTGATGGTACTTGCGACATTTTGATTGTTAATTTGTTTTAAATAGCGATCGGAGTTTTATATATAATAAATACTAATTACTTATTCTTTATTTTACATTTTTTATGTATATTTCATGCAGGTGTATATAAATATAATATATTAGAAAAAGAATATGTAATTGAGTTGCTTATGTTTAATCAATTATTTGCGTTAAAGCGCAATAAAATGTGATCTTTTGAATTCTCTTTCAAATAAGGATAATGAAAAATTATTAAATATTTATTGTGATATATTTATTATGTTCTTAAATTGTGGATTTATTTTTATTATTATATTTCTGTTTTTATAACTGAAACTTTAAATATTTTACTAAAATATAAAGCCTGAGAAAGTGCATAAAATTTGTCAATATTTTCTTATTATTGAAATTTGTCCTTTTTGCTCATTTTATTTTATTTCTTACATTCTTATACAGAGATTTTGCATCAACATCAATGCATTTTAATAAAATAAAATTTGTTGTATATTAATTATATAATATTCTTGTGTAAAATATAATTATTATTTTAAATAATGATTATTAAGACATAGTTTAATACTAAATTTAATAAATTATTTATTTATTTTGTAATATTCAGCTGGACAATCATCGTTTATTAAAAAATTTGCTCGGTATCTTTTTCGTAAGCTGATAGAAAACCCGGATATTTACTAAATTATATAAATTTTTTTAAAAACATGCATAATATTTTCTAAGATTATTGTAATTAGCCTGCACACCTTTAGTCTAATTAGAAATGAGCTATTGACTAATGGCTAAGTTAGTTTTTAAATGTCCAAAAATAAGACCATAGCTTTTAGAGTGTACAGATTTATTGGGAATAGTTCTTAAGGTCGGAAATAGAGCTTATAAGATATTAACAACAAGTAAAAATATTAAAATATAGTTAGGTAGAAATGTCTCCCAAATATCTTCGAAAAGTTTGTGTCAAACAAAAAATTTACTTTTTTGCCAATATGTTCATTTTAACAAATTGTTTATAAGTACAATAAAAGTAACTAAAAATTATATTTAATTAATATTAATTTCTTTGACTTATAACTAATTTAAAAATTTATTGATGGAATAATTTCTTTTTATCTGTATACTTTTTAAAAAGCCTAGAAAATTATTTTCTTATTTCAATTACTTTACGTCTCCCGGTCATTACTTAAAATAAGCTAAAAACAATTTTGTATCTGAATATGAATTTTAATAATCTTCATTAATTTAAAACAATTGATATACAAGCTGTGACTTTATCTTTTAAAAGATAAATTTAAATTTATGTGTGTGTGTGCAAAAGCAAAATCAAAAATTGTGTATTTAACCCTCTTTCATGTTTAATAGAAGGGTAAAATAAGAATAAGCAGTACTTAATACCTAAAAAGAATATTTTGTATATAAAATTTTATAAATTATATTATATATTTACTCCAAGATATGTTTCTAAAGACATAACTCCAACAGAAGCTGCAGAAAGAGTCAACGGCTTTTGACTTCTTAAAATCATTAGTTTCAAATCTTTCTGATTTGAAACTGAAGTTTCAAACCAATTGGTTGTATAAGCATCCCAGCCAATTCCAGTACTCTTAAAATAAACACAAATATTAATTTAAATTTAACATATGCGTAATGTATGAAATAATTACTTCGTCAATTAACTTTTGTCCATAAAAACAAATGAGGAATAATAGAACTAACCATCCAAACAAATGCATTCCAAATCGTAATGAGTCGGTGTGACTATTTACCATTAAAACTTCAAAACCAAGAACGCTTATTTCGAATGATGTTAAAGTTATGTGCATTAGCATCATTGAACTGAATGCTTGAGTAACTCGTTTTGAATATCTAAAATACATATATTTTTATTAGTAACGGATAAAGTAGTTATTTACTAACAATTTCAAAAGAAACTTAAAAGCAGGATTGCTTTTTTGAAGGTATACTCTTCAATATAATTATAATTTTTGAAATTTGCTATGAAATTGTTAATTTTCATGGTAATTCTATGAAAATTTCAGAGTTTATGGATAATGACATTAAAAATACATTAAGTTATAAATAAACTAGTGTTATTATTAGAGTTTATTAATATTTTCATATGTGTGAGGAATTATTGCAGTTTACTCTTGTTCATAAGTTGCAATATATTTAATCAATTTGAAATTTGATTTTATAAAATTAATTGATTTATCTTATTATTATATTATTATGATGACAGCTTGTTTATATTATAAAAATAGTACTTTAAATTTATTATGTATATTTTGAAGATTTGTTAAAATCTAGATTAAATAACACTGTTCATTATTTAAAAAAACAAATTAAATTTAAAGTACTTATTTAATATCAGCTCGTTCAACGCAATTTTCTGTGAAATTTCATTTTATTGAAGGAATAAAGTATAAAACATTTTTTCTGGGGAATAAAACGACACTTTATAAGTCGAAAACTAGGTCATAATATCGTTTTTAAACTTGGTCACGAGAAAAATATCAAAATTTTTTGTTTTCATGTCTTATAACCAGGAATCGGCAACAAGCGGCCCACTATAAGTTTTTGAGCAAATATGACAAATTTAAGTTAGAGTTAATTGATTTAAAGGCAATCAATATGTACTTAAATAATTTGATATTTTATTAAAATCTGCTAGAAAATAAATTTCCGAACTTAAAAAATTTGGCATAATTAATGACTGCAAGAAAATGAGTTATTTTCGTTGTATTTTTATTGTTTTTATTTGCATTTTTATATTATTAGAATCTTATTATAATAATAAAATTGCTACTAAATAATATTTTTTTTTACATTGCGGACCTTTTAAACAATTTTTTTGTACTGGGTGGCCCGCTTAAACATATTTTTAATTTAAAAGTGATCCACTGTCTTAAAAAGGTTTTAATTTTTATATTTTATTGATGTATGATAAATATTATGATACTATATTTTTTATATTAATAGTTTCTCAACAACAATTAAAACATATTTTATTCATAAATGCAAATAAATCTTATATTATATAAATTGGCATATTGTTTAACCATAAAGAGGTATAAAACTTACTCTATAATAATAATATGATATCGCACGCAATAATACATCGAAAAACCATCCCTTAACTTGCGTCTTAAATGTTGCATTTGTGTAATTAAATGCATCAACAAAGAAACTAAAAACATAGTCATTGACAAAGTAATAAACGTAGCTGTCATTGTAGCAGCAAGTTGCCATAAAGTCACCACTAATATCTTCCATGTTTCTTCATATTTAAATGGCAACCAAAGTCGGGTTATAACTCCACAAGGCATATTTTTGCTATATTTTGAAGCAGCTCGGTGATCACGGCAAGCCTTTAATTAATAATAATAACCAACATATTAATTATCAATAATTAAAATTAATAATTATAAATTACCTGCATGTTAGTGAATGGAACTGCTAAATAGCAAATGTTTCCAAATAGTCCGTAAAATATAAATACTTTGGTATAGAACGAACATCGTTCTTCTGTTTCATACATTAATGATACTGTATCAAATTCTTCAAATATTTCTAGTTCTTGAACTAATTTCATGATTTTTGAACGATTTTGTATAAAACATGTTTGTAAATAAACTGTACCAAATAGTGCACCAAGTGCTGTTAAGTTTTCTGTTATGTCCATTACATCGTCGTAATATCCTTGAGCCTTAATTCATCGTTTTGATTGCAAATAAAATAATTGATAACGATAATACAATATTAGTATATATTTATTAAGATAATTGTTTCGTAAAATTTTATTATTTCCTAAGGTACTTAATATATTTATTTTTAAATTTCCAAATGATTATTTACTTATTTTAAGACTTATGTAATATAAAAAATTATACTATTTTGTTATTATTAAAACTACGGGCCCAAAAATATTAAAGAAATATAAAAAATATATTATATAGCGTTTATTTGTAGTTAAGAAAAACATTTATTGTTTAAGTTTGACTCGAAATTTAAATATTGAGACTCTATTAAGGGGTTGCACCAGCTTGGCGCTTGGAAAAATAGGTATCAAAAAACTTTTTTTGACGCAGCTATTAAGTATATAAAATAATTTTTACACATATACATAGTAGTTTTATAAATAATTCGAAATATTAACGAATAAAAAATATTTTAAAAATGACGGAGATTTGAGCCAATAAGTAGGGCTCTCTTTTGAAAATCCTTGCTAATGGTATACTTATTTTCTCTGTCAGGCATTGTCCGAAAAATAAAAAATAAAAGTTTTTTAATTAATTAATACAATAGTTAAAGTAAGTCAAAATTATTTAAAAAAAATTCTGTAGAAATGTAAGTTGTTGAAAAAATAACTCTAATTTTTATTGAAAATTCAAATATTTATAACTTATTAACATATCATCAAATTAAAAAAATCTTACGTTATGTCTTAGATAATATTATAAAGAATACGTGTTGTAAATTTTAACAAAATCGGTTGAGTATATCTTGAGATATCTTGTATACAAGTTTGAAAAAAGTAGTACCGAGAAAAACGCAAAAGAAAAAATAGTACGGCGACAGCGTCTTAAAACTAAATATTCATTATTCTAATTGTAATAACTTCGGGAAAAGTTTAAATTTCTAAATGGTAACCCGTTAATAAAGTTAAGATATAGAATATAATTTAGTGTTTTACAAAAAAACTAAAGGAAAAATTATAGTAATAGTTATTTTTATTAAAAAATATATGTAATCATTCTTTAGTTTACGTGATATTAATTTAAGTGACCATAATTATATATAATAATAGCGCTAATATTAATAAATACTATTTACTTTTGTTTTTTAAAATATCACAAAAATTTATTGTTAAACTATTATATTAAGCTTTAGTTTTTGTTTCCAATATTTTTCTTTTGGACTTTTTTTAAGCGATATTTATTTAAATAAAATGAATTTTCACTAAACAGATATTTCTGATAAATTGAGATTATAAATTAATTATTTATCGAGATTATCAAGAATTTAATTTTTCTTTTTTTGTATCGGAAACTAGGTAAACATCTTTTTCACAAAACTAAAAACTTGATATTGGTAAATAAACTAAAATCTTATAAGGAAATCTTTAAGAATAATTAAATTCTTACTTATTTTAATAATTTTAATCCATACAATAAATATATTATATATTTTTATTCTAAATTTTCTTATGACAAAAGGTATGAACGGGTACTTTATGACTTTATTGCTTTAAGTCTTTTAACTTTTCGAGATTTGAAACTTATTTTATAATTTCTTCTTTTGAAAATTTAATTATAAGTTAATAAAATGGGGAAAGGACCCTTTTAAGATTAAATGAATCATTTATTTTTAAAATTATTTTCTTAAATATCAAATTAAAAATTAATAAACAAGGGTTAGGATTTTTTTTTTGAGATTTTTGGCCACAGAAACTTTTAATTTTGAAGAGCTCTATTATTTTTTCATATCTGTTATTTTTAAATTACATATTTTCGGAGTTTTGCTTCTTATATATTAATTTTAAAGCGTATAAAAAATGGGACTGCTCTCGGATTACGAAAATGGTTAAATTAAATATATTTAGGTAAAAATGTTTTATGTTATACTTCAAGTTTATAAATAAAAATAATAAAAATACACACCTGAATAACGAAATCAATGACAATAGGAATCGTCGCTGAAATAACCGAAAATAACGGACTAATATCTTTAAAAGTCCTCCAACATTTTGATTCAACAACACCATCAACAGGCCACATATTTAACCATCTCATCAATTTAATATTAACTTCCAATAATTTACCGTTTGTCGTCATTGTTAAATTTAACTGTTACACATCGTTAATGGAACAAATAATTTTGAAAACGCATTTTTATGCAATTTGCGTAAATCATACATGCCATTACCACATGTTTGTTTCACAAACAAGATTGTAATTGTTGATACATTATTTATTATTTCTTCTTTGATGTCTTTTGTTGTCAAATTCTTTACATTTTCTAAGAAATTTTCATGTTATGTATTTATGAAGATTCAATTAGAAAATTATTTCAAAGAAGTTTATTTATTTACAATTTATACAATTATTTTTTCTTATAGTTTATTAAAAAATAAATAAATTAAAATTACATACAAAAATCTCAATTATAATAAATATTGTATTTCTTAAATTTAAAATTAATATTTCGATCTGCGATGATGAATCCACGCCCCATATTCTTCATTACCATTATAACCATAATAATTTTTAACTATATCTTTAGGCTTATTTTCCATATTTTCTTGACCAAAATTCATAATACTATTAAGCGCCCCGTAACTTGTATGACTTCCACTTCCACTGGATTCATAATTTTCAACTTCTTTAAAAGAATCGTTATTTCTCGAACGTAAAACGTTAAAAATACCCAAAATTATCGCTAATTTACCGACAAAAAACGATTTAATTAGCATTGCTTTCATGGACATTAATATCATGGGTAAGATAGCTGATTGAATTAGATAAGGAATTATGAACATTGGAAGTAGGCGACTGAACAAGTCATCTTTATTTTTTTTACGCTCGCTAGAACTTCGTGACATTGATGGCTGTTTGTCTAAAATTTTTACAAATAATTAATTAAATTAACTTAGTTATTAATTGTTAAAAATGCTTTCTATATTCGTATACATACAAGCATAAACAAATTAAACAAAACACAATCTACTTCATTTGTTTTACAGTTGTATCGTGATATAAATAACAATTGAATGGAATAATTACTGATTTCAAAGTTAATATATTTTAATAAATATGTGATTATTAATTACTTTTAATTATATATCAAAATGTAGTTTGACATGCGAAAATTATGCAGATATTTATTTTACCGTAGAAATAACAGTATTAGATGCTAATAAATAATATTTTATGACAATATCCGTTTAACTTCTATAATAATTATTTTTATTAAATAAAACAATTTTTCACGTTTATAGGTTATAAATTACTACAAATCGAAATGGAATGACTTTAATTGGTATTAATAGAAATAAGAAAGTCTTAAATTTTAATTTCCAAAATTATTGGTTCATATAATAATAGTTTTTCGATATAGCATAGATTTTACGAACCATAAAATTCGAAGTATTTATAATTATATTAATTGACATTAAAAAAATTATACTTACATGTTTTTACTTCGTTTTGAGTTTGATTATATCCGTGAGTGTTATTTGTTATAGTTAAATCAATTTGTGTTAAATTATTTTGTTCACTTGCATTTATGGAATTAAAATTTTTATGACAATTAACAAGACACATGGTTAAAAGTAAAATCCACACAATGTATAAAACAGTAATTTTGTTATGCATTGTACACCAATTGTTGTTTGTAATTGTTGAAATTTTCTGTTAGACAAAATAATTTGCTGATTATAAGAATTGACTGGCAGGCGTACCTACGTATGAGCAATTCTTAATTACACTACCTGTGCAACTTTATATTACTTTGATTCTATATTCTTCCCGCTCTGATTCAATTAGATTGCGTTAAACTGTAGCACCATAGACTTCATATTTGTTATTTAAATTTATGATTATTTTTTGGACGTTCATTAACCTGATATGCAGTTATTTTTTATTAATAACTTTATACATGATGTTAAATAATTAAATACTTATGTTTTTTCATAAAATTATGTGCATATTTTGCTTTAAAAAAATGGTGAACATCATTTATTTGCAGATCAAAGTAATATAAAGATAATGAAATGTAGCCTTCAATTAAATATGCATTAAACATAGTTTTATCTGGAGATAAAGAAAATATTCTTTAACGCGTTAAAATAAATTATTTTTCAAATAATAAGAAAGAATCAGTCGATTTCCACAAATAACAATTACTTATATTAGCAATATATCGAATATCTTGGATTAAAAAAAAATCTTTTCGCTGTGTTAAAATTTATCTATTTTTTATCTCTCTAACTTTATAAAAAGTTCTAATTAATTGATTGTTTTTTTTTTTAAATTATCTTTCTAATATGTCAAAAATTTTAATTGATATTTTCCTATATATAATAAATACAAATATACATTTATATTTTGACCGATTTTTGTAGAACAGCAAGGTTATACATCAGTAGTTTTTTGCGATTATCCTTATTTTCAAATATCTCGAAAATGAAAAAAGATAAAGGAAGAATTATTTTCGATTTTAATTCTTTGAAAAGAAGTAATAAAAAATACTCTTTGCTAAATTAAAAGTAATAAATCTGATTCTAGATTTTATTCTATTAAACTTATCTTTTTGATTTCGATGGATTTTCTCAAATAACGCAATATTTGGAAAAGTTTTGAGAACATTAGTTAATTTATTTACATATCTTTTAAATTAAAAGATTTTATTATTCTTAACTGAAAACAAGCTTAATTTTTAAATGTTCTTCAATTATTTTATTTTGTATTTAGTATAAGTTAAATTTCTTTAAAGAAACAATATATATTTTCATACCAAGATTATTCAATTTAAAATGAAAACTATTCCAAATTAAAACTTAAAAATTAACTTATATGCTTAGGTTTTGCGCAAATAATCTATAGAAATAATCTATAAAATCTATGGTCAATAGCAAATAACAGGTTTTTCTCAATTTGTGATTATATGCGGTTATTTTCAACAAGTATGGTTACTTAGTTTATTTTGCAATGCAACTTCAATGCACATATACCGTAGAATAGCAAGATCATACATTAAAATATGTCATGTATCGTCGACTTTTATTTTGTTTTTCTTGTGAGAATGACCTAGATCTGAATTGTAAGGAATGTCATATAGGATTTTCTTCTTGATTGCTTTGGAAATGAAAAAAAGAAGGAAAAACGCCTTTGGATATTACTTCAGAGGTTGATTATGTTTATCTATGTATGTTATATGTTTGTTTTATTTTTTGCGCTATGCAAATATGAATAATTATATATTAAGATCATAAATGTAACAATATTGATTGAATAATTTCTTTTTTAAATTTAAACTATTTATATTTACATTTTCTGTAAAACAATTTTAATCTTAAATTGCAAAATTATTAATAATAATTTTATTGTAGTCTTATTAACAATAAAATATTGTGTAATTTCTGGTTTATCAAGAACTGGAATTTAAAGTTATTCATGACTATATATTTCTTATATTTAAAGTATAAGTAAACGAAATAAAAACTTTGTTATTTAGTCTCAGTGCTAGTTATCGTCATATTGTTTTCATATAATGGTTTTTTTAATGACTATATTCTATTTAATTAAGAAGCTCCCATGCATTTAACCGTAAAGTAAACAACTTAAAGATGAGCTAAGACTTTCAGAAGAGAATATTTTTATGCAGCAAGGTATCTTATATTAAATTTTATCATATTGCATTTTTTTCTACCATTGTTATGTCCAATTCTAAACAAAAGCAAATAATAACTGTCACTATTATTTTGTTTATGTTGTTTTCATTTGTTTTAGCACACTTGATATACATCAGTTATGTATACAATTTCAGGATGACTGAGCTTCGCTCAGGATTATAGCTAATTTTTGTTTTAATACAAAATCTTAATTATATAAAATAAATTTAGTGGCACTTTAATTTTTTCTTAAAATACCTATTCATAATAAAATACTGTGGTAACAGTACTTTAATGAGGGATCCCATCCTGACAGCTCTAAAAAACTGCAATATATACGAATATTTTAAAGTGTTAAATAACAATCGAATCATTTGGGTTTTTTACTATATTGTTGCATGTAATTTATTTATGATTACAAAATTTTTGGAAGTAGAAATATTAATATTTGGAGCCGTGGTAGCCTTCGACGTCAGACACTTCCAAGGGTACCAGTCGCCATCAGTCCTAAAGGGCGATAGAACAAAAATATTTAGATTTACTTAAACTATATTAGATTGGCTATCGCAAAGCATTAAATAATCTGAAAATTCAAAAAATTGCAATTATAGCGGCAGTTTTGAAAAAAATTTGATTAAAGTAATTTCATTGAATAGTTCCCGAGAAAATGTAGCACCCAGTTTGAAAAATTTGGTTTCTAGAAAAACGTGTTTAAAGTTTTCGGTACTGTAGTTTAACGTATTGTACGGCCTTCTTGTATCTTTACAAGGATTTCGAATATCAATAAACGATTTTAGAGAATTATTTTAGACAGGATAAGGAATAGATTTAAGCAAAATAAATAAATTTTTTGAAACCTTCAGGGTGGGGTCCCCACAAATGTTTCTGGCCTATTATATTATGTACTTACCGAGAAGTTAAACAATAAAATCAATGTGAATTTTTTAAATAATTTTTATTAAGTTGCACAAATATTACTCTTATATTCAATCCTTCATTTCGAAAATTTTATTAAAAAAATGTTTGTATACAGAATATCTTGTGGCAATTTAATTTTTTAAAATTATATTTGTAAATAATTATCTGTTAACTAACTGTAATATCACTGTCACGGTGTATATAAAAATCTTTAAAAAGGCTTAAATGATTTTTCCAGGTAATGAAACTCTAACAAATCAAATTTTTAACCCAAAATACCCCTAACTCTTGATTTTCATTAAAATTAGAGCCAAGAATTGCTTTTTTAATTTTAAGATTCTGGTAAAAAAAATATTTTTTTCTACAGTCGCTATACTTTATACGCGCTTTTGTGAGCGCGAAATGGTACTCTAGAGCGACAAAGTAGAAAAAACGCTCGCTGCCCAAATTTTCATAAAATGTTACTTGTTTACATTCTTAATGGAAATGTTTAGTCAAAAATTAATACCACTGTCNTTGTGTTTAGTTTAACTACAATTGATATATAATATCAATATATCACGGCGAAACTAATATTCCTATCTCATTCCGCACCACACACTATAGTGTGCAAAGATAGCAATAGTGTGACGTCACAGTAACACCAAAAACAAATTTCAAATATCTCTTAAAGTTTGTGGCGACTGTAGAAAAAATTTTGTGTGTATTTCGAGCGCAAATGGACATTGTCTATTTCGAGAAAATGCCGCGCGACTTAGGAACAATCTCTCAATCGATAATGTCCCACTTTGCGCTCTTAGTAC
This sequence comes from Pogonus chalceus, assembly GCA_002278615.1. Classification (NCBI taxonomy): domain Eukaryota; kingdom Metazoa; phylum Arthropoda; class Insecta; order Coleoptera; family Carabidae; genus Pogonus; species Pogonus chalceus. Next base: position 3,626,329 of record CM008234.1, read on the forward strand.
ACAAATAACTATTTTCTGCTACAAGGTATGAAAAAAGAAAAAAAAATGTGTATTTATTCAAAATGTTTTATTAAATATAATAATATTATCAAATAAATAAATTACAGACACACGCTTATAATTATAATACTATTTTTTAAATAATAACTTTAAAAATAGTTTACAATTTATTGCTTCCATGCACTATAAGCCTGTTGCTGTGCATAAGCTTGTGGTTGTGCATAAGCCGCAGGAATTGTTCCAACCATTTGAGCTGGAGAATTTTGCGAGGTAACTGTATCACTTCTATCGACGAAATGTGGTGCAGCATGCCATCCTGCATGGATATGCGGTAAAGTGATGTGGGCATGAGACGGAGCTGGGGTGTTGAATCTGTTTGCGATGAAATGTCCAACGCCAAGGGCAAGTAATAATGTACCAACCAAAAGACTTTTCGTTGATGTGATCATAGAAACGAGAAGCATGGTAAACATAATACCTAGTTTGAACATGAAAGCGGGTAGGAGGATTGCTAGACGTTTCATTGCGTGATGAACGAATGTACGACCTGAAATTTAGAAGTTTTCATTTGTTTAATATATCGGAACTTGTTTTAACATTTCACTTATATCGCGTATTATTTGTTTTTACTCTCGTTTGTTTTAAACAAATGAAACAAGTCCACATTAAACTGTAGGTCAACAGTTAATATTTAAAAAAAAAAAATTATTGCAGTGCAAAATTTAAATAATATTTTAAATAAATATAAGAAAATGAAATGCTTTTCACTTTTCATTTACATTTAGATTAAATAAATGGACATTTTTAAAATTAACAAAATCAATCACAAATATTTTAAAGCAATTTTTGAAAAGTTAGTTTTCTTTTTTGATATTCTTCAGTTTTTCTGACATTTTTTTAAGTTTAAAATATTGTGAATTTTCTAGTAAAAAGTTTCAATTTAATATAATATTTTCATGAAAGTTTAATATATTTATTTATAATAAATAAAAATTCTTAAGCAATTTAATATTTATAGTTTTATACCCGTACATTTTTAGTAAGTTATCATTCTTTTTAAAATTTAAACAATTATTAATTTTCAGTTTTTTCAACGTTAAAGTCTTATTATTTATAAATTTTCTACTTTTAAAATTAATTAAATTATATTTTTATAAGTGATGATTATAAAATTGTAAAATAATACTTCACACCTCAATTATATCTCTTACAGTTTTTCATCTTAGATCATTTAAACATCTGTTTCTATATTATTCTTCTATACTTATAAAAACAAATTATACTTATATATTTATCTTTAAATATAAAATATATTGTTTACCGTTCATATACAAATCAAAAACGGTAAAATTCTTACTTATGCATCTAACAATGATTTAATTTTAAAGTATTGAGAAATACTAAATATTTTAATTACTTCATAAACAATTGAATTAATACGTTACTATATGTTTCTAATACTTATAACCGTAAATATTTAATAATATTTTTGTAGCACAAAAAATATAACATATGAATAAACATTTGCTTCTTTGAAAGCATTTTCATGATGGAATTTATTACAAAACAGTTAGTTTTACGAAATAGTGCAAATTTTAAGCGAATATTTGAATAATTTGTATTTTAATTATTATAATTTTATTATTTAACTGTTACAAATAGAAATTTAGACGTTATTTTGTTATTTTATTGAATATATTTAAGTAGGCTATGCACGTAAAATCTTTTATTTTGTTATTACTAATAATATTATTTATTTTTCACTTTGAGATATTTTTATTAAGTATGTGTCAAAACGTGTTTAAATGCTGGCACAATCTTTTGTTTTTAAAATGTTTTTCATTGCCTACTTTATCAATGATTGTAATTAGTACCTTGTTGAAGTGCTTCATCTTGATTAAATTCCTTATTTTCAACTGCATTAACCGCTACAGAATTCACTATCGCACAACAGAATAACACCCCGCAACTAACAACTAACACTTTTTGCACAGAAGCCATTATGTTGCTAATAAGCCGGACACCCACAAAATGATACAATATACTAAATTCAATCATTTTAAATACACTTTAATTCTGCTATGAATAATGAGTACATTGATAATTTTTTCACGTAAATCGTGTATGCATTGATATGTTTGTCACGTTGCAATTGTTTTTCACTAGAATGAATTGTTTAAATATTGGGTTATTGTTGATGACTTTCTTGGTTTTTGACATGATTTTGTTTGTAATGTATGGTTTACTAGGGCACTTATGTATCATTGTGATTTTATAATGATTAGATTTTTAATCAATTTAGGATATCAATTTAGAATATTTAACTGTTTATTTTATTTCGGGTTTCTTTGGAGTGCTTAGATTCATTTTATACTTTCTATTTAATATTACTTCCTGCATATTTTTTACTATAAGTAAGGGAAGAATTAAGATAATTATCATTTTACTTTTCGTATTTCAAATTCTAATTGCAACTAAACAAAAAAACAACATTCTAAACAAGTAATAACAATAAGTAGGGTTATATTTTATTATGAATAAAATATTATGCTTTCCATTTTATTAAGAGTATGTTATTATCAAAAAATCTTGGGATAGTAATTAGCAAATGATACAATTAATCTTTCTTAAATCAATTTAATTAACATATGACATTAATTTATCAAAAGTTGATTAAGAGATAATTTTTACAGCAATTAAAATAAAATTTAATACGAAAAAAATCGAATTATAATGAATTAGGCTTATCAATATTGATTATAGTTCATTGATTACTGAAGTTAATCATGCATAGTAAATAATGGTTAATATACACAATTTGTTGATATTGAATGTCTTAGTTAACTGTTGTACTAATAAATTAAAACATTTTTATATCAAAATATAATGTAGCTACGATAGTAATTACATTGTTTATTTATCGAACAACATTTAACACAATTAATTTATATTTGACGTACTGTAAACATTAAGTTAATTACAATTTCTTTTTTAATACTTGTTTTAATTATAACTTATTATTAATTAGTAATTTTAATGTTTTGACAAATGAGGAGATTTATTTATTATCTTTTTTTAACTATATATAATTTTGTGCATACACTTAATATTAATTTTAAAAAAAATTAAGATCTCAATCATTTCTGCATTAATTCTTATCGTTTTAATTTTTAAATTTTGACAATCATTTATATCTTCCTTGGATATTATACAAATAATAATAGCACATAGAAAAAATAGGAGAAACACAGCGGCAAGTAGTTATATAATATTTTATGCGCATTTCAGAAATATAAAATGCAAAAATTCTTAAATCTATTTATATAAACCTATATTAGATAATATGAAGAACTGGAAAATTTACTAATTTTACAAGATTTTGAAATTATCTTTAATGCAGTCGTATTTAAATTCCATTAAAAGCTTTACCACATAAGACGTTTTCATTTTTTTATCCCAACTACCTACAATTAGATTTTTTTATTTCATAATAACCTAAAGCTTTCGCATATTTACAAACTTACAATCAATACAAATAAATGATTAAATGCCACTGCTTTGTATTTTCTTCAAATTAAAAATTTTATTGTTAATTTTAAATGATTTTTGTTATAAAATGCAGTAGTATTTATATAGATCATTGCATGAAAAAATTGTTTTAAATATCATATTTTGATGAAATTTTTATTGTAAGGTATGTTTTTTTTAACAATCCTTTCTGCGAGGAACCAAGGCTTAAAGTTTTAGAAAATAAATTCTGTGTTTAAGTATCGTTTATAAGCTGTTTAATATTCAAACAAAATTAATACAAAACTATATTGTAAAAAATAGATTTTTTTCACGGCAGTGCAAAATCAAATTTATAAACTTAGTTATTGATATGTATATAAAGTCTCACTAAAATCCTTAGGGAATTTTTGGTATTTTATTCCCTCAGAAAATCAAAATATGTCTGTCATGTTGAATGTGCCATTTTGGAATAAATGCTTTGAATTTAATTTAAATATTAACAGTGTTATTTTATATAAATTTTAATAAATCTTCGAAATATAAAATCTATTTTAAATTTTATGAAATCAATTTTCAAAGTGATTAATTAAATTGTAATTAATGATTGTAAGGAAAGATTTGTATAAATCTCTAGAGTAAACTGCATTATACCTTTCAAATGAAATAATTAGTTATATTCTCGGGATTAAACTATCACTTAACTCCCTATATGCATTAATAACTATTAATTGATTAAAAATTTTATAAATGTTTTTTTTTTTTGGTAGTATATATTTTTTTAGTTTCTGTATATTCAGAATAAAAAATGAAATATTTTGATAGTTCTTTTTTATTATAACTATTATCAAAAGTTGCAAATGATATTTAATTTAGCCTAGCAATACAATTTTTTCTGAACTTCAAAATATATTTTAATATATAATGTAAAAATGGCTATATTTCGAAATAAAATATAATATTTTTTATATTTAACAACAATTTAAGTACTTATTCTAAATAGATTTTAATGCTGCACATAGAATACTTTTCCATATAACATAAAAAGAAATATATTTTAAAATACATTATTCATATAACTCAGAAAATTACAATCGACTTAAAAATAGATATATCAAATTGAGCATTTCAAAAATTAAAACATTACTGTAATATTCATTGATTTGTTAAATAATAATGTATAATTTATTTAATTCTTACATTTACAAAATAATCATAATAAATTTGCAAATTTAAGAAGCATAACGATTCTAAATATTATACATTGAGTTTCAAATGAACTAACACCTTCATAGTTAACTCACCGTTCCATTCAAAGAACTTATACATACGTTGGCATCTAGTTCTTCGAAGCACTCAACAAAACCAAATAAAATTTATCTTATCCCAGAGCGAGTTGCGTTACTTATTCCATAGTTAGTTGTCAACATGAGAGGATTACCAATGTTATTACTAGTGGCTACCGCCACTATTTTGTGTATTAAAGGTGAAACAATACAACAAAATAATAATAAAATTAATTTTATTTCTAAAAAACAACGCGGTGATACATTTGATGATATATTTGACGTATTTACTATATTCCTGGATAGTTTTTTCGATACTATTTTCGGAAAACGTTATAGTAATAATAATATTATGAAATGGTTGAAAACTGCAAAGAAAAAAGAAAAACCGGACAGTGTTTTTAGTTTTTTCAACTTTCAAGGTAAAAATACAATGAGTAAAATTATTAAAATTGTTGAATCTTACGCTGTTAATTCAAATATTGCAGATACAGTCATCGATGGTTTTAGTTCATTATTTGATTCAGTTAGTGATATTTTCGAAGGATCTGGACAACAACAACAAAATAAACCCCAAAAACAGAGTTCTAGTATAACAAAAATTATGATGAAAAGTGTTAATAAAATATTTAAAAGTGTAACAAATTTTATCGGAAGTCCCGATGTTAAAAATATCAGTGATATGTTGATTGATGAGTTAAATGCAATGTTTGATTATGTGCAAAACGATGTGTTTAATTTTAATAAACGCGGTTTTAATAATAAATTACGTTCGTTGGCGGAAAGCTTTGATAACGCAACATTAAAATTCCAACTAAGTGGTGATACCGTGCAAATTAATTTAAAAAGGAAAAATTCTAGTTCAAGTATTTCTAGTCGGCAAATTGAAATGAAGGTGCCGATGAAAAAAATGTTCCAATTTTTGTTACTTCCGGCTTTAGCGATGACGGGAATAATGCCTTATGTACTTCCGCCGCTCAAGATGGCTGTTATGTTTGTCACTATGCTAACGAATATGGCTTTCATGACTGCTTTAGTATCTTTGGTGCGTGGCATTATTTTTGATCCTGATCCGTCTAGACGTGTTGTATATCCTAATTATGGATACAAGAAGAATAGACATCGGCCTTATGGGCTACATGATTAGTCTATTTTATTAAATTAAAATATAACTGTTAAAGAAAAAGTTATTTATAATTATTATTTCAATAGAACTGATTATTATAATGAAATTATTTATTGCGCACATACAAAAGGCAATTTATCTATAAGATTTAAACCATCAAAATCAAAAGTAGATAACCTAAATATTTATATTTATTTAAATCTACGTTTCCGGTAAAGAAATGTTTTAAACTATAAATATACTAGCAAATTATATGTTTAAACAACAATTTTATACATAAGTAGTTATTTTTATAAAATTATACATAAGTATATAACTTACATCTACATTTTCGGAAAAGAAAAACTAAAATTAAAATGTTTCAATCAAATAATATATTTTATACATACATTAATAGCAATTTTTATAAAAAAAAATCAAATTTAATATTTAATTTTTTCTGGTTCAAAACTGATAAAAAATGAATCTGATAAGGAAATTAAATTAATATAAAATAATATTTTTTATATATAAAGTTTAAAAACTAATTTAAATTGAATATATTTCGGGAATATCTGCATTATTTAAAATTATAATTTATAAAATTAAAACAAATCANTAAATATTGTATGAAATAATTTTATTTTTTCATTTTATTTTTAGTTAAATTGATAGGAATGAAAGCTAATATAACGGCTTTTTTGAAATAAGTACTTTATAAATATTTTAGTTTCAAAACATTCTAGAATATTGTAGGAAACAGTTATGAATTTATATTTAATAAATAAAGATTCCTTTTTTATTATTATTTTAAAGATAAAGATAAAAGGATTTTATATTCTAAGGAAGGTATTATAATTGTTTTTTGACAAAAATTTTACATTTTAAATTTAAAATCATTTATTACTTACTTTTTTTATAATTAAATTTATAATCCGTTTATGAAAAACTTAAAATACATTGAATTTGGGAATAATATAAATATTTAAATTTCAATTTAAAAATGTGCAATATCTAACCAAAATATAAATATTTAAGTATGAGAAAATCATATAATATCAATAAATAAAATGTTGACAACATTTATTTCTTATTGTTATTAACAAAATTGAATTTGAATTGGCTACAAAACACTTATTGTTATTATAACTGAAATCATGATTAATATGTAAATTAAAATATTAGTTAACTTTATTAAAAATGTACATATTTAAATTTAAATGTATTACTCGCTAATATTTTGTAATATTTTTATATAATTTCCATAAAATCATTCATTAAAGTAATTTTTTGTAGCTACAAGCATTCAATTATAATTTTTTAAGTAATTATTTTAGTTGTTTTTTATATTAATTAGGTAACATAAACATATAATTTAAAATCTATTTGTAACAAAAAAATGGTTCAAACTAATTGGCGTAAATATTTTTTTATTTATTTGAACTAAATCATTGTATTTAAGTAAAAACTTACATTTAAGTTTGTAAATTTTTATTATTTAAATATATAAATTGGAAAATATTTATTATTTGTATTAACTGACTTGCAGTTATAAAAACTATTTTCTCAATAATTACAACTTTTTTTAACTATAAGATATACTATTTTGAATAATACATGTAAAATGGTAATTTATTTATTTATTATTTAATTTGATTTGTAAAATTTAATTACAATTAGTTTAAATAATTTATTTAACAATTTTAATAGAAATTAAATAGTTTTTATATAATATTTAAATTTATAAACTTCTTTTACAAAATCTTGAACTAAATACAAAATTAATTATTATTTTTATTATTCTTTCATTCTATCTGTATAAACAGTATTATTTTAATAATATTTTTGATTCGTAATAATTCTATTTTGTTAAATCCAAATATCAGACGTAAGAAATATTTTTGTATTAAAATATTCTATNTTTATGATATTGATAATTAATGGCATATTATTACTAAATATCAGGATAACCGAGCTTCGCTTTGAATATGGTTAACTTTTATTTTCACCACAAAATATTATTTATTATTTGTGGTAAGAGTACTTTAAATATTTCTGGCTTCTTAATTTTGAAAAATGACACATACAAGCTTGTCAAAATTAATTTGGTTGCGTTGCATTAAATCTCTATATATTTTTTTTAATTTCAATTTATGTTGTGGCATATCTTAAATATTAACCAAATCAAGAAATTTTGTTAAAACTTTAAGTGCTCTTTTCTTAAGCCGTAACAAAGTAGATTTTGTGAAAAGTTTGCCAATGATATCATTGTACATTATTAAGTTGCACAAGTTTTTCTCTATCTTTCAACTCTTTATTATATTTTTAAACCATTTATCAAAAAAATAATTTTCTAATCTGTGATTTCCCTCAAAATTGTTAGAGCCGTTTTTGAGAAACAGAGTATATACAAAAATTACTCGTTTAATGCTATGAATTGATTAATCTAAATTATTAATTTAAAGAAAAAGGTTTTTATTTTATAGTAACTTTATTCGGTATCTTTAAATAAAATATATAATCACATAAATCAATTATAACAAACTGAAATAATTTTAACTGATATTTAGATCTTTATTTAAGACAAACTACAATAAATTATATGTTAATAATACAAACTAAATTAAAATAAAATCTTACATAAAAGAATGGTCCAAATTAAATTATACAATTATTAAAACTGGACCAATTCATAAAGACTTAGAAACAGCATTCATATATAAACCCTTAAATTAAAAATTAGTCGGTTCTTCTGTATAAAATCTGGCAGAATTTCCTATCTTCTTCTGACATATCAGAATCACCCCAACCCCAAAACTGTTCTTGTCTTAATGCAGAATGGTGAGACCCATCGCCAGTTCGTGCAGCCCGTTTTGCGATCATTTTTGCTGGTACTGTCTTCATGTCATAAGCCCATCCAATTTTTGCCATTTGATTGATGAAACCTAAAGTTAAGTTTCTTCCGTATGTTGGTAATTCAGCTGCTTTGTAATCCCATGGGAATACATGGTGGTAGTTGTGCCAACCTTCGCCAATTGCCAAAAGACCAACTGTTTTGTTTTCTGTTGGACTGATTGTACTGAAAAACAAAAATTATATTTAAAGATACATTGCAACTTACTTTATGAGGTTATAACTTGAACATTATTAACTTTTTTTAGAGGCTGATTTACAATAAATGGAATAGATACTTACTTGTCGTATGGTCTGTATCCATAAATGTGAGCTGCACTATTTACTAGCCATGTAATATGTAAACTAAGGCCGTAACGGAAAATGCCACAGATATACCATGCACTCCACCATTCTTCACCCCAACAATACCATGGTATAGCAGCAGGAAGTACAAAACATAATAATGGCATCAATACCATATATGTTCTAAAACAAATTTTATATTATTAATCATATTAATCTTAAAGAAATAAAACTATAAAATGGTTTTATGCTAAACATGTCTAATTGTAAGAAATTTTGATAAATTAGTGAAACTGCATGATAAAAACTTCATCACTTCATGATAAAAGAAACAATATATTAAGGGAGAGAATTTTTTATAAAACCAACAAATAAATTTCTTTCATAAAATATAAGTTTAACATATTACTAAAATTTTAAAACAAAATTTCAAGTAATTCTGATGTTATAGCCCTTGATCTTGACACCCTTACGCTTGGCGTTTGAGCGCTACCTAAACTTTAAATGCTTTTTTCTCAAAATTATGTTTTTCAAATTTGCATGAGCGATAACTCGAAAACTTTTTGACCATTTCCGCTGATTTTTTTTACACATTTACAAAAAAACTATTATTACTAAAACTTTGAGCAACTCAATTTTGAGCTTCTGTTTTTTTTTTTTTTTCTAATTTTATGTACAAATTATAAATATATCAATATCATTAATAAATTAAAAAATATTTCACTTGTTTTTTGACAAAAACAGAGGTCTAGAGCTCAGGCCAATTAACAACTCGCGACCCGTCCTTCCCGAAGAATATCGTTAGAGCTCCGCCATCATTTATAATTTTACATAAAAAACTATTACAAAATTTAAAGATTAAATTAACAGTATTTAAAAATTCAGACATAATAGCTTAACCGTTCATCCAGAAAAGAAATATAAATTTAATAGATTAACTATTTTTCAAAAACTATATTTTTAATTTTATTTAAATAAATTATTGGTATATAATTTATTAAGATATATTTTTATCTTATTATTTCAAAATTCTCATTACTTGTTTTTATTTTAAGAAGTTACGGTACAGTTTGTAATATAAATGATTGTATTGAAAATAATTTGAGTTTAAACTAAATATTTTTCAGAGATATTAATTTTATCATATTCCTTTATAAAAAGAATCATATAAAATATGTTTAATGAATATGAAATAATACTTACTTTTTTTGGAACATAACAATAGGATCTTTTTCCAAATCGCTTAAATCGACAGATTTTCCTTTCAATTTAACATCTTTATGTTTTCTGACTAACAACCAACCAACATGTGAAAAGAAAAATCCACGTTTGGAATTATGAGGATCGGCATCTGTGTCTGTATATTTGTGATGTACTCTATGATCACGAACCCATTCATAAATGTGATTTTGGAAACAAATCGTTTGCAAAATCATTAATAATAGACGTAATTGCCATGTAGCTTTGTATGTGCGATGTGCCCATAGACGATGAGCTCCTGCTGTGACTCCTAAAGCTGCGCTCCATCCGAAAATTAAAGCTGAAATATAGATATTTGATTAATTAAGAAATAATAAGATTTTGATAAATTCTACTTACCCCATAAAAATGTTACAAGCTTGACATGTCCTGTTATTAATAAATATAACCCATATAAACCCCCAATATGTATATAAAGCATTCCTAAGACATTTCTCCAAACTATGCGCCATGCATATTCATCTTCTTCTTTCTTCTGTTCTTTTGTGGATTGTGATGATACATGGCGTTGTGTTAACACTGGTGTTGAAGTTGAAGCTACTGAATGCGTCTCTTTGCCCTTTGGTGGTTCTTCGGTAACACCGGCTAATAATATCCCAGTGTCACCTAGCATATTAGGCGTCATCATGCACTTTTATCTGGAATACATATAATAAAAGCAATTATTAGTAACTTTTAATTAAAAAAAGAAAAATTACTGTTTCATATTATAACCCGGTTAACATACAAGACATGTTGGTAACAGAACAGTGATTTTAATGCTTGTATAAGCAAGGAACTTTAATTTCTTATTCGAATTAATTGATTAAATATACTCAATATATAATAACTAAGTGTAGCTATACATATAGGCACTGCAAAATTGCAGCACCCCTTATTAATACTCGATATTATCGATGATATTTAATACAATTACTTTATTTTTTTAAATTATTTCTATATACTGACACAAAATAATTATGAACTAATATTTATATTATTCATTTATTGGCTCTTACTTATTTGTAATTTAATTTAATATGCTATAAAAATAATTTATATTTTTTTACATATAATAAGTTTATTTCTTACTGCAAACATTTTCTAACAAGACAAATTGATGTAGAGAAAAATGATTCAATTAATGGCAATGAATTTTTTTAGGTGTACACCGGAGGAACAACTTTCAGTGACAAGATTTTTGTTATTCAATGATGTGAAACTAGTAAAAATTTATTCAAATATATTGAAATAGTATGTTACAAAATGTTATAAACTCAATAAGGTATATAATTGGTTGGAACAGTTTAATTTCCATCGCTTTGGACAACCGCGCGACAAATTTGCATAAATGACGTTTTTTGCGAAGATAAGCAAGTCAAAATTTCCCAAATAACTAATTTGTGTAATATTAATATTGAATATGTGTGCATGTTCGAGATGGATTCCAAGACAGTTGAGACAAGTTTATAAAAACACCCGAATTTACATTTATTCTGAGCTGTCTTCTTACAGCTCACAGTTTTTTCAGTCTGATTTTTATTTGTTCGGGCTGTCTTACGATTTTTTACGAAACAAGAAGTTAACAACAACGAAGCGGTCAAAAATATTGTCCCCTTATAATTCAAACAGAAAGAAAAAAGATTTCTAATAAACTGCGAGTATCATAAAGTTCATAGAACGATGATATAAATATTGCTAAAACTATGTTTAATAGTTATTTGTGTATTAAGAGCGCAAAGTGGGACATTGTCGATTGAGAGGTTGTTGCCGCGCGACTTAGGAGCGCGGCATTCTCTCTCAATCGACAATGTCCATTTGCGCTCGAAACACACAAGATTTTTTCTACAGTTGCCACAATGGAGTCAGCAACTATAACAAAAAATAATAAATTTTACATAGCAGGACATTTTGTTAGGTTATGTAATGTACCCACTGAGCAATCATATGTCAGATTGACTTGTGAAGGTAATAAACGTGTAGGTAACGTTAGCGAGCGTTTTTTCTACTTTCTCGCTCTAGAGCGACAAAGTAATATTTTGCGTTGACAAAAGAGAGCGCAAAATACCTACTTTGTATAGCGACTGTAGAAAAAAGAAGTTTTAGTTTCATTATTACTGAATGAACCGTTTTATTTTCCTGCATAAATTTGTCTCGTTAATTATTAAAAGTACCTTGTATAATAATTATATTATATGTAGCATTTACTGCAAATATAATCTAGTAATCGTAATTAAAATTTATATTATTAGAAATTTTTATCATTAATTAAAGAATAATGTAGCGATTTCTTATATTAGAATCTTACAATTTCAACTTTCAATAAAGTAATATATTTTTTTTTATCTATTTGTTTTAAGCTGTTATTATAATTTCTGAGAAATATTTTATATAAATTACTTTATTTATTTCAACAACATTTTATAATAATTAAATATATTTTGGTTAATACCAAATTAATTACATATATATTTTCCAAAGTTCTATGAAACAAATATATAATTTAAATTTTTCAAATTTTTAAATTTATAAGCAATTAATTTAATTGATAGTATCATCAAAAATATTTTGTTATCATGTTGAGAAATCGCAATCATTTTCAAATGTTTTTATTATTAATTGCATCAATTTTTCTGCATTGCACCTTCTCCAGTTGAAGAAGAACTTTCACTGAAATTTTTCAGAAAAACGTTAGAAATTCCACAATTTAACGTGAACATTAAACAATGAAAGTAGTTCAAATTAATGTCAGTCACCTTCAAACTATAAGCCCAGCAATTAAGAGGAAAGTTTAAATTATATGTACAATAGTATTTATCATTATGCGGAGTGGCATACCGTTAACTGATAATTATTGATTTAATTACAGACGAATAAGGCATTTATTTTGTTAACAATTGTTAAGATTATATCTAATCATATGGTTATTATGTATATATTCACGTTTCAACAGGTATGCAATATAATGGCTAGTAAATCGGGCTTCTAACCTACATAAACTGGTATGTTCTACCGGTTTTGGTCATGGTCAAGGTAATGTCTATCGACGTTTGTTTGTTTATTATGTAAAAATACATATTCGTGTTTTCCTATTATTAATTTATAATTTTTTATCAATTTTAAGAATTCTGTTTTTATAATAGTATACCAAACAATGTTTTGTTTTAAGAATTAACCAATCTGCTATGATAATTATCACCTCTGTTTATATAATTTATATTTTACATAGTTTATATTTTAAAAAAGGTAAATATATGCGCATTTACATTATTTTTTCTTAAATTCATATGAAATTGCTGAATTGTTTAAAATCTAATTATATTAATTATAAATAATTTTCAATTTAGTTATTATTACATATATAAATCAATAATCGTCACTTTAAAAAATACTTTTTTATATTGTAATATAGTGTAACATTTTCGTTTATAAATATATAAAAGCAATAAGTTTAATAGTTTAATAATTATTCAGTTATTAAAGTAAATTGAATAAGCATATAAACATTTACCATATGTTTCAGTTTTATAGATTAATAAAAAATAATAATAATAAATAATAAATTGACACACTTTTACGGTATATTGTTAGAATAATAGTTAACAGTTTATAGGTTAGGTTAATCTTTTTATTTCACACCTTCTGGTAACCAGACTTTCTTGATTTAAAATTTATTTAAATATTCTAATAAAAGAAATTGATTTTAAATTAATATATTTTTAATATT
>CM008234.1:3640617-3651012 GCA_002278615.1 Pogonus chalceus
TAAATCAAATTATCATTTAATAATAATTATTTTAGTTAAAAGAAAAACAAATGACTGTAAAAAGTAGTAAACAGCTGCAAAAAACAGTTAATTGAAAAAAAATATGTTCCAAATTTATTTGTGATGTATTTAAACACATTAAAAAGTTGTTTTCAAAATTAGTATTGCCGCAAAAATATGTAAATCATTTATTTTAAAAACAAGCAATTCTTAATGAATCTATAAATAACAAATGTTTTTTATAATAAATTATTCAAAACAAATGTATAAATAAAATACTTTTAATTTTTTGCAATTTGTAAAAAAACAGTTTTTTTTGTAATAAAACATACAAACACCAATAAAAAGTTAATTGTTTATTTATTTATAAATTAACATTTTACGTTATATTTGCATCTTATTAGTGTTTAATGTAAATTTTATTTATTAAAGAAAAAAGAAAAATGCATGTTTTACTATAAAATATCCGTTATTGTGTGACGTGTAGATACAAGACAATGAATCTTGTAATTACTTTCTTTTTTTTGAACAGAGTTTTTTTAAAATAACATTTATTATTTCTAAATATTATTTACATCATTAACGAGTTCATAACTTTATAAACATATTAATTAATAATTACTATATCCAATCAGTTTTAAGTGAAACATGAAACTTTAATTAATATTCAAACCAAAATAAATAATATCATAATACAATATTAATAATATTATTGTTATTTATAGTACAATTATTAATTCATGATCGGGATGTTTGTATAATTATTAATTTTCAGTTATTAATTAACGGGTTTTCTAATTAATTACATGCTTTTCAATTTATATATACACGGTTAATAAATATGAAGATATTATGCTTGGATGTGTTGTGGTTCAATATTTTTTCTAGAATCAAAATAAAACTTACTTTATTGAAATTGACGTACCTGGTAAAATATAAAGTGCTTTCTAAGTATATACACAGTAAATATATATTTTATCAAGTATATTTAACAAGAAACTTAATACCTGACTTGAGTTATTTGACGGTATAAGCACAACTTTCTGTATTGATTTTAATGCAGTTAATACTGCAAAATACTTATATACAAGTTCAATTTAGAATTAAAAATATGTTTACTATTCATTTTTACGTCAGTATATGAAATTATTCAAACATTTAAACTTATAATTATTTTTTTCTACAGTCGTTATACAAAGTAGGCGTTTTGCGCCCTCTTTTGTGTGCACAAAATGGTACTTTGCCGCTCTAGAGCGACAAAGTAGAAAAATCGTTCGCTGTCCAAATTTTTATAAAATGTTACTTGTTTACAATCTTAATGAAAACGTTTAGTCAAAAATTAATACCACTGTCGTTACCTACACATTTATT
This sequence comes from Pogonus chalceus, assembly GCA_002278615.1. Taxonomy (NCBI): domain Eukaryota; kingdom Metazoa; phylum Arthropoda; class Insecta; order Coleoptera; family Carabidae; genus Pogonus; species Pogonus chalceus. Next base: position 3,641,989 of record CM008234.1, read on the forward strand.
ACCTTCACAAGTCAATCTGACATATAATTGCTCTGTTAGTATATTACATAACCAAACAAAATATGCCCTGCTAAGGAGTATAGAAATAAAATAGGGCATTCGTTTACAAAAACGAAATTAAAAATACTTAGATTAGATTGAATAGCTCAGTAAGAATAGAAAATAACGACAAATGATTTTTTTATTATTTTAAAATAAAGTTCGTTTAATTTATAAAAAAAAAGATATTAAAAAATTAATTGTGTTCAGTTTAACTACAATTGATTTATAATATCAATATAATGTCACGGCGAAACTAATATTCCTATCTCACTCCGCACCACACTCTATAGTGTGAAAAAGTTGGCAATAGTGTGACATCATAGTAACACCAAAAACAAATTTCAAATATCTCTTAAAGTTTGTGGCGACTGTAGAAAAAAATCTTGTGTGTATTTCGAGCTCAAATGGACATTGTCGATTTTGAGAAAATGCGGCAACAATCTCAGTCGACAATGTCCCACTTTGCGCTCTTAATACACAAATAACTATAGTAAATCATGAAATTTCTTTATAATATTTTTATTAACCTCGAAGAGAAATTTCTGAATGTATGAAACGAAAAATCGACATGAATGAAGAATAAATAGAGCGTAAGACAAGACAAAAAAAAATGGACTTAATCTTTTTAAGTTTTTATCATTCAAATACATATTTACGAGTATTTAAAAACTTGCATACTAAAAATATTCATTTTTTTTTATTTGAAATGCAAAAAAAATTATTGAATATCTATCTTAGTTTTTGAGATATTTGCAAAAAACTAAAATATAAAAATTAGTAAAAATTCCTAATGTATAACATTTGTTTTTTGGCAAAATTGATCAAAAATTTTATTTCATTTATATAAAATAAATTATATATGAAAAGAAAGATAATTTAAAAAAAAATTTAATGCAAAAAATTTGATTGAATATCGCCTATCTTAGTTTCTAAAATATTTGCAAAAACTGAAATATGAAAATCGGTAAAAATCCTTGATGGATACCCTTAGTTCTATGAACTAAATTATATGAATTAAAGTTTGAGCTATAACATATTATATTTCTTCTCTACTAGTATTGCTATTCTAGTTTCTAAGCAAAGTAAAGAAAAGACAGTTATTTATAATTTATTTTTCTTTTACTTGCTAAAACTCTATTCAGAACATCACTTTCTAAAATTGGGATTTGAAAAACAATGAATAACTTGAATTCAGAATTTAAAGCAAGTTATCAAGCCACATTTATTAATTTAAAGTTATTTAAAGCAATTGTAGAATTTCGTACCCCTTTTTTATAATAAAATATTTATTAAACTCAGTAATATAAAACACTTATCATTATATAAGTTTAACAGAATAGTAATTTGACTACGATATTTGTATATAACTTTTCGATTCAATATATTTTGAATATTAATTAATTTAAAATAGGTTAACTCCTAATAATTTATATAAAATGAAATAGAAAGGGTGAAATGAATATATTACAGAAAATAGAAAAAGCAATGTACAAGTTGTCAGGCATATTTATTTACTATATAGAAATAGAAATAATAATTAAAAAAAAATCATTCCATTTCACTTGCAATAAATTAATAATACAGCTGTTTTTGACTTATTAATATAAAGTGATATTTGCATGAATACTTGATAAATAAAATAAAAGAAATAAATGAGAAACTGCATTGCCAGTGGCATTTGTCTAGATGCGATAGAGAAATTGAGAGCGAAAACAGTTTTCGCTGCATTTCAGAATATGAGCAATTAGATACGGTGTCCCGCTCACGCACTAGCACTAGCTATCTATGGATCATATAGTTATTAAATCCAAAGCCATTGCCATTGCTTTTCAACTTAAAAAATGTACCATTTATTAACAGATTTTATTCATTATTAATAGATATTTAAATAATATTTATTTGATTGCAAATAATATTTTCAAAAAGAAATAACACCCTTTAATTCTAATTATATATTTGAACTTGAACATTCAAATTTATTTATTGAATATTCGTATTTAAATAATATATAATTGATTGCAATTAATATTTTCAAAATGAATTAATAACTTTTAATCCTAATTATATATTTATATTTTGATAATTATTTTGTTTAGTATTGATTACTTACATTAAAAGCTATAGAGTATAGAGTTCTCTTCCAAAATATTCTTCAGCTATTGTTAAGACCTTTTAAAGTAAATATATGTCCATAAAAAAATTAGATTATTTTTACATCCTAGTTTTATAATTTTTGGAAAATATTATTTACAATTATCTTTAATATAAATGTATTTTAAATATTAATATATAAATATTAAAAGAAAGAAGGAAAACTTTCTTTATTCTTAAAATAGTTTATGCATAAAATTGGTAGTTTTTTCTATTGTATAAATTTATAACATTGAAAAATAAACAACAAACAAACAAAAAACAAATCATAAACACAGTTAACTTCAAAACATGTTTAAACTGGTTGCTTTTAATATAAATACGTTCATTTATAAATATTCAACTTTTTTATATTGATTAAAATATTTTAATATTAATATTCATTCATAAAAATATAAAGAAAGTACATTTTTTATGATTTCTATTAATAATTTTATAGATAAAAGTTAATTTCATCTTTTATTCGTATTATATTAACACCATTGTTCTAGTTTGTAATAAAAATTGAACAGTATTTATAATTCCTAGTAAAGTATTAATAAATTTACCACTTAATTAACATCTCAACCATGTAGAATAAGTACCAAGGTTAAAAACTAGAAAGCCTCACCTTGTACATTTCCCTTTCAAGTATAATTCATTTTCCTACGCATAAAATTTGTAACAATGCAATTAATAAAAACATTTATAAGACAATAAATTTTATGTAAAACATATAAACTAAAACTGATTCATAATAATTGTTATTGAAACATATTTCTTAATGTTATATATTTTTCTCACAAATTATATATGTATTTCTCAAATACTATTAAATATTTATGTTAGAATTTGTAATATAATATTATTATCTTTGTTATTCATTGTTATAATAATAATATAATATCTTCTTTTGACAATACATTTATGGAGCAATATATAGTACATAATTTTAAGTGTTCTTTCAAAATCATTTATTATTTAAGTGGGGTAGGCATATAATTTAAAGAATAACAAATGATATTACATAAAATTAATAATTTACTTTTATAATAATAAATAAATCTTAGTAGCAGTTGAAATAAAAAAAAGATAACATTAAATAAGTGATTTTACTTTGATAAATAAATAAAAAAATATGTTTCTTACTATGATATTGTAAGTGAAAGTAAAAAAATAAGATTTTAAGATAATTTCGATAAGATTTTATGAATTATTAAAATGATAGGTTTACGGAAAACAATAGCGCATAGTTTTATATCTTTAAGCTATATTTTATGTTCATTATATAACAATTTAAAGAATATATACATACATAATTATTAAAAAAAGATAGATTGTGTGAGTTATATGTAATGTCTACACGGGTAATAATGAATTAACCTTATTTTTCCTGTATCAAATTTAACAATTATTCATGCAACTACAGGAAATTATCAAACAGGAATATACATGCACAACAAAAAGTAAATATTTAACATTTTTATTGTATAGTGTGCTGTTATATTCTTAGGTGTATTATTACAAACCTAATCATCATATTTAAGTTATTTTTTATCAGAATTGTCATTTTAATATATATTTTTTTAATATAAATACATATACTGGTCGGATACTTTTTTTGTCATATAGGAAATTAAATGGTTAAATTTTTATTAAGTCATCTTTTCCCTATTAATGTTAGAACAAATATTTAAATACAAAAGTTGTTCATAATTAAAATGAAATAGTTATTTACATACCAAGTGCGGGAACGTCTGGTTTCCGGATGAGTGTTTGACGGCACAAGCTTGCAAGAAGTATGTACAATATTTTTTGTACAAAAAGTTTAAAACTAATATTTCATTATTTATATTATTTTTAATGGTTATGCTTGACGTTTCATAGGTAACTGCTGTCATATTAGGCAGAATGTGTTACCAATTGTGTTAATGGAATGCACTAAATTTATACTTAAAAATTTAATTTCATTCAAATAATTTACCACTTTTTATAATTATTATTAGGAAAAGTAAAAATTGAAAAACTATACTTTTTTATTATAAATACAGTTTTTTAATAGATATCTTAGAAATAGGAGTGCTTTTTGCTTATTTTTCCGCACTCTAATCTGGTTACAATGCGGAAAATAGAAGTTTCGGATGTTGCTTAGGTAACGCTTTTCAATGCATGAGAGCAAAAAATAATATTTCCATCTTAAGCAGTTTACAGAGTGCCATGCAAAATAAAACAAATATGTTCTTAACACTTTGTGTTCTTCTAATTGTTATTTTAATGTAAGGAAGATTAAAATAATCCAAATAAAATGAATTTTAATTGTGAAGTGTAGCTTAAAAAATATTTCATTGAATTAATTTTTAAACATAAAGACAAGATTACAAACAAATTCATAAATACAAGAACTGACAATGAGACAATTTTACTTACATTTAAGCTATTTTTTTATTTTGCATATTCAGTAAACTGTTGTGACATGATCGCCGTATATCATTGAAAGAAGAATCCTTCGATGTACATCTTAATTCTGAACAACTTTTTTATTTAAATATTTGTTCTTACATTAATAAAACGAAAAAAAATATGGCGAAATGAAAATTTAACTATAAAATTTCTTTTATTACAATATACGTGAAACTATTCAATAGAAAGGATCTTAATTTGTTAACATCAAAACCCATAAATAATATGATATGTCCTGATTTTAGTTATTTTTATAATAATACTAGCTTCCTTTCAAAATAATAAAATAATTGAATTATTTTTCAACTTATTTATTATAGCAATATAATGTAATTGTAAGTAAAAAATTAGAAATGTATGTTCGTATCTATAAGCTATAAACAATTACTTTGCAATTATCTGGTTTAATAACTTCAACAATTCCTTTGATTTACGATTTTTCACAATTTTAATGATCACTTTTAAATTATCTGCAACACAATTTGTGCTAATTTCATTTTAACTTTTACTACTAACGGTTATAATAAACTAGGGTGGTGGTTAATCTATATTTTGTATCAAAGATCTATTTTATTATTGCCAATTTGAGAATAGAATGGTTTTATTTATTGGTGTATAATTGATAACAGTAAATCTATTTATTATTGTTTGAAATATTCTAGGTTAACTGTAAATCAAACGGATATTAATACTTCCAGTGCTTAAACGTTCCTTTAAAATAATATTTAGATTTACTACTGTTAGATTCTTTACTGATGCTGCAAAAGATTCATTTATTTTAATGTAAAATATTATTTGTATTTAAATGTGTCTTTTATGGTTGCTTTTCTAACGATTCAATATATATCTTTATCGAGGCTTTGTTGCAAAATGATTTAGAAACAAATTTTAAGATAAAAAATTGTTTTGATTTATTTGTGGGGCCAACGAACCCTTCACATACACCTTGATCAGCTATTTAAAACTAGAATAACTGGTTTAATTAATATTCCCAAAAAATTTAGTTGCGTCATAGGAAATAGTTTTTGCTTATTTAACTGTAATATTTTGGTTATATTAAAAAATTTGCATTTATAGTTATGTTTACTAATAAATGTTTTTAAAATAAAAAACTAAATTTCCACAAAAAATATTTGAAAAAAACGATTTAATTTAAATATTCTATTGCTATAATTTATTCAAAATATAAATAAAAAATTGTTTTTTTTATATATATTTTTCTTATTAGAAGTATTTTAAGAAATGGAAAATTATTTTACTTAATTGAAACTGACAAGCTAATATGTAGCTACCAACAAAAAAAATTGTTTTTTTTTTTAAGTGAAAAATAAAATTGTTGTAAAGTTCATGATGCAATCCAAATATATTATTTTAGTTTTTTTTTAAACAAATAAACATATTTCAAAAATTATTTTATCATAATTAAATATATTTACAAAATATATACGTAACCAGGGCCGTAACAACAGAGGCATTTGCCCAGGGCCCAGATTAAAAGAGAGCCCAGAAAGGCCTATCAAAAAAAATATATATTTTTCAGTTATGTTTTTAATAATTTAATTGATAAATTTGCGGAGAAAAAGCAAGAAAAATATAATTTAAATAAATTTCTGATGTTTGAATTTATTGTTTTTTCATAAATATAAAATGAAATAAAAATTACGAGCAGAAACAACTGAAAGAATAATTAATTTGTGGTTATTTATTAACTCTGTTATCAAACTGTAAAAAAATGAAAGAACAGGAGCTTCAGAACTGTCGTATATGCATGGTAATTTTGTTTTGTTTTTTGTTTATTAAGGATGGGGGGGGGGTCAATTTGGAAGTCTTGCACAAGGCCCACAAAAAATAGTTACGGTCCTGTATGTAGCTATGATTTGTTTTGACTATTTGTATTTTAAATTAAATCCTTATTAATATATTCTCTTACTTGTATAACAAATGAATTCAATAATTGTTAATTGCTTAAAAATCCTTCATAATGAATGTTCAAAAATTTCGAAAGTTACATAACTATTTATTATATTAAGTAATTATTATTATAATTAAATTTCCATAATATGTTTTCCAATTAAGTTTTAAATAACAACTGTTACGATTGAAAAATAAATAGTTTTTTATACCAGTTTATTAACCTTAATTTTTTATTCAAACTAATATGTTTATAAAAATTCATATTAGATTTTTGTACATATTTTTATTGTATATATTTAACGGAACTTGTCGTTGACCCCAAACGAATTATTGCTTCATCATAAGCACATTCTCCAAAAAAAGGTAGATCAATCTCCGTTTAAATAATTGTTAAGTGGGTCAAAATTAGCGCTGGTGGACACATCCGAAATGTAGAACCAGGTTACGACGAAACCGGCACTCGCTTTCAGAATGTCGGACACATAGCATGTACCATTCTTTTGCTTTCTTTCTCTTTCTAACTTACAAAATGTTTCTTTATCTTGCATTGAAGTCACTCATCGATGCTTCTTAAGCATTTCATACAATCTGAATGTATATGTTAAGTTTCTCTTTACTTATTTGGTTTATTTATTTTTTATATGAATTTAGAGGTGTGTTTGCGTAAATATTTTAAATAAATACATTACTATTTAGTTATTTAGTTTATATAATTAATATTAAACGGTTAATAATTTTCTACGATAAAATGATTATTAGTTATCGATTTTCATTAATTTACATATTGTATATTCACTTATTTAAAGTGAAATGATTTTAATTAATTATAATTCATTAATTTAGTTGTAGAAAGTAAATCATATCAAATATTTTGTTTATTTTATTAGATTTTAAAGTAAAAACAGAGTTTAAAATATTTTATAAGTCCTGTAACAAGATACAGGTAAATAAAAATTTCTAAATTTGAACAGTGTGCCATACAAAGTTAAACAAATAATTTGTGTTACTTGAATGTCAAGAAGATTAAAATAATGAAGATTTACTTTGAAATAAAGTAAATTTGGTATAAAAACCTAAATAAATATTAATTGCAAAGTGTAACTTAAAACTTATAATCAATTTTTATACGAATAAAGATTCGATTGATATTTTATTTAATTAATTATTAAATATTCAAATAATTTAACAAAGAAATTCATAAATACAAGAACTAAGAATGTAACTTAAATAAAAGTTGTTTATTTTAATTTGCATGGCACTCTGTAAACTGCTTAAAGATGGAAATTTTAATTCACCTATATCTTGTGTTAAAATCATCATATATTGTTAAATTGAGGCTAATTGGATACAGATTTTAATTCTAAACAACTATTGTGTTCACATATTTTTNAAAGAAAAGCTGTTTCTGCAAATCTTAACAAATTTAACTAAATAATAAATTTTAAAATATATTCTAGAATGTACGAAGATAAATTTACCTTTATTGCAAAATTATTATTCTACTTTTCATGGAAATTTAGTTTAATACTACATTTTATTATACCCAATTATAATTTTTATTTCATATTTAGTTATCATAACAATTATTCTTGAGTATTTACAAACTAATATTAACAAAACTGCAATAAAAAGTAAAAATTAAAAGAATTGTTTAAAACATTCTAATTTAAAACTATTGATACTTGTAAATACATGCAAAAACAACTAACTAACTAATAATAAATACTTAATTAAATTAATCATTTACTTGTATTTAAAGAAAAAAACAAATATTATAAATAAATAGTAATTAAAAGTAAAAAAAAAATGACATGAACAACAAAATTTAAGATTTAATTATTGGTTAATTGTACTTTTTAAATTTTATAATAAACTAATAATAATAAATAATGATTTCACGCAACTAGTATAAATAATTAATTAAACTTTTCTACATATCTATTAAATTCACATCTTAATAATGTTATCTAAAGATGAAAGTGTAGTTTACAAGAAAATAAGTACAAAGAAAATTTCTATATTCTAATAATTTTCTAATTTGTAAAATACTTTAAATATATTCAAATAAAAGTGTGGTTCCTTGTTGTTTATTTGCATTAATAGTAATGTCATTTTTCCATTAATTATAGTAAAATGTTATTAATTGTAGATTAAACTATATTGAAAGTACTATTCACAAGGTTAACTATTAAAATAGTTTTTATCGATAAACATATATTTTATTTAATGGTAAATACATAGATGAAAGGTTCATATAATGTAATAAAATTTTAATTTTACCTTCAGTTTTAGGAAATTTTTTAAATTTAATATGTATCACTTCCTTTTAGAACTATGCAATATAATTCACAGCAATACCTTGTTTTGATATTATGCAATGTTTAATTAATTTTTAATATATAAATATTAATAATTTCCTTGAAATTTAAATATTATTGATATTGTTTTTTAAATGTTAAATTTATTTATTTATTTATC
>CM008234.1:3699175-3714543 GCA_002278615.1 Pogonus chalceus
TTTAATTAAAATTCAATATACTCTTTTTTGCACCCGGACAATATATACATATGTATATAGTTTTATATTAGACAATTTTTCTTTAATAATATTCTTTTTTTATTATATCCGTTAATATTAAAACAAAAACTGGATTGTATGTGCCACAAAATTGAAAAAAAAAAACGTGAATATTAACTAACAATCGAATATCAATCTATACTCTATTCAGCTACATATAATTTTAGTTCTATCCAAACTTTTCAACTCCAAACACATTCAGATAAAACAATGCAAAAACCAGCGAACCGAATCAGTTGAAATTTAAAAGTTTACAAAAGTAGACAACTATCGCTACTTCACATAGTTTTAGTGATATTAAAACGACATTTCTGAATTTACTTTTGTTCTGATAACAAAATAATGAAATACTGAATTTGTACAAGTTAAAACTTGTATAATACAACAATGAACTATTATCCATTGTACACTTAATGTATATTTTAAATATTTATTCAAATAATTCAATACTAATATATTCAAAATAACAATTTGAATATATTATTTAACATAAATTTTAATGCTTGAACTAACTGATTACTTAATAACATAAATATATTTTTTATCAATCGTGTTAAATAAAAATAAATTTCAAGTCAAATGTTTAATATATGATCGCTTATTAATTTTTACAATATTAAATCATAAACAAACATAATATTATTAAAATATATACCTTAACACAAACATATCTTGAGTTTTGAACAAATTTTCTGAAATAAAATAATTTCAAATTTCACTAAACAAAATTTTGTAAAATGTGTATTTATGAAAGTTTCAGTCATTTAATTTATTTTAAAACTATTATTCACATATAAAAATTAAATATTAATATTGAATCAAATTGTTTCGGAAACCAATTTGGAATATGATTTTTACAACCAAATTTTTTGTTCAAATCGAAAAAACGCCAATTGGTTTCTGATTCGATAAACTAATATTTTTTTGATCTGTTAATCGATAAACTAGACATTAATATTTCTTTAATCATTCTTTTAAGATTTTCGAAAAAGTATTTGATAATTTCCTAAATTTTTTATTAATCTTTTGTCCATTTTTTAACTATTCTTTAACTTTATAAACTTGCCTTTAACTGATTTTAACCCGATTATCGCAATCTTATAAAAATTGAAATTTATTTTTAAGCTAAAGTTTTTTTATATAAAAATTAAAGATGACTTAGAATTTTTTGACGGTTGAAAAATTATATTAATATAAAATTTATATGTCTATTGAGATAAAAAATAAAAATTTTTTTTTTTTAAACTAAAATTAATTGAAAAACTGCAAGATTTTTATATTTTGTAGAAATCAAAACTATTCATGTTATATTTTTATGAAAAGTTAAGGTTTTATGGTGAATATTATTTTAAAGAAATTATTTTTGCATGTTAATTAATTAAAGTGTTGACAAAAACAAGTGAAATTTTTAACGTGACTCATGAAAAACAGAGTAGAAATAAAACAGATTATCATTTTTCATCATAAACCGAATTTTTTGCATCCATGTTGATCTGAAACAAAAACAATTGCCGGTGCTGAAGTAAGATTAAGTCACGAACAAAAACTGGTACATAAATGGTAAATTAGAAGAGTGAAAAGACAAGAGGGAACTAGAAGAAAATGATACTGTAAGGAAGACAAATAACAAAGGACAACTGTCTCTGTCGACTTGATAATTATGATGCCAGCCACCAGAGTTTGATTTACATCACAAAAACAGACAATGCGATGTTTCTTTACCCCCTTACACACGCCTACTTGATGCCACGACCCGTATCACATTCGACGAATGCTACTACCGCGGTATTTATGCTACTAATTCCAATTTTGTTAAATGAAAAATTTCATTCAAATTAATGTTCTAATTTAACATAAATTTCATTAATATACTTCAAGCGTCTACGAAATTAAGCAGGATTATAATATTCAAAATATTATTTCGAAATACATTATCAAACCTGAAACGTTTGATACAGAGATAAATTTTGAACATTGTTGAATACAAAATAACCCACAGAATTTTTAAAGTAATAAAAAAATCTATTTCAGCATTTATTTCTCAAATACCTGTCTTACAAATTATAAAAAATATATTAGAGAATTTTATTGCACCAAAAAATGACTTTTTTATATTTATAACATATTTTCTTAAATGAGCTTTTTTATGACTATAATCAATACAATTTCTTTCTATTAGTACAAATAATACGTTTTAAAATATATAACAAAGCTTTGTTTTGGCGTAAGAAAACATACAATTTTTTTAATCGTTTTAAATTATTTTGTTTTATATTAGATTATCTATAAAGTCTTGTTTACAATTTGGCTCCCAGCTAGAAACACGTTCCGCGCGAATAGCTCTAACTCACAATTAGATAAATATTAATACATTATTCGTCTAAATAAAAGATGAATTTAAGCACAAACAACTATGTTTTATAACAAATTCAAATATTCTTTAAGAAGGGATCCTACCCTGAAGGTTTAAAAAAAATGACTTTTTTGCAGAAATCTATTCCTTATACTGTCTAGAATGACCTTTTAGAACAGTTTATTGATATTCGAAGTCATTGCAAAAATTGTGGAGGCCGTTAACTACAGTACCAAGAACTTTAAACGCGATTTTATCAAAACCACATTTTTCAAACTGTGTGCCACCTTTTCTCGGGAACAATTCATTTAAATCACTTAAATCTTTATCGGCAGTATGCAAAACTGTTTTTATTTTTATCGTAAAACATAGGATTTGATATTTTAAATTTTAGGATTTTTTTCAAATTGCCACCTTGTTTGCAATTTTTAGAATATTCAAAAAAATCTTATGCTTCACGATAGCCAATCTAATGCAGTTTAAGGAAATCGAAACGATTTTGTTCTACCTTGCTTAAGGACTGATTACGACTGACACCCATGGAGGTACCTTTTTTTGGAGGTATCTGACGCCGAAGGCTACCACAGCTCCTAATATTAATATTTTTTTGTAATAATAATTAAAATACGTGCAGCAATATAGTAAAAAACCTTAAATGATTCAATTGTTATTTAATACTTTAAAAAATTATATTATATAATTGCAGAACAAAAGTAAATGCTATACATTTAAAACAAAGAAATATTACAATAATAAGCGTTGCAATATTGTATCAAATTGAATACAAATTGTAACGTTTTAATGTACATCACCCTTTAACAGAGAAGCTGGTCTCGTAACTTAAGTAAAACACATGTTAATGTAAATTCCAAGTACAAAGGGTCTTTACACTAGTGTTTCTAGTTTCACTCCACAAACACGTTATAATATTCCGCATCTTGTTATGGACTAAATATGTCATTCACTTGTTTATTATGTTAACATAGAAAATTGCCTGTTACTGCTGACATCTATATGCATGTTTGTTGCTTTGCTTTATGAAATACATACATAGCCAGCATCAACGTGCTTCGAGCTAAAGGTACCACTTTCATTTTATATACTCTACATCTCTGAAGATCTCGTTTCAAGCGGAAATGCATACTTGTGCTTTATCTGAAACACTTTGCTAAACGAAATTTTTTGTATTATTTATTTTAAATATGTTTGTATATGTTTTATATTATTTATCATGAAAATGTTGTAGTTTTTATTTTATATTTTACTTAATATTTAGGTTGTTTATTTGTTATTTGTTCTTTATAATTGCTATATAAGTAGGTGATACTAAAAGTCGGGCAAGCCTTTCTTAAAAATTGTAATTTATATACATATGTACTTTAAATTAGTAAAATGTTAAATGTTGTGATATTTTTTATTTATTTAAATAACTTCATGCGCATTTTGGCTTTAGCACCATCTTTAGAAGTATTTTAGATGATATTTTAAATTTAGTTTCTATTTATACAAAAATAATAATAGAAATTACAATGGCGTTAAGACGGGGGATTTGTATAGATCAGTTTGTTCATTCATTAATGTTTTACCTGCCTTAATTGCTTTTCTAATTTTCAGGAATTCTAATAGTGCTAACTTAAAAAGATATATATATTTGTAAAATATGAAAATTATCTCTATTACAAGAATGACCGGTGATAATTAAATGTTTGGCTGCATTGGAATTTTCGGGTTAGTTTAATGTCCATGCTCTCATATATTCTTCGAATCTAGTTTTAAAATTTCTAATTGTTTGTCTTATTATTAATATTATATGATTAACTCCACTATTTTTTAGCTTACAAATGTCATTTAACTTATTATTTATAAGATTATCTGTAGTACAATTATTGTAAAATTGTTTTATTAAAAATACATTTTTATTTATTGGTTATCTTTAAACTAATTTAACCAATGAATAGAATCTTTCTATAATACAAATCTTAAAAAAAAAAATTTTTGACCATCGTAAATTTGTTTATTAATTTACTGTTTTCGGTTTTTATTTAAAATCTGGTCACTTAACTTTGGATTGTAACCATTATTTTCCGTAATTCTGTAAATGGTGTTAATTTCATTATTGAAAGATTTCGTGCACATTGGAACATTAACTAGTCTATGTACAAAACTGTTAAAAGCTGATAATTTTATGTTCATTGCTGAATGAAAAATTGTTGGAGTTTTTATTTATAATTATATCCAGAAAATTAATTTTGTGTTCAATTTATTTTTCTACAGTGAATTTATATTATTTAGAAAATTTAAAAAAGAATCAATTTGTCTGTAACATAAAATATCATCTAAAAATAGAATATTCACTCAAAAAGAAAAAGTGGCCGAGCTGACACTTTTAAATTGATAATTCTCATCTTAAATAAAAGAATTTTAAAAATAAGTATTTTGTGGATAGATCATTAGGTCTTCACACACTCCTTGACATTAATTTTTCTTCGTTTTTTAGGGTTTCCTTATTAGAACTTTGTCTTATTGCCATTTTTCTTCCCAATACATCCTACAAATGTTCGATAACATTTAAAATTGGGGACTGTCCAAGGTGTTTTTAACACTTTTCGGTTATTATTGGACAGCAATTTTTTTGTAATCATGGATAAGTATTTTAAATCGTTATTTTGATAAAATAGAAAATGATCCAAAATATATTTCATTTTATCTACTGTATTTTTAATAAAATGCAAATTTAATGTTCTTAAAGCTGTTATATTATTTCAAATAACGATTTAAGTAAATAAAATAATTTTAAAAAATACATTCACAAGGTTGAAATATTTAAATCTTCTAAAATAGGCTTCTTCGACTTTTAATATGCGTCATTATATATGTACATATTTAATATTATTTATCAAAATATTTCAGTTTAAATTTTAGTTTTTGTCATAATATATCAGAAACTTCATGTAGTCTTACAAATTTAATTTTGAAATTATTTTGTATTTCTTTAAGTATCTTATCGATTTCCAATATTAAGCTAAAATGTAAATTTTTAAACTGTAAGTCCGTAATTCTTTTTCTTCATTCATTTTAAGAATTAAGTTTTAAGTTTATTTTATTAGTTTTATCTATTTCTTCGTATTCATTTTGAAAATAAATTTCACATAGATTCCTAATTTTAAAACTATATTTAAATTTTGTAGTTCTATCTTTAAAATTTGAGCCAAAATATTGCTACAATAAATATTATACAGTTTATAATTTTATCTGATACTTTTATTTAATTTATAAAAAGAAAAAAAGATGTATTTTTATATATTTTTAACTACACTTAATATTGTACTAGGGATGTAACGGAGGTGGTTTTATCGGAACCGAAGTCGGAGTCGGAGTTTTTGAATTTGGTTTATCGGAATCGGAACCGAAGTCGGAGTCGGAGGTGGTATCACAGTTGATGGCAGAAGAGATGTGTTTTAAGGGCAAATAAAAACAATTTTCAGTTAGTCTTTAATTTTAATTAGAAAATAATAAATCTTCACAGACGATGAAAATAAAAATTAACATTTTTTCAATAACAGTTAGCAAATAAAATAAAATTAATTGATTCTAACAGTGGGATATTATATTTAATAAACAAAAGTTTCGCAGCTTTGTCTCCGTCTAATCTATTTCTTAAAGTATTATAGATTAGACCTCCGATTTAAAAGTGTCGGAGCTGAAGTCGGAACCGGAGGTGTAATAACAATCGAATGTTCCGACATATCGGAATCGGAATCGGAATCGAAGCTCCGTAACATCCCTATATTGTGCATTCAAAATATTAGAAGTGCAAAGAAACAAAAACGTTTTTATCTATTTTTATTTAGTAGTTTCATCAAATTCATCGTCATTTAAAAACAATTTTAAAACTAGCATAATTAAATATTTTATTTAATTTCAACAAACTTTATTCTACAATAAAATATGTTATAATATAAATATTAGTAAACTATAAAGTTTATAATCTAAAAAGTGAAAAACAAAAAAAAATCATCCAAAAATGCTTTTAAAATTTGAAGCATATTTTTATGTTTCACAA
Source organism: Pogonus chalceus (assembly GCA_002278615.1). Lineage (NCBI taxonomy): Eukaryota > Metazoa > Arthropoda > Insecta > Coleoptera > Carabidae > Pogonus > Pogonus chalceus. The sequence continues at coordinate 3,705,652 of CM008234.1, forward strand.
TTTAGTTACAATCCGATTTATTTCAAATTAAATATCAATTTGGTTTTTCTTTCATATTTCGAATTCAGTTCAATTTAAAAATGATTAATAAAATATTGATTTTACTTTTATATTTTCAGAAGTATTTAATTTATATTAAAAGACATATAGCTGGTACTTTACAAACCATGATCATATTATAATAAAATATGTCATGCAATAGATTGTTTTACAAAAGTTTTAATTAATAAACTAGTTCTTTCAGACATGTTCAGACTTTTTTTATGTTCAATAACATCTTCCGACTTGTTATCAACTAATTCTTTAAGTTTTTTTATATTTCCTTTTATATTTTATATGGCAAACGTGGAGTTTTTTAAATTTCCTGGTAAAGTTATGATTTTATTTTAAACCAACGCGTAAAATCTTGTTTATTTTTATTTGTGTATGGATTTTTTATATTATTTTTCAATACGGCGATAAAAGCTTTTATTACTAAATGTAAGAAATTCTTAAATTGTTTTAAATGACCTCTACATGGCTGGTAGTACGATTGAGATCAAAATTTGAAGCAAGCTGTCAAATTCTAAACTCAACTGATTCAACAAGATATTAACAAAAATAATTTGAAAGTTTAATAAATTTTATAATAAACTTCTAAGAGTTAATACGTTAATAGAAAATTTTCGCTAAAGTTGGCATGATATTCCTTGAAAATGTTTTGCTAACCAAATATTATAATCAATGCAAACATGGTTACCGAAGAAGAAACTTTCTGCAAAAACATGTTAAGTATATTTTGAACTCGTGTTAAGAGAATTTCATAATTAAATAATAAACGGTGTTAATTCCAAAATCATGTTATTTCAAACTGTTTTAAACTAAAGATTTAATATAACATTATGATAAAGTTCTTATAATACTCCAAAGAAATTGCGGTTACTGTTTTTATATGTTATAACTCGATTCAATAAACAACGCGCAAAAGAAGAAAATATAGAAATCTTCAGCACTTAAGAATTATATCTGCTTTAGTTGTAACTGTAAAAGTATTTTTCTATTTAACTAATCTTAAAAAATATTTTTTAATCAATGAAAAAAATGTTTCACTAGCAAAAATTAAAACAACTAAACAATTTTTTCCTATTTACGCTTATAAAAATTCATAAATTATGATAAAAAAATTATTTAAATATATTTTATAATTATTATGTGGAAGTGACGATATATTTATTGCTTACTATCTATGCGGGATACGACATATTGTCATTAGAATTTGAGGTATCATAAGAAGGAGTAAAAATTAAATGAATTTTAGAAAAAACATTGATTTTATTGTTTCATATTTATAAAACCCATAGATGATTAAAATATATTTACAGCTAGAAAATTTTATATTAGCTTCATATTTGTATAGACTTTTTTTTTTAATTATCTCTAATATTACTTTGAACTTTTTCCTTGATTATTTTGAGCACTGTTAACTTTTTTTTTTAACTTAAAGTATATTCTTTTAATTAGATTCCAAATTTGTTTTTGTCAAAAGAATATATATATATATATATATANCTGGCTATGGATGTGGGATACAACATATTAGTATATTTACTTTAAAAAAATAATAAATAAACAATTTAACTGCTAAAACTTCAACATAAGCTTCAAAACATTATTATAATTTAAATATTCAGAAAAAGTCAATTTCTCAAAATTTGTGAATACGACATTAAAAATACTGTCCTATTTGATTAAAGTTTTTAACAAGTTACTTTAGATTGTAGACGTTATAAAAGAAAAAATCTTATACAACACGAATTTATATATCTTGTAACGTATGAACTACGTTACATTTTTATCAAAAATTACATACATATTTAAGTCGCAAAATTCCTTTTTCGTTGTTATAACAGAAAGAAATTAATTTCCAGGAACTCAACAAAAAAGAATGTGTTTAACTATGCATATAGTACAAGTGTCTACTCTAAAATCTGAACCTACATCACTGCCAGGGAATCAAATGGATTTCCTTGGATACCTTTGTTCCCTTTTATACAAGCTTATATGGATCTATTATTTAGTGGTAGATACAAACCTTAAGCCACTCTTTTAAAGGACACATGCTTTTCTAATAGATTCGCTCGTATTACTATGTTTATATTACACCTGAAATTTTTTTTATACATTTTTTATGTATTTGCATTTAAATAATTTAAAAATAACTTGTTTTAATTGAATATCAAATTATCAATATTGTTTTTCATTGAAATAAACCAGATCTTACATTTCTTCTTTTAATCAAAAAGTTTAACCTGTGAATTTTGGTTAAAATTTCTTACATGTACAAACCGACATATGATAAAGTGAAACACTACAAACATATTAAATCAGTAATTTGAATTGAAGACGTTGTCGGTACTTGGTGGAACTTTTTTAAATTTTATTTCAATATTAAATCAGACTTATTTTGATGTAAATGTATCTTAAAGTGGTTACAAACGTCAAATAAAGAAAAAAATGGTATTGTTTCAAATCAAACAGAAGTAAGTAATTTAACAGTTCTTTTAATATTTTTGACTTTCAAATTTTGGATAGGCAGTCAATGATTTAAATTTAAATTTCATAAAACGCACTTAATGTGCTTTAACTTTACACTTTCTTTATTACAACGACAGTAGAATTGGTTTATAACGATGAAATGGTTGTAACGACTATATTTGTCTACATAAAAAAGTGTACTGAGGTCGTACCGAGTAGAACAACATTAGTTATTACGATAAATCGAGTATAACAACATTATTTTAAATAAAAATTATTTAACGATGTTTATAGAGACTTTTTTTTAAATTATTTTTGTTATTAGATTCAACTTTTAACTGTTGCTTGTTGTGAACTAATTTAATAAGAAATTCTAATTAGTGATAATCTTACTTTTCTTCACTATATATAACCTCACTTTTTACGATTAAACATCGCATTTCTTATAAATATCGTATAGAAAAGACCATAACTTGAAATCAAAAAATGTTTTACAAAACTATTGTATTAATTATAAAAATATTAGAAGACACGTCATTAAATTAAATAGTTATTTGTGTATTAATAGCGCAAAGTGGGACATTGTCGATTGAGAGGTTGTTGCCGCGCTTCTAAGTCGCGCGGAATTCTCTCGAAATCGACAATGTCCATTTACGCTCGAAACACACACAAGATTTTTTCTACAGTCGCCACAATGAGTTATCCACTATATAAAAAAATAATAAGTTTTACATAGCAGGAAATTTTGTTAGGTTATGTAATGTACTGACAGAGCAACCATATGTCAGATTGACTTGTGAAGGTAATATACGTGTAGGTGACGTCAGCGGGCGTTTTTTCTACTTTGCCGCTCTAGAGCGGCAAAGTAACATTTTGCACTGACAAATGAGCGCAAAATACCTACTTTGTATAGCGACTGTATAAAAAAGAAATTAAACGTAGTTTTAGAAAACCAAAAACACAATCTTTCAAATTACATTTCTTTAAACAAATTCTCAAAACTAAAAAAGTTTAGCTTAAATGTTCACAATTCAAAAATAAATAAAGATATGAAATTTATATTTCTTAGAATTGTTTGATTTGTTTTTCATTGAAAATTAAAAGTGATGTAAAATAAACAAAAGAAATTTATTTATTATCTTATTCTAAACTTCTCGTTCATTTTTTTACTCCTGATATAACGACCATCGGTTATTAAGACCGTTTTTACTGATTCATTGCTCCATCATTATAAATAGTTTCTACTGTATGTTATAAATATGAGTTTAAAGAAAGTATTTATTTATAAACTTTTAACAATAAATTTTTAAATAAAATTAAAATAAAATATTTATATTTTTTATAATTTCATTATTTAAAAAAAAATCAAAAATTGCCGAAAAATAAGAATACAAAGCATAAAAAGGGTCACATATGCCAGAAACAAATAAGCTAGCTTATAAAAAATTATAATACTTAATAATTACAAGTTGTTAAATTTTTATTTATAAGAATTTTAATAGTTGGTTAGGAATGCTTCTAATTTTTAATTAATTTTTAATAAATAAAAGTACTTGGCCTTATAGCAAAAATTGTACAATCAATTGATCTTGTGATACTACATCCAGTATTTGATTCAAATATTTTATTTTAATTATTATTATTTTTCTCTACTAAACATTATCTATACCCTAAGAATTTTAAATTCAAACTAATTATTTTCCTAACTAAATACATTTTGCTAAAATATTTGTACCATATTTTAAAATTTATTTAAAATATAATTCAAACATCTTATCTTTAAATATAATCATATACTAGAAGAACACTTCATCCAATTGAGAATAACAAAATTTTTAACATTTCTGCAGCACAATCTTTTCTCGTATAACCACAAATATTCCGTAAAAAGAATTTTCATAGCAGTTATACGACTTTTATATTTCTTCTACCTTGGCACAATCATACATTTAATGTTATCTACAATGCAAAGTAAAATAGAAAAACATATTTTTATGTTTCTTAGGAATCCAGTTAAAAATATAAATTCAAGTTTTCAAGAATAGATATAAATAATTCTTTAATAAACTGATATAAAGAAAAAGATAAATTAATATTTAATAATAACCAAATAACTGTTAAAAAGTTCTAAAAATGAAGAAGTAAAACTTAGTGAAAACAGAAATTATCTCCATGTCAAAAATAAGCAAATGAAAGTTTTTACATCACAAAAATTCATTTTAAGTTTCTTTGCTCCATTCATTTCGCCTTTTCAACGTTTCAAATTTTAAACGTAAAAAATACTGAACTTCTTCTGTAATAAAACTCCGTTTAAAGTTTAAAACATAATCCAAAGTTTATTCTGCACACAAATACCTTTTCGGTCGACCGTGCGAAAAGAGACAAATGCCAAAACAGATTCATTAAAAGGTACGGACTACGAAAATAATATGGAAATTTCAAATAATGCCGGAAATACCCTCTGTAAATCTTTATTATATCAAAATATTATGAATATTATTTGTTTTTCTTAAGGGTAAAAGGTAACTTTTTTAAATAAACAAAACAAATATTAGGTTGTTTCTTTATGTGTATTTATAAATTTAAAATATGTGAACCAGAAAATTTATATTTAATTGGCTATAATTTAACATCCCAAAAGTTACTAATATTTAATAAATTATTATCAATAAAAACACTTTCTGGCAAAACCGACTAAAACCGAAACTGTAGTAAAAGACTTAAATTATTAATAGTTTATCATTAACAAATCAATTAACTTGAAGTCAAAATTGCACTATATGTTCTATATTTTATGAAAAACTAAATTTAATATATCGAATAAATTTTCTAAATTCTAGTACTAAACAAATTACTGTTTTGTATAATAAAAACTATGAATTTTCTTTTTTAATTTTCAACAGTACTATTTTGTAATTAAAATTTTTTGAATGTTATTAATAACATTTAGTTTTCTATTATAAAAGATTAATATAGCTTAGAAAATAAGATTAAATAACTTGAAACACTTAAAAAACATATAAGAAATCAAAAAAAAAATATTTCTAACAATTTGATTCTATAAAAAGTAATAAATTATTGATTATAACCACCAAACTTTAATATGTAGTCGCCGCCACGAAACAATGTAATTGTGTAAGAATTGTACAATTACATGATACCGCCACGCAATCTGAAACATTTTATGTGTTCTGAAAAACATAAACGCAAATAAACAAAACTTGCATATACTGTATAAATAATTTTTCAAATAAATATGCGACGTACTTAACATTATTGAGAAGTATGTCAACTAAGCGTTAAAAAGTTAAAAAAGATAATAATGTATGTCGAAGTAAAATATCTGGTTATTATTATGTAATTACATGGATTCATGGCGACGACTATATCTTTTTTTTAGTTGTAAAACAAAACTGTTTCATATTTGGCTTCAAAATTAGTTCAATTAAAAAAATAAACCAAATATACTTATGTTATTTAATGCAAAGAGAATAATTCGATTTAAACTCAGTTATTCTTTTAAATGAACTAATTTTTCCAAAAAATGTAAATAAATACATACAAATTTATAAATATGTAAAACTTTAAACGAAAATAAATATTCTCAACTTCAGATTCTCCATTCTTTATTGATTTCTGCTACCAAATATTATAATATTTGTTTTCTCCAGTTTTGTATTTCATTTTCTTTTAATTTAGTCTTAATTAATTGACCTAGAATCCTTTCTTTTCTTTATTTTCACAATTTTTGATGCAAATTACTTTTCTTCAATTATAATTTTATAATTTTAATTTGAAATAAATGTTTGGTAGACGATTTAATTTCTTTTTTTGTTTCATTTTTTTTTTTTTTTTTTTTTTCGCNTACACATTTTAATTTTATTTGCTTTTTTGTCCTTAGTTCAACATTAAATAGAATAAATAAACTAATTTTTAATCAATTAATATATAAATTCATAGGTTATATTGAATGTTATCGATAATATCAAATGAAAATAGGGGGTGCTGTACTTCTACAGTGCCTATATGAGCTGTTACTGGCATTAAAACATAAAATAATTTGTTTTTATTATTATTATTATTACAAAATATTTTAGAAAAAGACATTCCAACTATTAAATTAATAAGTTAAGAAAATATTTATATTACAAAAAATAAGAATTATTTTAAATATAGGTAAAAACACAAAAAATCCTTGTTGTAAATTTTTTTTCAGTTCATTAAGAAACTTGAATGAGATTCGTGACCCTGTTTACTTCATAAAAATGCTCCATTTTTGACTCACATGATTAAATATCGCTGCTAAAGAAAGGACAGTAATGGAAAATCCCTAAGCGGGAATATTTCGCGTCGCACCATATGCGCCCAGCTCCAGGAGAAAGAAAATAACATCTAGGGACTCTTAATAAACACTTTTTGAATACGCTAGCTCAAACTTGTTCAAGAAATGTATACGTTTTAAGAAGTCCTGTAATTTAACTAGTATACGATATAATATCTGATCGCAAAATCGTTTTTCTACACAGTTTACAATACCCAATAATATATCATGATATATATAAAAATGTAATAAGTGAACTGTAATTCAAACGTCAAATATATATTGTTATTTTTATGTGGGTGACCGTATCTATGAGGCAAAAAAGGTATATCTTAAACTGATATTTCTTAAAATGAGTATAACATCACTTTTTATGAAGATATTCTGTTAGAATCTGGTTTCAAATCATATTATAAATCAGTGCCGTATATTCTGAAAGGCATAAATATGTTTTTAAATTAATGATTATCAATAAAATTATAGTTTCTTGAATAATTTAACTAAAACACAATATACAATTTTCTTACACAAGTTGATTGAACTCTAAGAATAAATAATGTATTTTCTTAATTTTGTTTTATTTACTTCTTCATTTGTATTTTATTTCATATTTTAAAGCAATACTAAATATCATCTAACGATATATATTTAAATTAAATAAATCTACAATTCAAACTAAATATTACAGTTTCAAACGATTTACGGCATTAATCTTGAAATTTACAATTTCAAATTTAAAATTTACTGTCTCAAATTAAAAATTTGCAGTTTCAAACTAAAATATTATGTCTTCAACTGAAAACTTTAGTTTAAAGTTAAAATTTTAAACTTCAAACTAAGAATTTACAACCTCAAATTAAAAACTTAGCCACATACTAATAATCAAACTAAAAAATTTATAGCCCCAAGTAAAAATTTTAGCGTCATACTAAAAAAATTACAGTCTCAATTTGAAATTTTGCGCTTTATAAATTAAAATTACAGTCTCAAGAAAAAGCTTATTGTCTCATACTTCAAATTTATAACCTCATGTTAAAAGTCTACACCATCAAATTAAAAATTGACAGCCCCAAACTAAAAACTCATAGCTGCACTAGAAATTTCCAGTCTCAAACTAAAATTAAGAATTAAAAATTTACAGTCACACATTAATCATTTTCAGTCTCAAACTAAAAACTAATTGCTTCAATTTTAAAGTTAAAAGTCTTAAACAAAAAATTGACAATATCGAACTTAAAGCTTACAATCTCAAATTAACAATTTACAACCGCATTAGCAGACCAGTAGCGTACCGTGGTAGGGGGTGAGGGCAATAGGGTCTATCAAGTCCCAGACACCACTCAAAGAGGAGCACCAAATGGTCTCAAAGACTCTATTTATATTCAAGCAGATAATTAATATTTTTTAATTAAAAACTCTTAAATCACAAATATTTTCAAAACGATTAGTTTCCATACAGTATTACAGATATATTTGTGTATCAAAATAAAACTGATAAATTAATATAATTCCAAATTTAAAATATTTTTTTATATGGTACTTCCTATAGTCACCAGAAAAGTATTATTTCTGCTTGCTCAATTTCAACTAAAATTTGATATAACATAGCCCTTATATTATCAATCAAACTTACATAGTTAAAAAAAGTCATACAACAATCAGTAAAGACAATAATACGAAAAAACTGTTCAAATCTTCAGCTTATGGAGAATGGGTGCACCTTAGAAATTGTATTTAGGCAACCAGCAAATGCTCTGTCTCTCTCACTCTTGTTAATAATATAAAATATAGAAAATACATGATATTCAATATAAATTGTAACGCATAGAAAAGGTACGAGCAGGTAAAGAACGCAATGACATTGGCCTTCAATGTTTTAATATTAAGGAATAAAAATAAAATCAATGAATTTTATTTGAAATAAATTTAAAACTATCAAATTTATAAAATAATTTTATCTCTTATTGCTTCTATTCTTATTATAAATTATCTATTGGCAGAATTGTTGAATTTTTCTGTGATTATTGGTACAAAAAAAATATATTTTTATAAAAATA
>CM008234.1:3750845-3762262 GCA_002278615.1 Pogonus chalceus
CCTTGAAACAGTTAATCCATAAATAAAATAGATACCGCTTATAACGAGCATAAGAACCGCAAAAGCGGTCGTTATATTAATGATTAAAAAAAAATGTATTTGTATATATATACACATGACGTTTCAGACCACCCGTACCACCCAAATATCTCGCGAATATCAAAACGGATTGAGAAACCAAAAAATACGTCTAAAAGGCATTTTAAAGTTCTATTGAATGGCATGAAATGAAAGTTCCACCGTCCCCTTCCCTGGGCGGAGGAGGGGGTCACTTTGTAATCTTAAATAGCAACCCCCAGTTTTTACTGCAGATTCGGATACCATGATATAAAAAATGAAGGTTTTGACTGAAAAAATTTTTTCGATTCGCGAAAAATGGCGCTACAATCGCCAAAAAACAGTTTATTTCCAATTTTGACGATTTTTCCCGAGTAGAATTCAAGGTGAAATTCAAAAAATAAAGTAAAGGCATGTTGAAATTTTGTAAATTTGCATTAGTCGTATTAATGTTTGAGGTAGTTGAAAAAACCTCTCCTGCGCAGATGTCGACATAAATAAAAAAAGATAAATAGCTGTGACTATTTCCCTGAAAGCGGTCTTTTTGTTGCACATAATAAAGACTAGAATAGATTTGAGCAATGTAGTGATGCTTTTGTTGATACTTTCTTTTACATTGAAATAAGGGTGATGAGGGGGGTCATCAGTACGACTAACGCTAATTTACAAAATTTCAACATGCGTTTACTGTATTTTTCGAATTTTACCTTGAAAATCGTCAAAATTGGAAAAAACTGTTTTTCGAGATTGTAGCGCTATTTTTCGACAATCGAAAAAATTTTTCAGACAAAACCCTCATTTTTTAAATCACGGAATCCGAATCTGTAGTAAAAACTGGTGGTTGCTATTTAAGATTAAAAAGTGACCCCCCTCCGTCGCCCAGGGGTGGAGGAGGTGGAACTATTATTTGATGCCATTCAATAGAACTTTAAAATGCTTTTTAGACGTATTTTTTGGTTTCTCAATCCGTTTTGATTTTCGCGAGATATTTGGGTGGTACGGGTGGTCTGAAACGTCATGTGTATATATATACAAATACATTTTTTTTTAATCATTAATATAACGACCGCTTTTGCGGTTCTATTTTATTTATGGATTAACTGTTTCAAGGAGTGCTAAATACATAAATGTTTTAATTTTATAAAACCAAATTTTAACAATTTTAAAGGCAATGGGAAAAAAATTTCAGAATTTACAAAGCAGCTCGGGCTTATGATTAACTTCTATGTTTAATACAAAATCGAATCTTTTTCTAAAATTCCTTTCCTCACTAAATTACGAAAATGATATAGATTCTCCTGTAGTCAGAGAACTTTAAATATTTTTGGCTTCTTATTTTTGAAAATCAACACATACAGATTTGTCAAAATTTGTTTTGTATTCACCGTGAAGTTTACCAATATCAGTAATAACATATTGACATATTTATTAAGTTGCACAAGTATTGCTTTTTCTTGCAACTTTTTATTCAGTTTTAGATCTTTTTATCTTAAAAATAATTCTTTGAAATTATATCTTGAGACAATTCAATTTCATTATATTTGTAAATGATTTTCCATTACCTAGCTATAATATCACTATAACGCTGCATATGAAAACGTAAAAAAAAGTCTTAAATGATTTTTCCAGAAAATGTGACCCTAACAGATCAATATTTAGACCAAAAAGACTTTTTTGTTTATTAAAAAATATCCTACAAAATATAATAAATAAAATTATTAAATATATAACTCATAAAAACTTTAATATCAGAATAAAATTAAAAATATAAACGATATAACTAAAACCCAAATCTGAAAAACTTTATATACGACTCTCCGCTAACGCGTCCGTAAAGTGCACAGTTAATTAGCGGGTGGTTAAAAACGATTTCTGTTATGGCTTATGAAGTTTATATGCAGTGGTAAATTGACGACCATGTTGTCTACAGAATAGAGATGCATAAGTTGTCTGCATTCTAAGTGTATGGTATAAAGTTTAACTAAGCGAAATCGTTTATATGCACACAAACATGTACGAGTATGTAGTATATCTCGTACAGAATGAAACGACATACTTGTATTTAATTAACGTATATATGATAAATTACATGTTACATTTTAGTCATTTTGGTTTTTAATGGAAACATGTTTGGTATTTTAAATAGGATATTTTGGTACTTTAAACTTTGACAAATTTATTTTATATATAATTTCATTACTGAATTAAATGTTTTTGCATGTATTTATATAAATATTCCTATGAAAAGCTGCATTTTAATTAGATCATAAAAATATACCGGGTGTCTATTTTCTTTTTGTTATATAGCAAATTTAATGATAAGTTTTTATTACGCTTTATAATTTTAATAAAAATACAATAATACAATAAACTTATTCAAAATTAAAATGTGCATCCAATGAGCTCTTTTTTAATGATACACAACAATTCTGTCACGAGATACAGGTAAATTAAAATTTTCATCTTTAAGCAGTTTACAGAGTGCCATGAAAAATAAAACAAATAACTTCTTAACACCTTGTATTTTGTTATTTGTTATTTTAATGTATGGAAAATTAAAATAATGAAGCCTTACTTTGAAATAAAATAAATTCGGTATGAAAAATTAGGCAGACCCATATAAATATTAATTCTGAAGTGTAACTTCAAAATTATAATTTATTTTTATACAAATAAATAAATCTCAACTTATAGCTTTCATGGATATTTAATGTAATTAATTTTTAAATAAAAAGACAAGAAATAAATAAAATACAAGAACTGAGACAATGTCACTTAAATTAAAGTTATTAGTTTTATTTTACATAGTACTCTGCAAACTGCTTAAACATTGAAATAGTTATTAACATACCAAGTGCGGGAACGACTGGTTCACGGATAAGTTCACGCAAGAAGTATGTACAATATTTTTTGTACGAAAAGTTTAAAACTAATAATTAATTATTTATATTATCTTTAATGGTTATGTTTGATGTTTCATAGGTTACTGCTGTTAAATTAGACAGAATGTGTTGCCAACTGTGTTAATAAAATGCACTAAATTTATACTTAAAAATTAAATTTCAATTAATAATTTACTACTTTTTATAAATATTATTAGGAAAAGTAAAGTTTGAAAATATCTTAGAAATAGTGCTTTTTGCTTATTTTTCCGCACGCTAATCTGGTTACAATGCGGAAAATAGAAGTTTAGGCGATACTATGTGCCAATATTTGTAAAGCTATTAATATATAATATTATTGTTTTATTATAATAAATATTGTATTTTAACTGTTTCCAAATCATTATGATTATAAGCATTCGTTTAAAAATACTTCCTAATGGTATATTTAGAAATTAAATTATAAAAAAGATAAGATTTTAATATAAAAATTGTTTTTATTATTTTCTCAAACAAAATTATTTTGATTAGAACTATATAGTCTATAATTATTTAAAAATTTAATGTACCTTCCCGAAATAACTCAAAAAGAAAATGTGGTAAATAAAGAATGGTTTATATTTTATCCAAAATAAGTGCTACTAAGATAAATTATTTCCTATTACTTCTTAAATTTATTACACTTTATAATAAATATCGCTTACAACAATGAACTAATTATTACTACTAAATTTTCTGTATTTATTTGATAAAATTGTAGTAAATTATTAAATTAATTATATAATTTTTATTATATGAATTTAACTTTTTTTGCTGCTTATTAAATTTATAAATATTATAAAAGTTTAGAACAATTTACGAATAAAAGTGACTTTTTCTTTACATTTTTTGGAAAAGAACTATTAAAAATTAAAATAATGCACAATTACCTTTAAAATAGTTACATAATTCAAGGAGATGGTATTTTAATTTTTTAACGATCTTTGAATTTATTTTATTTCGAATCTACATTTAATAATTTTTATTTTTATTTTAAGTTCTTTATTCAAAAATTTTTGACTTTGAAATAGCGACCATAGCTTATTACGACCAGTTTTGTTGTTGCCCTGTTTTTTAAAGTTAAATTTAAAAACTGTTAATGTTATAAGTTTAACAGAAATTTAAATTTAGTTTCTTCAAAAGCATATCTTTATCAAAAATTTATAAATTTTACATAGATTTTTCAATTACATATAATTTATAGTTATAATAACTTTGTCAATATGGTGACAAGGAAATAACTTCCGTTCCGGGTTCATTGGCATCTTCCGTAAATATTAATGTTTCGTAAACTTAACCTTAAACTTAACTTATCGCGATCTACGATAAAACTTGCGTGAACTATTATATAACGACAATAATTATTATTAAATTTATTTAAAATATATTTCCAAATAGAAATCTGTACTAGAAACTAATTGAATTATTTGTAAAATATTCATAATAACCTTTTATTAAGCCATCATTCAAAAACAAAACCTAAATTAGTAATTAAAATGAAAAGATGGTTTTCAAAGAAAATTAAACAAACCATTTCGAGAAGAATTTCGGTCTATTTTTGTCAGCATAATTTGAAATAAAAAATAATTAGCACTCTTGATAATATCGCCTACACGTAAATTGATATTAAACAGTAAACGGTGTGACGAAAACTGAAGTGTTTTAAAAAATTAACAAAATTCTTGTCTTTCATTTCACGTTCCATTTTTCCATTAAAAATAACCGTTCCAGGAATAGCGTTACATTAAAATTTCATAAAACGTAGCAGGTAGAACACAACACGGATATGGAACAATGCCGATATCGCACGGAAATTTTGGCCTGATTCTATTTCTTACGAAATATTATGTGCTTCGTTAATTCATTATCAATTTAAGTGCTTAAATTTAGATAAGTATATTGATTTATTAGATAAACTCTTAACAACATATGTTAATTAATACAATTTTTACGTTTGCATTACATTAAATAAAAATATCTCGACTTTATTATTATATAGAATTAACCAAATTTTAGTAAATACAAATAAGATCTTCTTCTTTGAATTTATAAAAATTAAATAATAGTTATTTACATACCAAGTGCAGGAACGACTGGTTCCCTGATTCGTTCAAACACTCATCCGGGAACCAAGTTCACGCAAGAAGTATGTACAATATTTTTTGTACGAAAAGTTTAAAACTATTAATTAATTATTTTTATTATTTTTAATGGTTATGTTTGACGTTACATAGGTTACTGCTGTCAAATCAGACAGAATGTGTTGCCAACTGTGTTAATTAAATGCACTTAATTTATACTTGAAAATTAAATTTCTTTCAATAATTTACCACTTTTTATAATTATTATTAGGAAAAGTAAAGTTTGAAAAACTATACTTTTTTATTATAAATCCAGTTTTTTTAAAAGTTACTTTAAAAATAAGAGTGCTTTTTGTGAAATTTCCCGTAAGACTTTCTGGTTACAATGCGGTAAATAGAAATTTCAGATGTTGCTTAGGTAGCTCAAATCAAGACTTTTCAATGCATGAGTACAAAAAACAATTTTAATAACTAATAAGGAAGTTGTAAGAGGTGTTCCTCGCCCATTTTAGTTCTACTTTAAATATGATATTCTACACTCAAATCTAAGAAACACTTATTAATTTTATCGAAATAAAATCATATTTAAAGGGTGAAAACGTCTCTCAAAGTTGATGGTAAAGAGGGGTGTTTCTTAGGTTACATGTACTTGCTGTTGTTATAATCAAATGAGACGGACGGCCTAAAAATCGTCATAAAAAATAATAAAAAAATGCATTTGATGGCATATCTGAGGGGTCATCTAAACAGAAGTTATACCGGTTCAAAAATTGACTATCACTTGCATTTATTTGATTTCAACAGTAATTTAAACTAGAAAAATAGAAAACACGTCCTTTTGTATTTTATAAAAAATAATAAACCATAGAAGGTCCAATTTTCTTGTAAGATATATAAAAGCCCATTTCACAAATAGCAGAATTTTTAAAAGTCTTTTTGATCTTGCGATTAATATCAATTAAAATATGAAATTTGAAATCATAATAAGTTCTTAAAAACCAAAAGAAATTAATGCTGATAAAAATAGTTCATCAACTATTTTTTTTTTTTTTTAATAGTTATATTTTCATCTAGGGAGGAGAGTAATGGTTTCCATAAGATTTTTTTTTTTTTACCTAGTTTATGTGAATTTTTAAAATTCTTTTAATTGCATTTATGATTAATATTTACTTATGAATCTAGGTAGTAAAATTATGGTTTTATCCCGAAAATGTAAGTAATATTTCATTGAAAAAATTAATGCTTTTTACTCTTGACATAGACACAAAAATTTTCTCATGAACATCAGTTATAATTCATTTAATTAATTTGAAATTTGATTTTATATAATTTTCAAACATAAATCAATAAACTTAAATTAAAAAATAAAAATAATATTCTTATATACCAATATAATTTATATTTTAAAATTTGATAAATGTGTATTAAATGTATTAATAATTANCACTTTATATATCGAAAACAAAGAACGTAAATTTGGTTTTACACTCAGCTGAATGAAAGAGTAATTGTTTTACATGTTGAAAAACAAAATTTCACTTTTATTTAAGTAATATTCATATTTTCCTGTAAAAAATTAACTTTTAATGATGTTGAAAAACTACTTAAAAAAATTGTTTTCTATCAATTTTAAAACCCTTCATATAATAATGTTCTTAAAATTTAAAATAAATCAACTAGTATTGATATTAGCAATTATCTTAATAAATATAAAGATTTATAATTTTTCATTGTTTTTTAATTATTGCACTTAATATAATGATATAATATAAAAATTGAAAAATGAACTAAAATTTAGTTATTAAATATTTTAAATTTATTTGTATTATTAATATGAATTTCTAAGTATCTATTAGATAATTAACATATCTTATTTAAAAAAATCTATTTTCTTGTTTACAAATAACATCAATTTTGTTTTGTTTTTTAAATTGTTAACATTTTATTCTTATTTGCATATATATTTAATAAATTTATGTTAAATTTTTATTTATTTTCAACTCTTATACGTAGCTACCTCTTCAAAATACAAATAATAAGGTTTAACAAAAAAAAATTTTGGGCAATTTTTAGAATTTAAAATAAAAATTTTGAAGGCAAGAAAGTAAAATCCATAAAAACATTTAATTACTTCACAGAAACTTTGCACTCCTTAAAAATGTGTGAGCACCGCTTTTTAATTTTTGCAGATTTAAAAAAAAAAAACAAAAAATAATTTATTAATAATATACTTAAAAAAATCAAATCACTAAACTATAACTTTAACATTTATTTAAGAAACTTTCCAAATAAATACATAGTATTAAATATAAGAGAGTTAAATTGAACCAAAGTGCAAAATAGAACGCTGGATGCGACGTCTGCTTGCACCTAACACCTCCACCGGAAGCGCAAGGTAACTAATTTATTGAATTGGTATCGTAAAATTAATGAAATTCCATTGTGCTTGGAATTTATTTTCAGCAATTAATAACTGAAGAGAATGGCAAAGTTATAATACTAATGGTTTTATAATACCGCATATAATGAACCATGTAAATACTGGGAACAAACACTTCTATTATTTCGTAAAGATTTTCAAGATTATAAACATTGATACTATACCATTATGTATGTAAGTATATCTTGTATTTGTATTTTGATTTATGTTTTTCCATGAAATTGAAATACTTAACAATTGTTATATTGTATATTGTATATTTAATGTTAGTGTTTTCCTTTAATTTAATCATAACATGGCTTGATGACCAACAAGCAACAACCAGCAACTAAACATGGCATCATGCATTTAAAATCCTGCGGGCGTTATTAATGGATGATGTATTAATACATATATTCAGTCTGTTTCAATTTGAAATATGAGCTCACATATGTCAAAGCATATGGAACACATTTTGCTACAAATATTATTACAAAGCACGGTTATGTTAATATCATTATGTTGTTATATTGATTTGTTTTATTCATATATTAACAACAATAGACACTACTTAACACGCAAACCTGTGTTTGATACGGCCAACTTATATTGGGTATTTTTCGCAAGTTCGACTTCAATTATATCTTTTTCAATTTTACAACTATATACTTTGATATGATCTTTGACAAAGGGGCGCAACTAGACTTTGAGGCCAAAATAATACTATTACAAAAAATCAGAAATCTAAATATTTCGGGAGATGATTTCATTCTTTAAATGTTTTTCAGTCGATAAAAAAAATTCGTGTCTCTTAAGAAGAGGCCCCACCCTGACAGCTTTAAAGAACAGCGATATTCAGGAATGTTTTAAGGATTAAATAACAATCGTATCATTTAGGGCTTTTTACTATATTTTTGCACGTATTTTTATTATTATTACAAACTTTTTAAAAGTAAAAATATTAATATTTGGAGCTAAAGTAGCCTTCGGCGTCAAACACCTCCAAAAAAAAAAGCACCTCCATGGGTGCCAAGTGCGATCAGTCTTTAAACAAGATAAAACAAAATCGTTTGGATTTACTTAAACTATATTAAATTAGCTATCGTAAAGCATAGGATTTTTTTGAATATTCAAAAAATTAATGAATTGAACCGTGTGTTGGCTCTCGTTGAAACATATTTAACTATTTTAAATATATGAATTAAACACTCGGTTTTTATTGTTTCAAAAATAATNTCTTAGAATTATTTAAAAATTACCTGTCCGTACAATGTATATAAACTGACACAAACACTTATTGTAACTATTCTGATGATGGTGTAAAAACCGAAATGTACATCAATAATTAATTAATAAATATTATTTTTGAAACAATAAAAACCGAGTGTTTAATTCATATATTTAAAATATTCAAAAAATTGCCAATATGGCTGCAGTTTGCAAAAATATATAAATATGCTATAAATTTGTTTATAAAAAATCGAAAAATTTAAATATCGAAAAAATCCTATGCTTCACAATAGAAAAAAGAGTTTTACATATTGCCGATTAAAATTGAAGTAATTTCATTGAATGGTTCCTGAGAAAAAATGGCACCTAGTTTGAAAAATGTGTTTAAAGTTTTTCGGTACTATAATTAACTGTACGAACTCCACAATTCTTCTTGTCAATTAACTCTTTTAGAGAGTCATTCTAGACAGTATAAGGAATAGATTTATGCAAAGAATCGATTTTTTGAAACCTTCAGGGTGGGGTCTAAACATAAGCTTTGTACACACGAGCAAAAACTTGCAGCAAATTTTTTACATTAATGTTCACGCCTACACAAAACTAGCAAACAAATTTTTCACGGTAGTTTCACACTTGTTTTCAACTAGTAGTGAATGAATATTAAGCAATAAAGTCTAAAAGACCTAAAAATCGTCATAAAAAAACAATGAAAAATGCATTTGAAGCTTTCCCGAGGGGTCATTCAACAGAAGTTATACGGGTTGAAAAATTGAATTTTACTCGATTTTAATTGATTTCAATGGTAATAGGAAAAAAAATCGTAAGCCATAAGGGGTAAAGTTTTTTTTTTATTCAGCTAATGTTTGATTTTTAAAGGATTTTTTCCAAAGAATTCACTTTACTATCAACTTTAAGAGACGATTTCACCCTTTAAATGTGTGTTTCAATCGATAAAAAAAATACATATTTCTTAGATTTGTATGAAAAATATTAAATTTAAAGTAGAATGAATTGGCGAGGGACACCTCTTGCACCTTTCTTAAAAGAGAAGCATTAAAATTAAGAGATTCCTGCAAGTTCTTAGCATCATTTAACTAAATCTCTAAACTAAAACTCCATAAAGTAAAAACTTAAAATATTTCATATTCTATTTTCAAAACGAAAATCAGAATTTCATAAGTGCTTTAAGCCATATGACAATCTCTATCGCAAAAAATCTAAAATAACAGTTTTTACAAAAAGTATGCACATATACATAACTCTAGATATCGTCAAAAAAAAAATATCAACTTGTAATATTTTTTAATGAAAATTGTTTCACATAAAATATCCTCTGTTTTTACAGGTAAATTGTGTTTAATTATATATCTTATTTGGTCCTTAAATAGAATAATTCATAATAACATTTATGTATATATTTATACACTCATAAATTTCTGTACCTATTCATTATATTATTTTATAAAACATAACATGTGAGTGTAAAAGGGTTTGCTTTTGTTTCTAAAAGGGACTCTTACAAAAAATAACATTTTAATGGTATCATTAAAACTGCCACAACTTTTCACTGCAACTGTATATTTTTAATTAAATTTTATATTGACGTCACTTTCGTGAATGCTTAAAATAATGTTCTTCGAAACAATGTAACTGAAAATTAACCACTACCATCATTAAACTTATAAAATGTTATTGTTTTAACGTTTTAACTTTAGACTAATATTGCAATTTTAATTAGTAAGATTTTGTGTATTTGTAGCTTGTTGGAAATTATATCCTTTGTTTTAAAAAGTAAGCTTTGTATATGTGTTGTTTTGATGATTCTGTTTATGTGTACGTGGTGTAAATGCCTCGTTTGGCTTCTTCAAAACGACACTACCCAGTTTTCTTAAGTAAAGTATGGTGTTATACACCTGGAAGCATCTTACGTGTTAATTACTACTTTCTTGTGTATATACTTTATAAGTTTTTTAATTTCGTTATTATTTATACTATAATAAATAGGGCAAGAATATTAATTTTTTTTAGGTTAAAAGTTTAATTATCATTTAGAGGATATTCAACACTTTTGCAAGTGTTTCTTTAATTTCTTTATTATTTATTTTAGATTTTAATGCAATTTTATTTTATAAAGAAATTTTTATATAAATTTAATTTGGATTATTTAAAAGATTAAAATAATAATAATTGAATATATTTAATAATATTTTTATTTTATTTTTTAAACTTTTACGATTTTAAAAATCTTAAGTTTTGGAATTTTTGTAAACATTTAATTTGGAAAATTAAATACAAAATAATACAAACAAAAATCATTTATTTTATTTCAATGTAATTGAGATTTTGCCAAGTAAATTTGAATCATTATCAAATTATTCTAGTATTTATTGTTTAGATATAAATCAATTAATTTATAACTGTAATTTGTCCTATTATTTTATTTCAATTTAATTCATTCTTACCTGGAAGGCCATATAAAAATATTTAGGGGGCCGCATGCGTTTAAAGTTACAATAAATATATTATTTCTGCGCATTACCTACAGTTCTATTATATTTACAATATATATTTATACTTTGCGCATATTGCAAAATTCATATTAGAATACAAATTACTTTTTCTACAGTCGCTCTACAAAGTAAGCGTTTTGCGCCCTCTTTTATGTGCGCAAAATGGTACTTTGCCGCTCTAAAGCGCAAAATGGTCGCT
>CM008234.1:3774563-3786383 GCA_002278615.1 Pogonus chalceus
TATATATATATATATATACATACATATTTATAAGTAATTGAAAGAAATAATCTATTTATAAATAAGTAAGTAAAAACAATAATAAGTTTCCTGTATTAAAAATAAAACCCATTTACCCTCTAAATATACCTCAATAAAATAATAATAATACTTTATGCGCGCTAGAACGACAACGACGAAAAAATCAATCAAATATTGATTAAAAGAGAATCACAAAATAAGCAATACCACGAATATCCTACAATCAAAATTCTTATTATATCATCAACAATGGTTCACGTCAGAAAAAAATTGTATTATGGATTAATAAAAGTATTTTGATGAACGTTGGATCTGATGATGCCATAAATAACCTGCATATTTCGCAGCAAAAAGAATTTCTATTATTTGTATTTCAAATTCCGTATTTATTTCTTTTTTCTTTTATTATAGAAATTACCTAGTTTTGTTTAACTATTATACTATTGGTCTGTATTATTTATGTTTATTTATTCATTTTTTTATATTATTGATTGACCTATATCATTAATTATTCTAATGGATAATACATATTTTTATTATTTTAAAGTAGATTGAATTCAAAATAGAGAGTTGTCATGTTTATATTGATTTTTAATGATTAGTATGATTACTAAGTCTGTTTTGTAATTATAAGATTTTACTGCGAAAAATTAATCTGTAATTATAAAAATTAAACATACAAATTGTTTAGACTTTATTTATGTAATAAATGTTAGGATTTGATTTTATGTTCAATAAATATTGATTTTTACTAAAATGGAACTGGATTCTAATTTTAATCTGAGAAGTCTTGAAGTCCCGGAACGTCCCGGGACTTTGATAGTGAATTGTCTCATGATCCAGAATTTTGTAACTGTCGAGATTTCCCATATTCTAACTTAGACCTTTGAGGCCCGGGCTAATGGCCGGAATATTTACGGAAAGATTAAAATTTAATACTCAATTTGGCTTAGTTTTAATATGAATATATGAACAAATGTCATTAAATTATTTAAAATAATTATTATGTTAAAAATGTTAAAAGAAAATTAGTAATTATCAAATTATTAAAAGAAATTCTTATAAACACAAAACTAATTTGTTCTTATATTATCAATAAAAAATATAAAGATTAAGTTAGTTTCTATCTTATTACCAAAAATTTTTAGAAATTTAGGAATTGTCTATCGAAGTGACATTAATGTAAAAAATTAATTATGAGGGTCTAATTGATTTTTTCACACGAGCCAAAGCAAGAAATAAAAAAATATGTGATATTTGATTAATTATAAAAAAAAATATATTAAAAATTTTATACTTAGCTTAAAATACACCAGAATAAAATATTTTGAATATTCATGATTTAGATGTTTTATTATAATAATTGCTATTACAAAACAAAATAGGCGCAGTATAGGAAGAGGCTTAGGACGTAATCTAATCTTAATCCGTCACTGTGTTTATATCATATTTAATATTTATACTAATCTTGTTTTTTGTTAATTAGTGAATTTTTAAAATTATTTTATCAAAAAGTTTTGTTAAATAGTTATTAGAAATTAATATAAGATTATACAATAAAATATATTTTTATATCTTTGTCAAAAAATATACAATAGAAATTTGTATTAGTAAAATCGGTTATAACAATGAACGTATTGTTTGTTCTTAATACAAAATTGTATGAAAATAATATCGGATATAACAACATTTAAAAAAATATATCGAGAAATATTTATAGTGACGATTTCTTGATTGTTACCACTGAATTTAATTTTTCATTAGTGGAAGATATTGTGCAATAAATTGATGAGAAATTCAAATAAATTATAATTTTTTTTTTTAATAAAGCCTCAGTTTTTTTTTACGATTAATCAATCCGTACTTCTTATTAACAAAATAATGTTCTGCTAAACTATTGCCTTAATAATGAAAATAATTATATAAACGTTGTGAAAATAAAAAGAAATCTAAAAAAAAATTTGCGAAAATCACAATTACAATTATTACATTTTTGGACGAAAATTTGAAAATTTCAGAATATAAAATTTCAATTTCTAACATAATTTTTTTTTTATTTATCTATTTTTTTCAAAAATGAAATGTCAACCAACTAAATAAATTAATGAGATTATTTTAAGTTTTCCCTTTAACATTTTTATAACACTGATATCGGTTATTACGACCTCTTTTATTATACTTCGTCGTTATAAGCAGTTTACTATACCATACTTTGATTTGAAACACCTCAGATTTTTGGTATTTATTTTATATCAAATATTTTTGATTATAATTCTTACTTATGTTTTAATAAATCTGGCAGTTTATGGCAAAAATTCTAAATAAATTTTATATAAAAATTTTAAATTACTAATTTTTTAAATGAAATTTATGATTACAAAACTGGTAATATTTCATACATATTGTAAATAATATGATAATCACCCTGTATTACATTTTAATAATATATACATATTATAAATATTAAATTTTATTATTTCGACTAAAACACTGTATCTCAAGATCAAGGACAAACCTGAATAAACTTGATTACAATAACACCAGTCTGTTACGACTATGTATATACCTTTTATTATTCACTTCAAACGATTTGTTAAAATAATAAATAGAATACTTTTTCTTACTTTGTTTCAATAAAAAATATCTTAAAATATAATTCTTGCTTAGTTTAATACCACAAAAATATAACACAATACATGCATGTAAAACATATATGTATGTATATAATCAAAATATTCTCAATTAATCATATATCAATTTACATACAAAATATGGTACAATAATTTGCAATTATCAGATTAATTCATGAATATATTCGGCATATTATAATATTGTAAACAAATCGAATAATTCGGCGCTTCGTGTCAAAAATATCAAAAAATATTTAATTAAAATTTTAATGAATATCATTGAAGTTGTCAACTGAAAACTTTTAAACTGGCGAGTTATTTAGAATGTACGAAAAAGCATTCAAACTTTGTAAACTACATTTAACTTTGAAACTTTTCCAACAATAGGCTCTCATGATTGAAACTTGTAATTAAACATCATATTTACTAACCTGCTTTGCTGAATATCAGACAGTTTGACAGGAAGAAAACGACAATGGCCTGGAAGTATTTCCTCTCGAGCATTGTGATTAACATGTTACCTAAATATCACTTAAGTTTAAACAAAATAAATGTCTTATTAATATACTTTTATTTTTAATATTATATACGGTTAATAATTATTAATTTAATATAACACAATACAATGCACTTTAACACGAGAAAACTGCTTACCGGCTTTTAAATAATCAAGCGCGCACGTTTCTATTATACGAATACCACGAGCTTTATGAGCGACGAAACATGTAGCGCGTGCTACAACCCGGAAAGCTACAGGTGTATTGAAACGAAACGAAAATGCAGCTGTGGAAAGCTCAAACCGGCAATCCCCTCCAATAGTTTTATTTCTACGCCTGCGCATTATTCACTTCATACATAAAAATTTATTATTTTATTTAACTTAATCATTCTTCTAATAATTTACTTTAAAAAACTGAATCAGATGACACTAATAATATGTAAAATACGACTTTTCTTCCGTATATAATTATACTTATATTTTTGGCACATCCACCAAATTTGCATGCGGCGCAATTTTATTTACTATCTACGTTGCATCGCATTGAAATCGGAACTGTACAAAACACTTTAAAAAACAATTATTGCTATTATTTTTTGTAAAAATACATTATAAATATAAATATTTACAATAATTTTATTTTAAGTAAACGTTTTAAATGTAGATTGTTATATTTTATAACTTAGTAAGTATATTAATACTTAAATCAGATTTTGTTTTTGACATTTCATAATCGATAAAATCAATTATAAAGTTTTTCGAAAAATGCCGGCTTATAGCGATAGCCATGGAATTCAAACAAAATGATATGATGACCAGTTGCACCGCTAAAAATTGAATTTATAACTTGGATAGCCGTCAAACATTCTGGCCAAAATTCAATTCGAATATCTACATATTTAGTTTTAAATGACAAAAAATCACAAAACATAATTTTTGACAGTTAATATGCTACACAATTGTTGGCAATTTTTCATGGTTATCGCTTTAAAAAAGCTAATTTCAAAAAACTTTATAATAGATTTTCTCGGTTATACAAAGTCAAAAATAAAATCTGATTATTAATTTCGATGCAGATTTTAATGCTCTGTAACATTTATTTGAAGAATTTTTACATAAAATAATTTGGGGACCTTTGCACAAGGAAGAACTTTTTCCCCATGTTAAACGCCTATGACCAGTTTTTTAATTATCACCCTGTATATAAACTGACAGATTAAAAATATTTGTAAAAAATTAGAACTTATTTCTAGTTTTCAGTATCATAAATTTGATTAAATTGCGTATTCGGAGAAATTGTTTAAATATCTCCACTGAAGCGCAAACGACCCTAAATTTATATAAATTACTAATTTAATCCTTCCTAGTTATATCGCTAAATTTCTTTTACCCATACCCTATGGAAGTAACGTAAAAAAAAACTTGAAATCTATAGACATTAAATCTTGTCAACTGTGAATACTAGTTTAAGCAACATAAAAAAATTAAAACAATTGAAACATTTACATTTCATGATTTTAGAAATTAATTTTTAATAATAATTGGAAAAAATAAATAAATAATGAATTAGTACATAATTTTTAATATTATTTATATTATTTATAATATATTGTTTCAATCTTTTTTAACAAACTTGTTAATTTAAGAAAAAAAACTATTATTATCTCTCAAAAATATGTTATTAAATATTCTAATTTAAAGAATTCTGAAAGCTTTCATTTACTATATATTATAATTATTTTCTGATTAATAATAAACAATTTCAATTGAAATTAAGCTATAAAATTTAATTTAAAACACATCTACAAAAAATTAATTGATAATATTTTCATTTTTAAATGCTGTAAAACTATTCAATTTATAGTTTCGATAATGAAATAAAGTTTATACTACAGTAAATAAAATTTATTCTTATTTCTAATCGCTAAAACTCTACACACAAGATGACTTTCTAAAATGTTGATTTTAAAGACCTTAAATCACTTGAATTCAAAATTTGAAGCGAGCTCTCTAAGTCACAATCAATGGATAACGGTTAATTTTGATTTTAAATTAGTGACGGCCTGCTCCAAACTCTGAACTCACTTATACTACCAGTTATTTTGAGGTAATCCAAAACAATTTTAGATTTTAAAACCTTTGGTTTGATTGTAAGATATGAATATTAGAAATAAAAAGAATAATATTCTTATAATTTCAACTTTATTTTGCCACATATACATTTTGTAATCGCTTATACATATATCTATGAATTTGTTACAATTGCATAATATTTAAACAATCTTAGGAAATTATGTACGTAAATATAGAAAATTAATATTAGTATCCACATTAAAATTACGCAATATATATTACAAACATATTTTACTTATGTTTCGATTTTTTCTTTTTCTTTAATTTTTTACTAGATTTATGTCTCTTTTTAGATTTCCTCTCTACACTTGAATCTGAATCCGAAGAATCACTACTAGAACTAGTATCTTTTCTGGATTTTTTCTTTTTATGTTTTTTATGTTTTTTCTTATGCTTCTCATCTGAACTTGAATCAGAACTATCGGAACTAGAACTATCTTTTGGTGATTTCTTTTCAAGTTCTTCAGTTTTTCGTTTTTTAAGCGTTATTTCTGAAATCATTAAATGCTTTTCAGGTGTTTTAGAACGTTCACGTTTTTTGCTAATTTCACTTTTTGATTTATTGTCTTCTTTTTCTGATTCGGTTTCTAAATCGTAATCAGGTTCGAAATTTGCTTCATCTAATGTTGGCTTGCGTCTATCATCTAATGGTTTTGCTTTTTCAATTTTATCCATAAATTTTTCTTTATGGTCTTTATGGTCTTTGTGATCTTTATGATCTTTATGATCTTCTTTTTTATCGCTTATTACTTTTGATTCAACAATAACTTCAGATTTTTGTTCTTCTCCGTTTTCATCTTCTTTTTTATGTTTTCTGTTCTTGTCCTTGTCTTTTTCTCTTTCTTTTTTATGTCTCTTATCTTTAATTTTCTTTTTTTTATCTTTTCTATCTTTACTTTCACTTCGGGATTTGGATCGTCTGTCTCTACTACGTTTTCTATCTCTATCTTTGTTTTCATGTTCACGATGTTTCTCATCTCGATGATCATGTCTTCTATCAGATCTATGCCTACTTCTTGATCGTTCCGTCCTTCTTTCATCTCTTCTGTTATAATCTTTCCTATCTGTTCTACGATCTCTATAGTTATTTTTTCCATCCCGACTACGACTTCTATCAGTTCTATGGACTCTTCTATCTCTTTCATGTTCATATCGATGTCTTTCATGTCTTCTATTATAATCTTCTCTTCTTCTATCATCTACCTCCACTCTTCGTTCTCCAAGACTTACATTTCTACCACCTTCTTCTATTCTTCTACTTAACGGTGAAAGTGTTCGCGACCGATTTCGTTCAAATGGTCGATCATCTTTTGTTATTCGATCTAATTCTTCTACTTTACTACCTAATCTTTCTTTAACAGAAAGTCTATTTGGAGGTGGAGATATTTTCGATCTTTCAGATTTTAGTTTAATAGGTTCAGTTCCAGGTGGAGGAATATCATCTAAATTCCATCCCGATCCAGGAATTGTAATTTGAATATTTTTAACAGGTTCCTTAGTAATTGCCTCTGTAGATATTTTTTCTTTTTCTCCGGTATAAAATTTAGCTCTATCTTGATTAATTTTTTTAATAACAATTGGACGAATATCATTTATTGCTTTAGCAAATATTGCATTTTCAGCTCTTTTAATTACTTCAGAAGTAACAATTTTACTAGGCCTTTCAAATATTTGTTTTGATTCAGATTTCACTTCTGAAGGATGCGGTTTTTCAGGAGTTGTAGAAGTTTCTTCATCAATTTCCCATTTAGAAGGTTCGGGAATTGGTGCCAACATTTCTTTTGATTTTGTGTCTAATAATTTTAATTCAGCTTCATTTGCTTGTAATTCTATACCATCAAATGATGCTTCTTTTTCTTCGTCTTCTTCATTCTCTTTGATTACATCTTCGTGCATTTCTTTATTATTAATAGGTGTCGTAAATATTGGTTCTTTTAGTTCCTCTTCAATTTTACCATAATTTTCAACCACAGAATTGTCAATACCTTCCGATAAAATGTCATCATACAAATCGAGCTTTGGTTTTTCTTCCTCGATTTTTTTGATTGGTTCTTCAAGTTTCGGTATTAGAATTGGTGGTATAACTTCTGGATTAATTTCTTCTTTTATTTCTTTTTGGATTTCGGTAGGTTTTATATCTTCTTCTTTTATATCTGTTACTTCTTTAGTTTTCTTTTCTTCTGCTTTCTTTAATTTCTCTTGCTCTTTCTTTTCTTTCTTTTCCTTCTTCTTTTTACGTTCAGCTTCTTTCTTCTCTCGTTTTTTCTTCTTATCTTTATTTTTCCTAGATTTTTCATCTTCTGAAGTATCTTTCTTCTTTTCCCTTTTATCGGTATCAATTCGAGTATCAGTTGGGCGTTTATCTCTATCAGACGATTCTTCTCTCCGACGTCTTCTAGATTTGTCTCTATCAACACTAGGAACTCTATCTCTAGAGCTTCTTCTCGGTGATATACTTTTCCGCCTTCTATCTGGAGACGGACTATATTTTCTATCAAATCTATTATCTACTGCATTATCTAGTAATGGAGGACGATCTCTATAATCTCTATTATCAGGTCTAGGACCACGATCGGTTTCTCGTTCAACGTATGGACTTGTTCTTTGAAACCTATCAACACCAGGTGGTCCATCGTCTCTAGGTCTATCGTAAGGCGGAAATCGTGAATCATAACGTTGATTTTCAAACCCAGGCACAGGTGGTTGTTCAATTCCCGGTGGTGCAATATCTTCATATTTTCTATGTACGGATATTTCTCCACGATCTATCGGGCCATGAGGAGGTATTGTTTTCATACCCATTAATGGTGGTGGATAATTTGGTCCGCGGGAGTTGAATCTAAACAGATTGAAAAATCTACATTATAATACTTATATTACGAATGAAATTTAAAAATTATTGATTTAGCTTCAATCAAATCCAAGATTCACTACATGGTTGTTGATAAGTTAATATATTTTGGATTTAATTCTGCTTGTATCGATAATTTTTTTTTTAAATCTCTTAATAATAAATTTATTTAAACAGTTGAAATTATGAATTAAATAATAAGTGAAAAAAATCACAGACCTCGGTGGGACTAATATCTGGATAGTCCGTATCCCATACGGTCACCCTTATCACCTAAACCAAGATAACGATAATTTGTGATTTTTTAAATGTTGTACCTTATACTAAAGTTGGTATTAGAAAGCGTTGATGTTGTACATACTCTTGGACTATGGAAAAAACACTTGCTACATAAAATTTTTGTAAAATGTTCGATTAAAGGGAAGAAAAAAAACGCGAAATTAAATTGTAAAACTAATACGAACTTTAAGGCACTAAATTTCAACTATTTGACATATAATTAAAATGTTCATTTTTCCAAATAAATAAATAAAAAACCGAATAAAAATCTTTTCACAATCGTAAGAATTTGAAAAGTTTTAGTATACCATTTGATCGTTATTAAAAAACTTTCATCTTATTAAATTTTTAAGCATTTTAAACCGCACCCTATCAACACGCTAGGAAATTTACAAACCTCATTAAGTTTTCTAACTTCTTTGATGAGAATTTATTTTAAATCATTTTACTACCTGATTGCTCGTTAGTTTAACGTGCAAATAACGAAATGAGTAACCTTGTTTAATATTGCAGCTTTTGGCAATCACTGATGGCAAACTTCCCAGAAGACGTTCATGAAATCTTCTTAAGAACTAAAGAAACCTAAATGAGAAAAATAAACACCAATGCTATGTGCTTTAAAACTCTAATTTAAAAAAAATGCCTAAATTAGCTGTTTAATTCATAGAAACTAAAAATACAATCATTAGCACAGATCTTTTTAATTTGAACTTGAATATATTATAGAATTATTTCATAAAAATAATTTAATTGCAATTATTATCGCATTAAAAATATATCACGAAAATAAATATTAAAAATACATTTATTTGAATAACATGCTTAGTTTAAAATTCTCATTTTAATATATATTAAACTATATCAACTATATTTCATAGTAATAGGTAATATTTCAGAATAAGATACATCCAAAAAATATTTTAAATTATTAGAAATTTTGCGGAATAATTATGTTCAATAAAAAAATAACCATAAAGAATCATCAAAATGATTATTTATTCATTTATAATACAACATAAAAGAAAATTTAAAAAATATATTAAAACTTTGTATAATGTTTCAAATTATTCACAATGATATTTTCGCGACGATCTATTTTTATTAAAATATTTCAGTAAAAGTGATAAATAAAATAAATTTATAGATGAGTTAAGTAGTTTTTAGATATTTCGGTAAATTATTAATTATATAAACTTTTTTGGAATAAATAATTTTCACATCTTGTATTATAATTTTCTTCAAATGTTTAGGCTTTGAAAATTATATTTAGAAATGATTTTTAGCAGTTTATAATAAAATTTTCTAGAAAATAAATTATTAAAAATATGAAATAATTTAATTATTTTTTGGAAAAAATATCACTAATTAAACTGACAAATATATTTAAATAAATGTATTCAAATAATAGATAATTTTACTAAATAACAAATTGANTTGACAATATTTATAAATATTTTAAGCACCGAAAAATTTATCATTTAATTCTAGGTTATATTATAATCTGTACTAATGAGCAATATAACTAATTAAATAAAAAGCAAATCAAGGAATAAAAATATAACAAAATACATTGCATCAGTGTTTTAAGGAAGTTATTATTTTTCTGGAAATTCTTCACGATTCTCTTCATTAGCACCTAAAAAATTTTGTTAGACTCCTTCTCAACAATCAATATAAAGTAACAATTCACTAATATATACACTTAATTATACCCAAAATAATATAAATACAACTATATAAATTATTTCTAAAGGACTGTAGCCAATTTCTTTTTTTAAATCGTTTCAATATATAATAAGCTTAGTTTAATTAAGAACAATAAAAGAAAATTTGACTACACTATCCTAAAAATTACAAAATGATTAAGGAGAAGAAATATTATATTATAAATTACAGTATTTTATTTGAACATGATGTGTACAACAAAATATCATGCAAATTGAATAAATTTATAATTGAAAAATTAATAGTATAATGTAAATAAATGTAGTTATTAACAACAATTCATTTGTATTTTAATACAATTAATAAATAAATACGATTATTTACAATAAATTCAAATATTATTAAATAAAATTAATTACATAATTTAATTTTTAATCTTCAGTACATAATATTAAATTTTAATTAATTTCACATTTATTCTAGAAACGTATTGGTATTTTAATAAATAAATCTGAAGATTAAAATAATATAAAAAATAAATATTAATTTATTGAAATATTTTTTCATAATATGGTTATCTTAATAATGTCTGTGTATCACTAATATATAAATATCACAACACATTATATTTAAATATCACATTTTTTATGCAAATATGGTTCGCGTTTGTACTAATAGTTATCAAATATCACATAATTTTATAAACAATATCTTATAAGTATTTATTTATAATTATAAATTATACTACATCTTATTGATAATATAATAAATAACATGAACCAACCCGTACGACTCTCAAAAGTAATAAATATAATTTATAATTATAATTAATAACTTAACGATATACAAAACAATTTGTTTTGCAGTTATACCTCACAGTAACCACAAATCGTAAATAAAAATGGAATAATATATCACAGATATTTTTATGTATATATAAATAAAATCACAGTTTAAACATTTTATAAATAAATTATAAATATATGTAAAATTTAACAGCGTTATATCGGCCACGTTTCACGAAAAAATAAGTATAAAATATTTCATAAGCTTATTAAAAACATAATTCATGCCAAAAAATGGCAAAATATATTTATATGTAACAATTCACGGTAAAGACAGTATTAATAAATACCTTAAAATTGTATTTTGTACATTCCCACATATTTAGAAAATATAGATAAAATTACACAAGAAAAACAACAACGCCTCATTTTAATAAATAATAGATTTCATATAATTAGATATAATAAATAAATAAAACTATTAACTAAGTCAATAAGTATTATAATATAACTTATTAATATGAGACGTATAAAAATATCAATAAAAATAGTAAATTTTACTACAAAATATGATTATTATGTATAATTTCTCCAGGAAAACCTATATTTTATATAAATTATAACATAATATAAATAGAATAACCAAACTTTCTTACAAAAAGTATAATTTATATATTATCTATTGTATATCTTATACAATTCATACATTTTTTGATCAAATTAGAACTTTTAAAAATGAAATGCAACTGGAATAATACATGATTTTAGTAATTATAAGTCTAAAATATATTTTAATTTAAGTATTACTAAAACTATATTTCAATTTCATAAATATTAATATTATTTTAGTCGAACGTGTAGTTGATACAAGTGTTATTAATCTTATTTTTATTAATAAACTTGGTATTATTTTAAAAATAAAGTTAATTCTTAATGAAAATTCACGATTCTAATTTT
>CM008234.1:3786410-3816409 GCA_002278615.1 Pogonus chalceus
AATTCACGATTCTAATTTTATAATGCGGTTTCTCACCGTTTATTATAAATAAAAAAATTAAATTATCATATTTTTTCGCCAAATTGACATTATGATAAAAATAATTTTAAAAATCCTGAAACTGTCGAATTTAATAATATTATTGTTTTGTGAAACTTACTTTTAAAAATAGATTGATTAAAAAACCAGAAAAAAAAACGCATATAATTATTTTTATTTATTATTTTCAACAAAAAACAAAATATCTATAAAATTTCTTTATATTTACATATATTTTAATTTTTTAAGAAAATAAAAATTATTTAAAAAAAAAATACAGCAGAATTTTGAATCACTTTATAAATATTTTTGGTTATCCATATTGCGATGTATTTTCCAATAAGAGAAATTAACAAATAAACATATTTAATAAAATATAACTTTCTACAAAAAAAAATACAGAAAATGTCAATTAAATACCTGTTATTATGCGGAGGATAATTCGTCGGTGGACACATATCTGGCGGCTGATAATACGGATCATTCAACGGATAATCTTTACGCGGTGGGCCTCCATATCTTCTATTTTGTGGCATTGGCGGAGGTCTTTGTTGCCTGGACCGATCAAAGTTATTATCATATTGGTAATCCACTGGTCCAGCAGCTGGTGGTCCATCATAATACTGATAATCACGGTCTCGATCATTACGATCACGATCACGATCATTACGATCTCGATCCATACGGTCACGATCAATTATACGATCTCGATCACGGTCTCGTTCTCGATCACGGTCCCGATCTCGATCACGATCACGATCACGATCACGGTCCATTATTGGACGGTTCTCTTTATAGCGATATCTGAAACAAAATATATTTTTATAATTTTTGTATACTTACAATACTTTTTTGTTATTATTAAAAATAGATTCAATTTAACTGAAATGTATAGTCGGAGCCACGAAACAATGTAATTGCATAACAATAAGCAGATATTTTACTTCGACATACGTTATTATCTTTTTCATTTAGTTGACATACTTCTCTATAATGTGAAGTACATCTTAACTTTATTCGAAAAATTATTTATGCTGTATACACAGGCTTTGTTTACATTGTTTACTTCTTTACAAAGCATTTGTGTATATAGCAACAACAGATAAAACGTTGTAATCGCGGGGCGGTAACATGTAAACGTACAATGATTACGCAATTACATTGTTTGGTGCCGACGACTATAAATCGTTCAATTGACTTTAATTATCAAACTTTGAAAGCCTATTTGACTATAGACAAATTTTTATTTTACTATAACTATCTATAACTTCTAAATACAGTAAAGTTGGAACTTTCAGAATAAACGACTCAATTTATAATATATTGACAAAGATTAAGATGCCTATTTTTTTAGTACAAGAAAATATCGTTTATTATTTATTTGTTTACTATAAATTAAATATTTTTAGCAAATTAAAAACTAGAATAAAGTATTTATATATTTATTTCATAAATTAAAATTTAAATAATTCGTATAATATTATACATGCCTTGGAGGTGAAGCTCTATTCATTGGAGATCGATATCTAGACGGAGGTCTTCTATTACGAGGTGAATACTCTCGTACAGGCGAACCTCTAAAACTAGGTGATCTAGAAAATGATCGAGACCTGTAAAACACATTCCATCAATATATAACGCAAAATATTTCATTTATTTCACATTTAAAAAAACAAACACATACCGGCTAATGCTAAATGATCTTGATCGAGATCTCGGTGTTCGACGATTTCTCGGTAGAGGACTACGTGTGCGCGATCTATGTCTATTTCGTGGTGGTGGACTGCGAGATCGACTGCGTGGTGAACGGCTAAAACTGCGACTAGAACTACGTGATCGAGAGTAACTTCGACTACGGGATACTCTTCTTTGACGTGCTCGACGATCACGCTCATCTTTTTCACGTAACATACGATTAAAAGCCTCTAATGGATCATCTATTACACTGGAAAATAATACAAATATTTATTAATTCATATCAATACTCATTTTTTCTCTCTAAGCAGGAAATATTTTCTGATTAGATGACTTACTTTGGAGGTGGTCCACGAATCATTCCAGGCGGTGGTGGCTGCAAATGGCGTGGAGGCGGATATCTACTAGGAGGTCGAGCTCCAGGTGGAAATGCTGGATATCCAGGCGGTGGTGCACCATGTACTGGTGGTCGCAGAGGATCAAATGGTACTGGAGGCCGTGTTGGATCAAAAACAGGCCGCGGTTGAAAAGCTCTACAAA
This sequence comes from Pogonus chalceus, assembly GCA_002278615.1. Taxonomy (NCBI): domain Eukaryota; kingdom Metazoa; phylum Arthropoda; class Insecta; order Coleoptera; family Carabidae; genus Pogonus; species Pogonus chalceus. The sequence goes on from CM008234.1 coordinate 3,788,685, forward strand.
TTTATTCAATTTTATTAAAATAATATTCAATAATAATTATGATAAATTATCTATAACACTAACAATCAACATAAATATCATAGATATCATATTTACCATGCAATACTTATTTCTTTAAACCATGCAAAAACTCAAAATATACACACATACAACCAAACATACAAACAAATCATAAAAAAGCATGATAGATCTATGTCACATTATACATCTACTTATTTTTTAATAATAAATATGAAATATACTTAAATAATTTTTAAATTTATTTTATAATAATCAATGCATTTTAATTAAAATATAAATATATATTTCAAATTTTATATATTAAAATAATTATAAATTTAAAAAAATTTAAACATATCAGTTTTATCAACTTATCTTGCTAATTATTTTCTAACTGTAATAAGTAACAGATTCTAATTTTATAAATAGAGATAAAGATTTACAAATATATAATTACATTATACTTTTAATCATATTAATAACAATTTAATAATTATTTATTTTGATATAAAAATATGTAAAAATAATTTTATATTAATAAGATAAATTTTTAAATAATAAGCAATTATTGATAACGTTAGAAAATGTGACATAGATAAGTAAGAAGCTTTTGCTTACCCCTGATTTGGGGCAACATTCGGAGGTGGGACCGACGGGTCCAAGCTGGTGACTAGAAGCACACGTGGTAGCGAGTGAGCGGTGTCACAGTAATTGGTGCCTGTGCCACCCACCCTATAAACACCAGTACCCAACACACATATATCACAACAATAAATATAAATCATTTTCAAACGTGCAAAATTCAATATATAAATATATTTAATTATTTTGATATTTTAAAAAAATGGTTAAAATTATATAGTTCTACTTTTTCTATAATTACACTGTTACTAGTATCAAATATTTTATTTAAAAAAATCATAGTTACATTATTATCTAATAATGTCGCTAATTAATGTTTTTTAAATAAAATTTCAAAAAAACTAGCTTAACAATTAATAGTACATATACAAAATATGATAATTTTAAATAAAATGTATTAATAATAGAGCTTTTATTACAATAATTCTTTAATCAATTTGTACAGGTATTTTTAAATAGTATATTTTAGAATTAGAATACAAATTATGAAGAAGGTGTAAAATCCGAAATATACTTATTTTTTAATAATTATCTATTGAATATTGTTCTTTAAACTGTATAAAGCTAATTATCCCAAAAAAACATAAAATTTATATAATAAATAAATTTATTTTATTAAAATGTTAAATAAAAAATAGAACTATATAATTTAATATCCAATAATCCATACAATAATTTGTTAATCCATTAATAATACTATTTACTTAAATGTATAGCAACCATACTTCCCAAATTTAATAAACTCAAATATACTCGTTATTTTTTTATATATAAATTTATTTATACATTTTACATTACCTGTTATAATCCGGATGACCAGGAGGTGGCATTCTAAAACCGGTTGGAGGAGGTGCTGTTGCAGGTGGAAAATGACCTGGTGGAGGTTGTGCAGAGTTAGGAGGTAATGTATATGGTCCAGAGGATTGAGGTTGTTGAGGTGGAGGTCCCTGAAAATTAAATATTATAATTAATAAATGAGCAATATCATTTTTTATTCAGAAAATTATATAGTCGTCGCCACGAAACAATGTAATTGCGTAATCATTGTACGCTTACATTGTACCGCCCCGCGATCTGAAACATTCTATGCATTCCAAAAAGGCCGTTGTTGCTATATATACAAATGCTTTGTAAAGAAGTAACCAATGTAAACGATATCTGCGTTCACTGCATTTATAATTTTTCGAATAAAACTGCAACGTACTTCACATTATTGTAAAGTATGTAAATTAAGTGTTAAGAAGATGAAAAAGATAATAACGTATGTCAAAGTAAAAAATCTGCTTATTATTATGTAATTACATTGATTCGTGGCGACGATTATAAAAATAAATTCTGAACAAAAAAGAAATTTAAATAATTTTTGAAATCTTACTTGAATTTGAGGCGGTAGATGCATATGTTGCGGAGGTGGTAAAGTAGTTGCCGATGGGTGTAATCCAGGAGGTGCATCAGAGTAAGCATCAGGTACAGCATAACCTGGTGGACCGATTCCTGGTTCATCTACTGTTGGCGTTCCCGGACGTTCTTCTAACGATCTAGATCTATAAAATAAAATATAAGTTTGACTGTCTAAAACTTCATTTAAAAAGAAGTACTGTTTGTTTATAGTTCAACACTTACGAATGTTCATTATAAGTAGCTGCAGGTTGCGGAGGGTAATGTCTATTCGAATTTTCATGATTTGATGAAGCTCCGCGAGAACTATCTGCAAATAATTATTTCAAAACATTTAAGAAAATTTTTCAATACAACAATAGAAATAACTTACTATGTGATACGTGATGACTAACTCGATGATGATTTACGGCACTACCGACACTAGTTATGGCTTGTCCTTGTTTTGTATCTATTCCCGGAGGAATTACATCGGCAACTGCTGGTTTTTCAGCTAATTCTAATTCAACGCCTGGAGGTCCTTCCTTTGGCGGTGGAGTACGTGACGATTTTTCCTTAAAATTATAAAAATAAGTTAATATTATTTATTACTAAATAATTTATTTAAAACTTACTGGTTGTGACTCGTCTTTCACAGAATTTGCAACTTTCGTAGTTTCTGTCGAATCAGCCTCTGATATAATTGGTTTCTGTGAATCAGATGACCGATCAGGTTCTTCAGTAGGTTGTAAATCAGGTTTAGTTTCCTGCTTTACTGATGGTGATTGAGGTCGTACATCAGCTGTTGTACTTTCCGCCGGAAGAACTGCAGGTTCCTAAATAATTTTAATATTGATTAATTATGATTTTGCCTTTTTTGTAATTTATTTTTTACCTGAGATACAATTTTCGGTTCAACATTTTGTACTGGTTCTGGCGGAGGTGCAGTTTGATTTTGTTGAATAGTAGCATTTCTATATTGTTGTCTCTTGTGGTAACCTGTTTCATTTTTGAAATTAGAAACAGAATTACGTAAAAATCGATTAGGAATTAATGTCCCTGGCGATATATCTTTTTCATGGCAATCTGGACATTCGTGGTCTTCTGATTCCAATAGCACAGTTCGTACACCTTTTAAAAAAATATTATTTTAATTATATTAATATTAATTATATTAAGTAAAAATAAATAAATAAGAAACAAAGCATTGTTAAACAAAAGTTTTTAGTACTTACATTCATCACAGAATGAATTTCCACAACAAGGAATCATTACAGCATCAGTTAAAAGATCTTTACAAATGGTACATAATAAATCTTCAGGAATTTCCGGTTTTTCTTCTTGCGTCGGAATTACTGTTTTAGGGCCTTCATTATATGCTTGACTATAAATAAAACAATTATTATTATTAGATTCAGAAATATCAGCTATATTTAATATTTATTATTTTATTTCGATTTTTATAAATAATAAACTTACTGGTCTAACGCAGGAACAGCATATTGTCCTGTAGGAGTCATCATAGCTCCAGGAACCATGGGACCTTCTACAGGAACCATAAAACTTCTAGGAATACCGGTACTTTTCTTTATTTCCATTGTTTCCTTTAAAGAGATAAAATTGATATTGTTACAAAATTGATAATAACAGTAACACTAAAAACATTTGTATAGTACGACTGATGATGGGCTACATTGTAGACAAAATGTACATCTTGTTTAAATAAATTTGTGAAGAAAAGGTTTTATTTTGTTTCACTGCGATTACAATTTACCTTCACGTTAACTTATATTAAATATTTAAAAAAACATATTTAATAAAGCACACAAAATGGCGGTATTAAATTTCAAAGTGTTCAATTACCACATATGTACTAACCTAAAAAATTTACCTGAAGGATTCGACCAAATTAATATGTTAATAAAAGCATTCAAACTGAACTTCGATTTTCTAATTTAATAGAAATATTACTGAATGATACAAAATTTAATTCTTATTTTAACATTCTATATTTTCTTACGATGAATTATTTAAATAAGCAGCTAAAAACATTTTCCACTGATAAAGTACATTCAAAATCAACTAAATTTAATAATTAAATATAAATGTATCATAAAAATAATCCGAATAATCGCATGAAATTGTAAAAGGAAGAATTAAATAACAATAAAAATATATTTTTAAATATTAGTTTTATTTTACAAAGTAATTAATAAAGGAGTCTAAAACTACGATTTTTCTACCTGTACCAAGAAATTATTTTATGGATAGAAACAAATATTAAATACTTTTAACAAATTGTGAAGTAAATTACTAATTATAATATTTGTATTTTAAAGTTATAAACAATATAAAAATAAAATGTTTATATACATAAAAAAAATTATCTAACTACATTAGTATTGGCAGAATGAAAATACAAAGTATATTTATACAAAATATATATTTAAAAAAACAAAAATGTTTTGTAAACTATAATTTATAAATATAATACTAAGTTGCAAAATAAATCAAAGTAAAAAAATTAATGAAACAAAAACACAGAAATAAAAATAAATGGTAATAAGGAAAATAATGAAAAAAATCAACAACAATCAAATAGGAAACAAAGTTGTAGTAGAATATTCAAGTCAAAGCATATATTAAATAAAATATACATAATCAGTTCATCTTATTAACATTAAACATAAACATAATAAGTTATTAATTACCTTAAATATTATTAAAATTGTTTATTATAATTTTGTACTAATATTTTTGGTATACGTATAAATGTAAAATCATTTTATTACAATTCAGTAATTCGTTTTTTTGAAAATAAATTATTTTTTATGAACCTAAGATATTTTTTATTATAAACTATGAAGCAATTTAACGTAAAATATTTAAATTTTGCAATTATTTGGATATTTTTACGACAGAAATTAATAAATATTTTAAACATTAGTTTCGACACTAATAAAATTAATATTTAGAATAACAAAGATATAATACATATTAATGATTAATATATTATTAAAAAAATGTATTTATAATGTTAATTTATCAGAATTTGTTGTAGCTACTAAGTAAAATAGTGTTATATGTCAACTAAATTAAAATCATAGAAATTATTAACTTTAAAAAGAAGATAAACATAATTTTAAAAAAATACTCACTTGTCCATGTCCTAAGGGACAATCCTTTATCCAATGTCCTTGCTGATGGCATTTATAACAGCGATAATGTGGAGGAACTACACCAACTTGATTTGATCCACGAATTTTCATGTAACTATGATAAAAGGATGTATATAAAAATTTAATTTATGAAAATCATTTTATTCTAAAAATAAAAGTAAATATTTAATAACATGCATAATATAAATATCCTTAAGTTGATTTAAAAATAACTTATAAGTTTGTTTTTCAAATATAAATATAATAAATATACTTTTAACATACACCATTTTCATACCATTGCTAATTACTAATTAATTTATATACGTACAGCAGCACAATATATCTTATAATATAAATAAAAATATATTACTATGTATTTATTAGAAAATTGTACTAAGTTCAAACAAGAACAAGTGTTTCTTTTGTTTAATTTTTATCTTTTGCGTAACTAATATTTAATGCATAATTTATAAATAAATATCTAGTGAATAGCAGTAAAAATGCTCTATTCTTTCTATGTGTATAATTGAAATACTGACAAAATTGGCTCAGAACTAAGAAACTAAAAAGCATGCTATTGTGATTAATTAATTCAAACATGAACGCTACAAACTACATAAATATATCAAATATTAAAAATGCCACTTACTTAGTTATGAACCTCATTTGGCCAAAGCAAAAGGGAGAATAATAAAATTAATTATAAAGATACAGTAATACTTTAAAAATAGCAAAACATGCAAAAATAATAAAAAATATATTAGAACTTACTTGCTCGGATCATAATCTAGTGTGGATTGAGTCATCATAGCTCGAATTTTATCATCTTCAGATGCGTCAAGCTGAGTTAAATCTACAGCTTTGGAAAGTACACCTTCTTCAGGTCTTGCCGCTCCTCCAGCGGCTGGTCCCGTCTGCGTGCCATACCCTTCCCAAGGTTTACCTTTAGCTTGTGCAGCTAAAGGTACTCTTGCAATTACCAATGATGTATTTTTCGGAATTAAAGCATTTTCATCATTATACACTAAAAATTTAACATAAATAACAACAATAATACAATAAAAACAAACACAAATATAGGTTACCTTCTTTGGTTTGAGCATTGGTTACTTGCAAATCAAAATCTGTAGTCTTTCCAATTCTCTTTTGATGAATGATAGCTTTCTTTAAATCTTTCACAGAAATATGAAGGCCATCAAATGTAACAGTATCATATTCTAAGGCTGATTTGAATTTATAATGTACAGACATTATAATTTAAAGCAATCAATGTTAGAAATAACATTTACTACAAATTCTGAAACATAAAATATAATTTCTTAAATAGCGTGATCACTTTGTTTAAAAATGCTGAATAATTTCTCACATTTATATTCACTATGCAAAAACCAATATCTACTTATGTATCAAATTCATTTTTCTATTCAAAACAACAAATAAATATAAAATTAACTATTACATTTATTATACTTTCATTAGAAAACGTACAAATGTTTGACAGACCGATATGAAAGCATACGGATCAAAGATGGCGGAATATTGATTAACTACTTCTTTTTCTTGTTTACATTACATGTACTTTTAATTGACGTTTTACGCGGGAAAACTATATGAATTTATAACTTGAATAATTTTGTTAATTCTTGTATTATAACAAAGCTAAACTTGCTTTTAAAACAAACTAATTTTTTTTTCAACACTTTTCAGTTCCTGGTACAGATTTTTCACTTTTTAAGGTATTTATATCCTTTTATAAATTATAAAAATGATATAATTAATATTTTTATCAAATATTAATAAGTATAAATATTTATTTTATATTATTAATTGTAGAATGGCTTTTCAAATACATAGAGACACAACTAACAATATAATTAATTCAAAAATAGAAAATAAAAAATTTATTAAAAATCAAAACGATTTAAAAGAAACTAAAATACCCATAAAAAGAATTCCGCTTCATTCAAATAATAATTGTAGAAATAATGTTCAAGTTGAAAAAAAATTTGCATGTGGTCGCAAGGTAAATTATTATCTAATAAATTTGAAGTTATATTTAAATAACTAATTTCTAGACTGAACCCCAAACTCAAATTGAAATTTATCAAGATCCTGTACCAGTTAAAGAACCCCAAGAAATTGAAACAAAAAACGTTAAAAATTTTAAAATATTGGAAGAAATTCCAACGTTTAATAATATATTAAATAAAGAAAATGTAGAGACTACAGTGGAGAGTCAAGAAAGTTTTTATTTTTCTGTAGATCAGCTTTATATTACTACTGCAGAATATCATGACGTAAGAAATTACAATTAATTTAAATTGATAATGTTATATTAATTATTTTTATAATATTTAGAATATCTATGCATATTTATTAAATATGGAAAGAAGTTTGAAAAGACCAAAAATCGATTATATGTCGAAACAACCAGAATTATCTTTTAAAATGAGAAGCATTCTTATAGATTGGCTATCTGCCGTAACAGAAGAATATAATATGCAGCCTCAAACATTTCAGCTTGCCGTACAATATATAGATTGCTTTCTTAGTCGTATGTCGGTTGTTAAAAATAAATTTCAGTTAGTTGGAACAGCAGCAATGATGATTGCGGCTAAATATGAAGAAATATATCCACCAGATACTAAAGAATGGTCTTATCTTACCGCAGATGCATTTACCCCTAAACAGCTGTTAAAAATGGAACAGCTTATTTTAAAAGTATTGCAGTTCGATGTAGCTCAACCGACTGCTTATTCTTTTATATCCCATATATGTTTTGTATGTAATTTATCAAAGAAAATAATGTTACTTGCTTTGGTAAGATATTTCATAATATTACAGCACAATATACGGTATATATAAATATTTTATTTCAGTATTTTTCGGAACTTGTACTACTAGAAGGTGAAGATTATATAAAATATTTTCCATCTCAGTTAGCATTCGCAGCAGTTGCTTTAGCAAGGCATACTTTAAACGAAAAAGAATTATGGCCAAAAGTACTAGAAAATAAAACCGGTTATAGTTTAAAACAATTAAGTCCTATTATTAAAAGGCAACATAAAAGTTTTAAAGATTCACCAACGAAAGTACAACAAGCAATTCAAGAAAAATTTAAAACTGTAAAATATGGTCGGGTTTCATTATTTACACCAAAAGAACTTGATGCAAGTGCATTAGAAAAATAAATTTAAAGAAAATATTTAACAAAATTTAATATAAAAATTGTAAATACAAGTTTTTTTATATATTATTTGCTATTGTTATAATTAAACTTGTATTTAAATATTTGTAATAGTCATTAAGTAAGTTGAACATTGATATATATGACGAAACGTACTACTACATATTTTAAAGGTTGCATGTATTAATTTTAACTTTTATTATTGTATATTATATTTTAAAATTAATTTTGCTTTTAGTTACTGTTGTGTATCTAAAAATTTTATTTGTATGTGAGGTAACACAACTTTTATTATAACCATAATATATTAACATTTTTGACAAATTGAAAATTTATGCATTACTTTATTGTATTTTTACCAGTTTTATCTTTTACATTACATTAATTAAAATTAAATATTTTTTTAAATAAATGCTATTTTGATTAACACAGTTTTGTTATATAAATAAATAGATTCATCTTTTTAAAAAGTTTTTGAATTCTAATTTATATGAAAATTTATTAAAGTATTAAATAAATTAAATTTGAAAGATTTTTTTTTTAATTTGTGCACAAAGTTATGATTCCCCCGGCAATTTGCAAAATTATCTAAGTACCATATTCTTTTTTTATTGTAATAATCTCCACTCCTTTAGGATAATTATAAAATGGGCCATTGTTTGCTAAAATAGCTTGATTTTATTCAGCAGTTTTCCAAAAGTTTTATATTGTGTCGGTGTATTGATTGGTATTGATAACAGAGTGCGGTTGAATCATTTTTAAATATCCAAAAACTATTTTTTAGATTTCAAAAAGTTAAGTGTTAAAAAAGTGTTTTTCTATAAATAATTTTAACTTAAAAGTTTTTATATAATTATGTGATGTTTCTTCAATAAAAGACATTGTTTTCTGATAAAATTCAAAATTTCATGAAGGTAAGTCCTGCAAAAATAATTCTTTTTAACTGCAAATTTTTTAATATTTTGGATTTTTGGTACTACGCTTAAATAAAATAAGGTTTTTGAACAAGCAATTTCCTATTTTCCTTATAAGCCTAGAGAAAATCAGGTTTATTAAAAAAAGGTAGATAATTTTCCAAATAGCCAGGCATATTGCAAAATGGTGGCATTCTTTATAATAAACCAAATTTTTCAATTAGTTTACATGTTAAACAAAATAACAATGGGTTTTTGCTATTATTACATACTTTTTTTTAAATTAAATAAATAAGAATTTTGAGTTTCCATAAATCTTATTTTAGATAGATATGATAATAAACAATTGCTATATTTATATTGCACTGTATTCCGGCGTGTTAATTTTTAATTTAATAAATAAAACATTTTGATTAAAGTATAGGATACAGATAGGTTTTAAAAATATATATTTAATTTTTTATAATAGTGCCAAGATAAATAATAAAAAGTATATATTAAAATCATAATATTTATTATTACACAAGTATACAAATAGTTTTAGAAGAAAAAGTAGTATACATAATTTTAATATGGAAGTATAATTAAATATGAAATCGCATTCAGTGTAAAAATAAAAAATGAAAATGTCTATTTCGTAATACAAGCACAAATTTTTATAAAATGTAATCCTAATCGATTTAGAAAAATTTATAATTTATAAAAATTTTATATATCTAACACACTGTTTATTCTCTAATATACCAAAATTTTGTTTCTTGAAAACTAGTTCCTTATTACAATAGTTTTGTTTTATAAATTGACATACACTTCCAATAATGATTATAATTAAATAAAAATAATTTAAATTCAGTCTAAATGATTATAACTTCAAACGAAATTACATATTCTAAATACAGAAAATACTAATATTTGTTTCTAAAATTTATACAAGTAAATAACAATAAAAGTTAAATATACAAAAAGTTATCTACATATCTAGTAATTTTATGAAAAATTGTAAAAATTATATTTGATAAAAGTGATTTCCATTTACAAATGTATAAAATACTATTTAAAAATATAACAGAGAATATGTTGGAAATCACTTATTTAATATCCATATCTCAGAAATAGAAAATATTTAGTTTCAATATTATATAAAATTTATTCGCATTTGATTTAATAATAAAAATTTGTTAATACAAAAAAAAATATATATTTATAATTTATTAATTTCATGTAAAATATGAATTCTGAAATATGGATTTATATTCATAACAAATAAAAATAATATATTGTAAAATGTCATTTTAAGTCGTTTTTACTAAAAACATTTTATGACTTAGCTATACCTGTTTCACTACACATAAATATAATATTTTATAAAAAGACAGTCTTCTAAAAGATTTTTAAACAATTTTGATATAAGCTAAGTAAGAAATGCCTTCAGCTGTAGTATAATCTCATAAATTCTAATAAACAAAATAGATAAAAAAGTAAAAAATATATTTTAATAAAATAAAAACCTACATAATGAACAATATAAAAACAAGTTTTATATAATCATTGTTAGCTATAATAGATAAAATGCATTATACATAATATTTGATAAAATAATATTTATAGATATATTCCATACATCAAAAAAATCCAATTTAAATGCTACTTACATAATTATTATGGTGTTATTTTTTTAGATTATGTTCTTGTTTCAAACATTGTTTTGTTTTACCTACAAAAAATACTCAATATTAATACGAAACTCTAAAATTGTTTTGAATGGCCTCTAAACGACTGGTAGTACGATAGAGTTAAATATTTAAAACAGGTTTTTTATCATTTTAAATCAAAATTTACAATTATCTAATAAATACGACTTGAACAACTCGTTTTAAATCCTGAACTCATTTGATTCAAGGTCTTTAAAATCAAAATTTTATTTAAGTTATATTGTGAATAGTTTTAACGATTACGAGAATGGCAGACAAAAGTTCGAGGTTGTGATTATACTATTTATTATTTTATTTAAGAATATTCTTATAATAAAATGAAATTTTTAACTTTACCTGGTTCATTTGGCCTGAGATATGGCAGTGACATTTTCACATCTTTACTATCTAGTCATTTCTAGGTATTTATGTTTATGTTTGGCCAACATATCAGTTACAGTCACCAATGTTTTAATAGCTGAATTCGTCTTTGCAATAGCTTGTAGTTCAGCCAAGTGTGCAACACAAATATGATGTAAAGTAGCAAGTTCTCTTGCTGTATCTGGTTTACTAGTAATGCGCGGCTCTCCTGGATCTCCAATAGCAGAAAGTTGATCAAGAAATACAACCATGCGTTCTTTGTTTTTAAGAATAAATGGATTGACTACTTCCATATATGGTTCCTTAAAAATAATATAAATTTAAACGATTTGAAGTTTAATATTTATAATGTACAATTTACCTTTCCTCCAAACTCTACTAAATTGGCTAAATTCTGCAAACACTTTGCCACCATAACTAAACTTCTTGTAGCAGCAGGACTAGGTGCTTCACTAACTAATCCAAATTGTCTTGGATTTAATAGAGCTGGACAAAGTAAACGTAAGAAAATAAAACCAGATACAACTCGTGTACGGACTAGACGCTCATTTGGCCATTTTGCCACAACTGCACGTTGTAAACAACCACAAATATAACGAACTGATCTAGGACAAGCATCTGGAGATGTGAAAATGCTTAATGTTACCTGAAAATAATCAAATAAAAAAATTATCAATAATACTTTATAAATTTCGTAAATTAAAAATATACCTGATCCAAAATTTGCAGTAAAAATTCTGCATTATTACATGCATCATCTGGTGAATCCATTTTCGCTGGATTTAACTCAGCACTTTGTTTACTTTCCAATAATCTTAGAACTGTTTCTAATACTGCAGCTTGTAAAAATCCACCACATTCCGCTCTCATATATAAATCCATTAATGTTGTTGGTAATGAAGCAGCTCTAAAAGGAAAAATATTTTTAATATATAATATTAAAACTAATAATTTAATATGTACCTAAATAAAGTTGAAGTTTCAGTTTCTCGTGCAACTTCAGCATTATTTAATTCTCGTAAAAGTTCTGTTTCACGTCCTTCTGCGCGGAATACTCGTAGCAAAGATGTTGCCAGTGGAGCTCTATCAGCATGACACAGTTCTGCAAGAGTTCGAACTGCAGCTAAGCCAGGTTCAAGTAATAATTGTTGTAAAGGCGAATATTCTTCTGCTGGCATCACTAAATCGTGTAGATATCTAAGAAATTAAATAAATAATAAGCGTTACTTAAAAATGCTCTAAACAGTTAAAATATTACAATGACGAATATTTAATTAAATATATTTTAAAATAATGTAAATGTCTAATTTACATAACTGTCAGCAAAATTTTGTATATAATTAATGATTCATGTGCATATAAAAATATTTAAACAATTTATATTCACCTAGTTCGAAGGCGTAATGATCCCCATTCACCCATTGGAGTCAACCCAGAAAGTGGATACCATTCTTCCCTTTCCTCGCCGTTACCAAGTGACGATAAATCTAATGTTAATTCAGCAACTTCTGAATCTTTTCCTCGTTTCCCTTTATTATGAACAGTTAAAGTGAAAGATACAATATCACATGGTACGTCACTGAAAATTAAAAATATGACATTTATAACTGCATTTAATTATATATTATTAAAGTTTTGATTAACATTTATATTTTAAATTAGAAATAAAATGAACTTATTATATAATAATAGAATGAGATACTTACTCAAGGACAAATTCTTCTTCCCACACAGGGTCAGGTCCAGATTTAACCCTTGTTCTAGCAATTCTCACTTGATTATTTAGTTGTAATGTGCAATAAGCTTGTGGCACTATTTTATATGGCAAACGATGAGCATCTATAACGTTTAAACTTAGGCATCGTAATTCACGGAGACGGGGAACCTATTAATTTACAAATTTTATAAAAAAATACATTAATTTATTATATAAATAACATAATTTTTATAAATAAACATTCTGTAATCATTAATTCTTATATTACCGTAGAAAGAAATAACCATATTTCGGGATATTTTCACATGTTTTTCTTCTTATTTTAAAATTATGTAGCAAATTAATTTTATTATTGTAAAAATTTCAATAACAATTAAAAAGGGAACAAACGCAGTTCATTAAACGTTTATAGAGACCTTAAATATTATCTAAAAACCAGAAAAATGATCCAATATTTATCTGAAATACAATCAGTCTATGATATATAATTTTACAAAAAGAAATATAAAACAAAAATTATATTGAATGGATAAAAAAAAATTAAATAAAGAGATACATAATATTTTAATTCATTTGAAGCATGTATACTTATTATTCCAATTGTAAAAAAAAAAATTAATTATAAATGTAAGCTTTTAATATATTTGATTTAATATTGTGTATATTTAAAAAAAAAAATTTTTCTATTATTAATAATTATTCCTTATACTTTTATAAATGTTTAAAAAATTTAATAAAACTTAATTTCATTAAGAAGTTATACTACTAGTAAATGCAGCAGGCAGTAGTTAGTTTTGGAGCTGTACGTATTTTATACAAAAAAATTGTTTCCGCACCTCTTCGAAACTTTAAACGCCTTTATCTCAAAACTTTTTCGATTGCTCTCTGCATATTAACTCAAAAAGTTTTCAATATATATTTGTTTAAAGCTTTAATATATTTTTATCTCGTATAACGATCTATTTTTATTTTACTTTATATCGAAAATTTTGCATGTAAAAAAGTAATTTTAATTCAAATTATCATAACTTTTTTAATAATCTTTTAAAAATACATCATTTTATAAAATTGTCATGTATATCGTGAGAGGTACCATTTTTTTTAACCGGAACTTTTAATTTCTTATATGTATTATGTTTAATTAAAAATTTATTCGGAAACGCTCGAGTAGATGTGATTTCTTAATGTAGACTACTTTTTACAGTTAAGAAATTTATTCATATAAAATGGAAAAAAAGTATTTTAAACAAAGACCGCACCATAGCATATTTAGTGATAAAAAAAGTCAATATAATTGTTTCCTGTACATACCTTACAGGTCGCCCGACTTAATTGTGGCACACAGAGAGTTTTTAAAGCATTCACCCATTCTGTACACTCTTCTCCAGATTGAGCAGCTAGATGAGTAACGGTCGCTAAACACGGTAATGCTCTTTCAACAATTTGAAGACAATGTGGACGTTCCCACAAACTATCATGAACCTATTAAATCAATCAAAAATTAAACAAATAAATAATAAAATATTTAAAACTATACCTGATACAAATAAGCACAACTTAAATCAATTAATCCTTTTGGTTTAGTTCTTTTTGGATTTTCATACAAATATAAATGTGTATCAGTTCCATCAACCAATAATACAAAATATAATAATTTCCATTTTTTAGCAACTTTATCAGATTTTCTATGGAGATATCCCTGATGTTTGATGCCACGCATTTTTTTGAGACCAGCTTGATCGCGACATTCGCGAAGTGTTGCGTATATTTTTTCAGCAACAGCAACATTTTGGTTTTGACTAGAAGAAGTTTCGTCGCTACCATCCACCACCAGCTGAAAAAGTTGATATACCAGGTACTTTCGGTCAATAAATATTTTTTAATAAATATACAACAATATTCAAGAATTCTAACAAAAATAAAACAAAGTAAAACTTGATTGATTTAACTTGTTTAACTTACTGGATGTTGGAGCGTGTGTCCTTCAACAATTTGTTCTTTTCTATATCTATTAATAACCGCATCAAGACATTCAAATGTTCTACCACCCATTAAATATCGTACACCTTTCTTCTCAATTCTAAATCGTTGAATTTGATTATTTATATGGAAGAACAATGAATAATCACCAGGTGAATTATCACTTGGTCTAACTAAAAAGCTTCCAGGACCAGCTAAAATAAAAAATTTCGAATAACAAATCCTTATTTAATTAGTTTATGACAAATAATACCTTTAACAAGCATATCAACAGCCTCTCCTTTTGTACAATTAGGATGAAACCAGGAAAAAACAGTATTAGGATCAATGCTTGGATCTAGATCTTCAACAAGTTCTCTAAAAATCATTCCTTGCTCTCCAGTTCTATGAGCAGTAACCCACAGCCACCCTTCTCCCATATCATTGTGCACGAAAAATATATCTCCTTTTTTAAAACTCAATTCATCAGTATCTGGCATTTTTGTATATGGGAGAATCGCAACAACTCTCTATAATTAATAAATTTCTTTATGATTTTAATTAATATATTTTTTATTTAGTCATAGGTTAAATATATGTAAAAATAATTATATTCAATAATAAAATAGTATATTATGAACTTGGTATAACAATGAAGCTTAAACGTTGTAGATTAAATTTATCCAAAATACTTCTTTTTTAATTTAATCAGTATTTTATTTATAATTCAAAATTAATCTCATTTGTTTTAAGTTTTAAAGTAATATACAAGCAAAAATACAAATTTAAATATAATAAATTATCCAGATGGTTTATAGATAAAACAATTATAACTAGAATTAAAAGGGATATCCAAAATAGGAAGTGTAATAATTATTTTTAATTGACATGCATTGTTTTGAAACCCTTTTTTGTGTAAGACAATACTGTTATAAATAATGACATGAATTAATGAGTCACCATATATTATGTATAATTCTGTTCGAAAACGATATTTTTATATATACTATTAGTACGCATTATATTTTAATAATAAATTAACCGTTTTGTAAGAAACGAGCAAATATTTCACAAACAATTGACTAGCACTATTATTTACTAATACAACTTGGTTACAACATTCAATTGTTAAATTAAAAACTATTCACACTCATTTGTTTTTATTCTCACAGTTTACTTTCTGTTTTTGTTAATTGTTATTTTTTGTCATTGTATTATTGATAAAATGATATGTTTTTATAGCTACCTTTTTATCATTTACAGGTTCTGGTGGAGCTACAGGTGATACAAGTCTTTCCCGTTTCAATAAATCACTGCAATGTGTGTAATATCCAACCAAATCAGACAAGGAATCAAATTGCCTTCCGCCGATATAAAAATCACCACAAACAGCAGTTATTCGAAAATGATTTATTCCTGTTCGTCCTAAATACGATAGAACATACGATCCAGGTTTTCTATCTGATTCACGAACCAAATAACTGCCTAATCTTGAAGCACCCCAAAGTCGCTCTTCTGCTGTGTAGCGATCTAATCTCCCGTGATACCTATTACATGAAGTTAAATGATTTTTCCGCTAGAATTTTTCCAATAATATAATAAATTCGTAATAAAGAAAAATTGTTAAGTATTTAAACGTTGCAATTTTAAATTATTATGATAAACGCAATTTTTCCTTATTAATTATTATAATCATTTAATATCAAATATTAAGAAATATTAATATATTATTTAAAAAAAATACATTATCGTTAAATGTTATAGATATAATTAAATTTATAATTATTACATTTTAATTAAATTATCATTTACGAATATATAAATTAAATTTTCAATGACTATAAATAATCAGTTTGAAGCTGAAAAACTACCAAAATATAATTTATCGCTATATTTATTATCAATGCAAACTAAAATTAGTATTTATTGAACTAACAATATTTAAAAATACACTTCTATGAATTATATAAAATAATACAAACCTAAAATATGAATTTTTATTACGTATTATTATGATTTAAAGAATACTTTGTATAAATATGAGAATCGTATTGTTTTTAATTATAATTTTTGTGAAATTGTATTTATTCTAAAGTGAAAAAAATATTTTTTTTAGTAATATTATGTATACAAATAAAATAAATGAAGTCATGAACTATATTACATAGGATAAAGTCATAGTTTCCTAAGATTTATATTAAACTAATTATACAATTATGCTTTCATTAATATAATTTATTTGTTTGTTTTTAAGTATAATTTTAACATATTTTTAATTAATATTAATAATAGTGTTTTCCGTTCGTAAAAAATCCAAATATTATAAAAGTAAATGACTCATTGTTTTCAAATAAAATTATTCGCTCATAAAAAAAATAACGACGCATATTTTTTTCGGAAATAATATATTTATTTATTAACATAGAATGTTGTAAGATATTTGATGGCATAGAATTTTAAGACCGTACCATTCAGTTTCCGGTGGAGCCAGGGCAGCCCTATCTCCTGGTCCATCAGTTGCATCTTCCTCAGGTTCCGGGCCCCCTTCAGTCCCTTGTTCGCCCCCATCATCACTTCCTGTGCTTGGTGATCCAAGTTTGTCTTTCATGATTGCTACTCCCGAATTTGCTCGCATCAAATCTGCCATTCTGAAGACTTTTTTTAGCAAAATTACTATTCACATCACTTGTGTACACTTAAATAAATCACTATTAATGTGAAGAATACTTTTGAATTGTAAATAATATGTTTAGAACCACAAAAACTAACCTAGTCCATTGTTCCTATTCTCATTCATTTATCAGCAAGCAAGTAAGCCGACTCAACAGCTACAAATATAAACTGACATCAAATTGATTATTGACGTCTAGTTTAGTACACTAGTGCACTCTGTTGTCCGATTGTTCTTGAAGCTCTAATGCTATTCTTCCTGTTAAGTCTCTATTTCGAAAATATCATATGAGTAATACATGGAACACATTCCAGAATAACCTTTACCATACAAATATTATTAACTCTATCGTTAAAACAGTTATTACATCTAGACAGTCGGTAATTTGACAGTTAATACATTTTTAGGTTAAGTTTAAATCACCATGCATCTTATTAAGATTCAAAGAATTTTACCATCATTTACAACAAAATTTCGCGTTTTAAGTACAGTCCCAAATGAAGAATATACCGAAACACCACAATACCCTCCCATTCATGATTTAAATCGTAAATCAAAAAAGGAACGCAAAACTGAAGAATGGAGTCAACAAATACAATCGTTAAAAACCGTAGAAGAAAAGCAAATGAAATTAAATATGCCTAAATATTATGGTTGGAAAACCATAATGTTAAATGACAACTTGATTCCATATAATTCAATGCCTTTTATTCAACATTGTACTAGAACTCACTTTAAGGAAGTTGTTGAATTACCTGAATTTTATAATAATATACAAGTTGATTCAGTTATAAATGAAATCAAATCAGCAGTAGAAGATGTGTTATTATTCGAATATGAAGGCACACAGTTAGTTTTATGTTTAATTATATTTCAATAGTATATTAAATTTAAATATTTTTAGGCGGTTGCATGAAATAAATAATACTGAATTAGATACATGTTCGAAAGAAAATATATTAAGCGACTCAATAATTAAACAAATAAATCGAATTATTTTAAATCATTTATCAGCGACACATTTATCAAATCTTCAGGTCTTTTTACACTTTAAAATTACGTAACAATTGATTTCATTTCAAATATTTTTTAGATTGATTTCGAACCTCGCCATGAAGCTTTTTGGTTTGTAGGAGGTATTCAACCTCCAGCTAGTACTGTAAAATCACGTGAAAAGCGCTCATGGTCAAAAGAATGGGCAGATGAATCAGTAAATAGAGCTGTACAATATATAGGAAAACCAAGTGTAGCATTACGTTGTGAATTACCTCTAGAACCAATTATTCCTTACACTGAAGCCGAAAATCCCGAATTTGAAGTGCCTTTCTATGATTTAGATCCAAGAGTTCTAGGATTTAATAATGCTCATAGACATGGCACTAATATACCAGGTACATTACTTTACAAAAATATTTAGTTGCTTCAATGTTTAATATTTTTAATAATTTAAAGGATTTTGGCCGGGCGATTCAAACGAATTTGGTCTCCTTTCTTATCAAAAACGCGGGCATATATTAAATCGTTCTCCAAGTTTTGGTGAACAAGATAATCAAGAAGCTTTACATGCTCATGGGATTATGTCATCATTTGCTTGGCTTCTTTCGCAATCTAGTTATCAAGGTTTTACAACTTATAATGATGTAACATATCCTTTAGTAGCACAAACTGTAATTACAAACGGTAAAGAATGGAGCTTTTACGCTTATCAACTCAATACATTATTAATGCATTCTGAATTTATCAATACAAATTCAAAAAGAAATATTTGTTGGGGAACTAACTCACAAAAACTATTTGAAAGTATAGATCCAAATGGAAAAATCATAGGTTTTAATGATAATGTATTAAAAAATATATTAAAATTCTACAACAATGTACCAAAAGAAAGAGAAGGTGTTAATTTAAAACCATATTTGGGAGAAAATGAAAGGTTTGTTGCTGAAATTGCTGATGAAGAAAAGCGGGATTGGTTAGAAAAACAATATAAACATATGATGGCAAATATCCCAAGACATAGAGAGTTATATGAAATTTATCATTGGGAGAAAATTTATAAGATTGATCATAAAACAAGAGTAATGGAGAAAAGACGTAGACCATTCGAATTAGGTATCAATCCATGGAATAGAAAATATGACGAAAGAGCTCCTAGTTATATTCCAAAAGCTTTAAGACCTGGAGGACCTAAGAGTAAACCTAAGTTTTATAAAAACTATTACCCTTAGTTAATAAAAAATAAATGTATTATATAATTAATTGATTTGTTTGTAATAAATGTTTTCATTATTAAATCTGAAAATTAATTCTATTTATAAATAAAAATTAAGAACACAAATTTAAAAAATCATTATTCAGCTTTTATTAAAATATTATAATTATAATAGTTACTTATAGAAACTTTACATTATAAAATGCATTTTCTGTACGTATTAAATAGATCAGATTATAATTACAAACTGATTTCTACTCTAAATAATAAATAAGTAGAATACTTGATAATTAGGTAATTTATAAGTAATTCATTTGTTTTAAGCTTCAAAAAATATTTAAACTTAATTATTAAGCACCGTTATTTAATGAAGTTAAATATTCTTGATATCTTTTTTCTTGGGCTTGTTGTAATTTCAATAACTTTTTAATCAATCCTTTACTGACTTCTTTTCCTTCGATATCATGAGTTGGCAAACCCTACAGTCAAAACAAATGATTAATATAACATTTTTCGCTTTAATAAAAATATTAGTTACCTTATCATCAAATTTAGAATATTTATCAGTTTCTCCTAAAAACATTTCTAATGGATTGATTTTCTTCTGTGCTTCTTTTGCAGCTTGAGCAGCTGCTAATTCGGCTTTCTTTTTCGCTTTCTCAGCAGCCTTTTCTATTTCAGCTTGTTTCTTTGCTTCTCTTTCTTTTAATAACGTATCTCGATTAACTAACTTAACTGCACTAGGTTCACCTTCTCTGTCTTCTAAACGTACACCAACATTCGGTAATATTTCATCTCGAAGATTATCGCATTCAGTTAAGATTTCATGTGCTTTTAAAGTTCTAGCTTGAATACGGACTTTATCACGGAAATCGGCCATTATTGTTAGAAAAGGCATTACAGTATTCTCCGCCTGATATTTAAAAAATATATTTTATTTTAATTGTTTCAACGAGTGCCAAATCAATTTTATTAAATATTTAACTTACATCGCTCGAACAACCAGATCCAACAGGGAATCCTAACATTTTTGGATTATCAATCGCTCCAAATATAGTTAAAATTTCAGTTATATAAATAGCAATATCTCGTAATAGAAGACTATTTGGAGGTTTTCTTTCTCTAATATAAATATTACTTGTTGTCACCAAATCTCGGAGAGCATCCAACGCTGTTCTTGTATCAATATTGTCTAGAAAATTTATCATTTAAAATATACTCCTAATAAAAATTTAAAAAAATGCTTACCACACAAAGCATTATGAACGTTTTCTTTTGTTTTCGATAATTTTAAATTTAAATCTATTTCCAAATTATTCCATTTAGCGAAAGTACTCAATTTCGTATCTCCTAATGCATCTCTAGTTAAATCTTTAACTGTTAAGAAAAATTCCTAATAACATACAATTATTAATTTCGCGTCAATTATTTAAAAAAAAACTGATTATCTTACATTAAATATTTTTTCATACTGAATAGCAATTTCCATAGTATTTGGACTGTAATCTAAGGTATCTTTCCATGAATGTAACAAAAATGCGAATCTTAATTGTCTAGCGGTGTGTTTTTCTAGAGCTTGTTGAATACTAACAAAATTTTTAAGACTTTTAGACATTTTGCATCCTGCTATTGTTAAATGCCCAGAATGTAGAAAATATTTTACCTATCAAAAAAAAAAAAAAAAATACTTTAGTAATAAAGTTATATAAATAGCTACAAATCAAATGAATTATCAAACTTCAAATGATATATTTTTAAAAATACTGATTTTTTGGAATAAAACAAATTTATTTTAAGTTATCAAATAGCAGACGCAAATTACCATAGATAAATGTTAAGTATAATCCTCGCCACGAAACAGTGTAATTGTGTAATCAATGTACGTTCGCGCTCTGAAACATTTTATTTGTTCCGCAAAAGCCATTGTTGCTTCACATTATTGAGAAATATGTGAACTAAGCGTTAAGAAGACGAAAAAACTAATAACATATCGTAGCAAAATCTCTGCTTATTATTATGTAAGTACATTGATTCGTGACGACGACTATAAATACAGAGATCCTTAATTTACGTCAGAGATCCGCTTTTATAGCGGGACGTAAGTCGAAATTCGCTTACATAAGCACTCTCGTCACTCAGACGCATACATAGTAAAACAGTTACAAAGTAAAATAAATAATTATGGGAGATGGCTACATAACAATGAAACGCCGTAAATCGAAAACCTTTTATAATAATTAATGTAAGTAATGAACATGAACTTACCCATTCAGGACTATCAAAATATGCTTCACTTTGTGCTATTTCATTATCATGATGAGGGAATTTTAAATCAACGCCGCCTGTATGTATATCCAAAGTTGGACCACATACACTGCTAGCCATAGCAGAACATTCAATATGCCAACCTGGTCGACCTTTACCCCAAGGAGAATCCCACGCAGGTTCACCAGCTTTACTGTTTTTCCATAAAGCAAAATCGGTCGCAGATTTTTTCTCTCCTTGTTGTTGTTCTTGATTCGATAAATCACCTTTAAAAAATATGTTGTTATATAATCTTATTTTGTACATAATTAAATATATACCTTCTCCTTCTTGTAAACTACTAGCGTCTCCATAAGCTTCCGGAACTAACTTAGCATAATAATGATTTTCTCTGCGATCGAAAGTAGCAACATCAAAATAAACAGACCCATTAGACTCATATGCTAAGCCATTAGCAATAATTTTCTGAATGTATTCAATAATTTCAGGGATATATTCACTAACTCGTGTTAAAACATGAGGTCTTAACACCTAAAACGAGATAAACAACAAAATCAATCTTTTTCTTTTGTGTAAAAATAAAAAATTACATTTAAAGAATCCATATCTTTATGGAATTCCTGTTCCCAATGCCGCGGTAATGATGTGAAAATTGCATTATCTGTAACACTTGAACCTAATTTACTATCTAACCAATCGGAAATCGGATCTTTTGCTTCCGTTATTAATATTTTTTGCGCTTCTTTAATTTTATTTTCGTCGTTACTGAGAACAGCTTTTTCTAAATTATCAACCGCTGATGTCATTCTAAAAATTTTATATTAACTTATTTTATACTTTAAAAAATATTTAAATATTACTTAGTTAATAATCGTTCCATCATTTGTTTTTTATCTGGGTCCGTAGTTTTTTTCATATTTTGTTCGAATTTAACCATAACTTCTTTAGAATCCGTTAATATTTGTTCTAAAGGACGTTGTTCTTGAACATATTTATCGTATAAATAATTTTGACGCGCTCTTTTAATAATTTTATCATCAATATCCGTTATATTCATAACATAAAATATATCATATCCAAAATAATCTGATAATACTCTTCGTAATATATCAAAAGATATATACGACCTAGAAAAATAAAAATTGTATAATTATACTTAATTATATTAAATATTTAATTATAAAAATATATTACCTGGCATGTCCCATATGAGCTGCATCGTAAACAGTAGGTCCGCAACTGTACCACGTAACTCTATTTTCATTTTGAGGAACAAATTCCTCTTTTTGTCTTGTTAAACTATTATAAACTTTTAAAACTGCTCTCCTACTTTTTGAAGGAGGTTTCCAATCTGGTTGACTTCTTTTCGACATGATGAACTTGCCTGAACTCTGAACTATCACTGAAATATGTTTAAAATATTTATAAATCAGCGGTATAAATTATAAAAGAAGAAAAACAACAATAAAAAAATAAAACGATTTAAAATTGACTCATAGATTAAATTATAATGAAATTTATGAACCAGATAACCTTATTTGTTAACAATTTATTAAATGCTGATATTGCACTGCCGTGCCTTTTACAAATATAATAAAAAATTCCTAATAATCAAATAAAAAAGATAATTTTTTGCTTACGTATAACAATAATGTATAAAGAAGGAAATTCATAAACGATTAACCTCACAATTTGATAAGTTTTTTACATGTGGGATGTGGAATGACACATCTACATAACAATTTTTAAATATGGCATATGCAACTAGCATATCTTTTAATTTTATTAAAATAAGCATATTTCTATGAAAATAAATTGATATTAAGTAATTTATTAAATAAAAATACATTCGAGGTTAATATAAATTTTATTAAATCTTATGCATAATACAATCATAAAAATTAATGTTGATTTAAAAGTTCCATTTGTGCAGCAGTTACGCTTTTCATTCCTTCTTGTATCGATGCTAAATTTCCTTTCCATGCATGTAATAAATCGCGCAATTGTTGCCACTGTGCTCTTTCGAATGTACGATGCATTGTGCTTGAAGTGTAAATTTTTTTCGCGGATTGATCCATTCTTGCACGTACAAGTTTAGTTTTTAGAACTAAAAACAAAATATTTATAAATAAAGCAGTTATTAAAAAATTATATAAATAAAGCAGTTATTAAAAAATTATATAAATAATTACCTTCAATTATGAAACTTTCAACTTCATTAGGTTCAAGCTTTAATTCATTTTGAACCAGTTCAAAGGAAATTTCTGGATGACTTTCAGCAAGTTGCATGAAAGATAATAATCGCATTTTTTTCATATTTTGTTCATGGTTCAAACCTGTTAACAAAACATAACTTATAAAGATGTATTTATATTATTTAAAATAACTTCTTACCTAAGGATTGTACATATTCCTTATGACTTTGATAGAATTCCATGTAACTGGTTAAATTTTCGGACACAAATACTGACAATAAATCATGAATTAATTCTCCTTCTAAAAATCTAATCGGTTTTAATGCGAGAAGAGGGTCCAATAAGAATGTATTTGGATCAGCCAAAGCAGCAATAATACATCTTATAGCGTCTTCTCGGGCCTGAGATGCATTTTCAGCTGTGTATGTACCTAATAGTTCGATCATAACTTTTGCTGCTTGTTCACTAAAAAATAAATAATATAATTACATAATTATACAAACATATATAATATATTAATTACCTTTGATTATTTTTTAACAAAACATCATGTAACAAACGATATAATTTTTGCATTTGTTCATTTGATGGTGGACATAAGGCAAATTGTGCTCTTAAAGTTTCAACATCTTTAAAAACTGCTTTAACTTGATCAGTTTGTTTAGCAACTTGTACCAAATGATAATAGACATGATAACGCATTGTTGATCTCTCATCTAGAGATTGAAATAATAACCACAATCTATAAAGAATTTGAAAATGAAATTTATATAAAATATTTAAATTGGTTTTATTTACGCTCGAAGTGATATTAATCCCAGTGAATGTCCAGGAGCTTTAGTCAATTTTTCACAAAATGCAAGAATTAAATTTTCTGCCCGTTCTAACGGAATTGAAACCATAATAGAAACAATATCGTTGAGAACTTCTTCAACTTCTTGTTCATGTCCTTCACGGAAACAAGCGTCGCAGACTCCGATAATTTTATGTAAATCATCTTCGATTCCTTTAGGTGATTTTTCTTCAGAGATTTCTGCCCCAAGTCCTTTTAAATACGCTCGCAACTCTTGTGCCTAACATGACAGATATAACCTCAACATTATTGAATCCTCAAATGATTACAAAACGGCTATAAAATAGCGGTAAAGTTGTAAGTACCTGGTCCTCTAAAGGTAAATCCATAAATACTGCTGGGCCTTGCATTTTGATTGTGTATTATTTATCAAATTAGGAAAAATATGGTACACACGTGAAATTATGGAATGAAAAGACCGATTTTTGACAAATCGAATCAACGTGAAAGTAGATTTAAACGAAGGGATTTTATTGTCAATGATCCTGTAGTTGGTATCAGGAGGCCTATTCTAATTCGTCTGGCAACTTTAAAAGTCGCCGGGGGGAGCCTCTCTGTGACGTCATAATTTTAGTTACAAATATAGTTACTTTATTTTTTGACGTTGGTATTGTTTTTATACCGCATGTATTTTATGTTGGCGTTTTATTCAAATCTAATCTGTCAAGAGTCTTCAGCAAATGATACAAGCATGGAATCTAAGTGAAAACTATTTAAGCAGAATGTCCTCTGCAAAAACATGTATCGTGGAATTTATGCGTGAATATTCTTTATTTTCCCATTACAAATTTATAGGTGCAAAAGGATAAAAATACAATTAGAGTTTATGAGAAGTGTTGGCCATGTGATTAAATAATTGCGATGGGCCAAACAAAACAATTGTAAAGAGTAAT
Source organism: Pogonus chalceus (assembly GCA_002278615.1). Classification (NCBI taxonomy): domain Eukaryota; kingdom Metazoa; phylum Arthropoda; class Insecta; order Coleoptera; family Carabidae; genus Pogonus; species Pogonus chalceus. Next base: position 3,814,800 of record CM008234.1, read on the forward strand.
GTTTAAATAATTGATTTATTAACATCTTTATTTCGCTTTTTTAATTAAATATTATGTTTAATTCAAACATAACATAAAACAANTATGATAACTAACGATATTTTATGAAGTACTGTCAAAAGTGTTTATTACTCATATTTTACAATTTTTGTACAAAAATTAGTATTTAACAATGGCAGCGGATACAGACAACGAGATGAAATCTATAAATGACAATTCTATTAATATAGAAGTGTACAGAAAATTAGTACAGACATATTTAAGCATGGTATGAGGGTTATGTTAATATTAGCCGCAACCGTCATTATTTATAAACTTAATTATTTGTAGAATTTATATAGTACAGCATTATTTTGGGCTGATAAAGTTGTAGCTTTAAGTTCTGGTGCTCCAAAGGATATATATTGGCTTGCGCAATGTATGTTTTTACTTAAACAATTTCATCGAGCTGCGCAACTTATTCGCAGCAGAGATTTAGAAAAAGTAAAACTTATTTTTTTAAATACATTTATACATAATATACTTAAAATTTATATTTTTAGACTTATGTTCAATGTAATTATTTAGTTGTACGGTGTTTGTTTGAAGCACACGAATATACAGAAGCTATGAGAATATTAAATTCAATGAATATTGATATTTTTCAAAATATTACTACTATGGATGGTAGTTCTATAATAAATGAAGGATTTTTTGATGATTCACCTAAAAATGTATGATTATATAAATTAAATTAATGGAATTATGTATTATAATTTACAAAAATTACAGCAAGTACAATCAGCAGTTCTTTTATTAAAAGGTAGATTATTTGAGGCTATGGACAATCGGGGCTTAGCTTCGGAATGCTTTCGACAAGCATTACAATATGATGTATATTGTTATGAAGCATATGAAGCCCTTGTACAACATCAAATGTTATCAGCTGCGGAAGGTATATATTATTTAAATAAAATCAAAAACCTATTCAAACGAAATGATTCTTTTCAGAACGAGAACTTTTAGATTCAATCCCAGTTAGTCAACAATGTACAGAATCAGAAGCATTATTTTTAAAACTTCTATATGAAAGTAAACTTAAAAAATATCATGCAATTACACAAACTGTTCCCAAAGATATTACAACAGATGTAAATATTACTCAGCCACAAGATATTATTTGTTTACAACCAACTCCGCCAGTACCTATTTCATTAAATACAATGAGTACACCGCAAGATAATTCATGGACAATTGATAATAATGTACCAGTTGCAACATCTTTAATAAATAAAATACAAGAGAGTTTAGATTTAGTAGTTTCACAAGCTGAAAAGTTATATTATAATTGTGAATATCAAAAATGTAAAAAAGTTACTGAAACTGTGTTAAAAAAAGATCCGTATCATACTGATTGTTTACCAGTACATATAGCTTGTCTTGTGGAATTAAAGGAATCTAACAGTAAGTTAAATAAATATAATTTAGTTTATTATAAATTTAAAATATTATTTTTTTTTAGATTTATTTTCATTGGCGCATAAATTAGTAGATTTGTATCCAGATTTATCTATTGCTTGGTTTGCAGTTGGATGTTATTATTATGTAATCGGTAAGTGTTTTAAATTATT
>CM008234.1:3818197-3853918 GCA_002278615.1 Pogonus chalceus
TTATATTAATATTGTACCATTGTGTTATCAAAAATAATACATGTAATTTTGTTATATTATCTTAATCTATTCGTCGAAATTTAGAATTAACATTTTTACATTAAATTACGTTTTAAAAATTAAGCAAAAATTTTTTTTAGCAATAAAGACATAATGATATATTATTTTTAAATATGGATTGCGTAACATTACGCATTATTTCAAAATATATTTAAATACATCTATGTAATTACTTTTTAACTCAAATTTATTTTTTAAATTGTTATTGTATTTTAAAAATTTAATATTCCTCCATAAAAATCTAACAATAGGACTTTAGTAATCATATTTATATTGCGTAATATTACGTAATATTGCGTAATTTTGAAAAATTTCATTCCTTATTTTATTTTGTTTTAAAAGTATTTTTTTATTTTGAGATATATATATTTTTTTTTAATTTTTTACGCAAGTTTATATTTCGAATTTTCTTTATTTTATTGTAAGGTACCCCGTTTTTCATTTAAATTTACTGATTTCCTTTACTTAATTTAACAAATTAATTTTGATTTTCAAAAATTATTTTCTATGTTTATATAAAAGTTTTTTTTTTATATATTAAATATATATATATATTGTTTAATATTACATAATATTTCATAACATATTTGAACAATTTTATATGTATTTTTTATTTTAGTTTTCAATTTATAATATAATTTTTAAGCAAATACCTATATACATTAGTTTAATTAATTTAATAGATAATTCCATAAAAATTACTTATATTATGTAAAATGAGATGAAATATCGACTAAAATTATAATAAATTTAATATCTTTATTTGTTTCCAAATTGATATTTATTTGAATTTTTAGTAAATACAAAAAAAAACTTTAATCGCAAATATCTTAAAAACTTCATTTCTAAATCGTACTCATAGGTATATTTAAAATGTTATAAAATCTTAATTTTGGTTATTTAAAAGTTTCAAAAATATTTCCAATGGACAGAAACGCTGAATTTTATGAGCTATTTTGTAAATAAGTTTTTAATTTTCCAAAATATGTATTGCACAACATTGCATAGTATTTCATAACATATTGAAACAATTTTTATCATTACTTTTTTATTTAAATGTATTATTTTATTTTGGTTTGAGTGACATACAATATTTTAAAAATTTTATTCGCGTAATAAAAAAAAGTGTTACGTAATTTTACATAATACTTCTCAACATTATATGAAACAATCGGTATATCCCGCATTTCAAAAAAATAATTATAAAAAATAGTGGCGCCTGGCTGTCCAGCATGTATCGATTCTTCCATGAGTCAGATGCTGAACTTACAAGGTTACATACAAACGTAAATATTTTCCCCACCACGAAACATTTCCAACTATTTTGCGCTCGGCAGTTGATATAAATATTCCGCCAAAAAGTCATTTATTCAGTGTGTTGGTGCTTTGAGCGCTGTGTTCATAGATATTATTTAAAATTTATTAACAGATATATTATCAACAAGTATTACTATAATTGTTTGTGCGCAGTTCTTTGAAAGAATTAAAAATTACGTTCAATTTAGTGAAAAACGGTTGGTTATTATATTCTGAAAAAATGGCTGAACCAACAACTCAAAATGGATTAGTTATGCCTGTAGTATATGATGGAACAATTCCATGGGATCAATGGATTTTCCTATACGAAGTTGCAGCCAATATGAATGGATGGAACAGTGATCCAGTAAAAATGGCAAACATGTTAATCTTCAGTTTGCGCGGACATGCATTATCTTTATGTTTAACACTCGATGAAGCCACACGAAAAGACTATGAAGCATTAAAAGCGAAATTAAATGAAGTATTATGTCCGGAAGATACTTTGGATATGTTGATTGCACAATTAGAACAACGTAAACGCAAACCAGAAGAAACTTTGATCGATCTTAAAGTTGATATCCATAAACTGGTTTGTAAAGTTTATCCTGGAATGGAAGCATCTGTGTTAGAGAAACATGCTCGAGTCGCCTTTTTGAAAAGTATTTCTGGAACTTCGTATGGAGAGAAAACAATTGATGCGCAACCAAAGACTTTGGAAGAAGCTCTACAGAAAGCACAATTCTATGAACAGAGAGAGGAACAAGCTAGAAATCGTTATTAAATTTGAATATAATTAATGTTGCGCCACTAAAGATTTTTTGCTGAACGCACAATTCTATGAACAATGCGAGAGAGGAAAGCAAATCATAAATTCGCTATTAAATAATGTTATTTAGCGAAATATTTTTTTAAAATAAGTTATTTAAGTATTTAAATGTTAAAAATGTAGCATATACTTAATTTAATAACTTTTATTCCATCTGTGATACTTTAAACTACTAATATAATTTTGTGTTCGATATAGATCCATATTTTATTAAATAAAAAGTTTTCATTAAAAAATTTGTATTATTTGCTTAACCTTTTAAAATAATATATTATATCTAACAAATATTTTTCGGTTAAAATTCATATATTTAATACTACATATATTTAAATAAATAAATNATAGTAAATTCAAAAGTATAAGTATTTAAAAAAATCATGCACTTAATGTGTAATTTGTTTTATTATATACATAAGTTTAAAAATAAATTTTATATATAATTTTTAATTTCGCAATATTTAAAAAACAAACTATAATATACTTTTATTTCGCAATTTATAATTTTAATTATGATAAAAACTTAAAACTATAGATAATAGAAAACAAGGAAATATTTGAAAAAAACATGTGTAATAGATATTTTAAAAAACATATTTTAACAAGTACTAAATGTTCAACATTCTAAAAATATATTAATTTAATAACTTGGCTCATTTCTTTCGTCAAACAATTATTAAAACATAAAAATCGATGTCTTAGGTAAGAGTGACCCCGCAAGACGATATTTAGCAAAAGCTACAACATTAGATCGACTATTTGGACCAGCCTGGCTAGCTTATGGCCATTCGTTTGCTGTTGAAAATGAACATGATCAAGCTATGGCTGCTTATTTTAAAGCTTCTCAACTCATGAAAGGGTATATTATAATTTCAAACATAAAATCTAAAAATTATAATTATTTTAATCTTTTCAGTTGCCATTTACCTTTACTTTATATCGGATTAGAATGTGGATTAACAAATAATGTCAGATTAGCGGAGAAATTCTTCCAACAAGCACAAAATATAGCTCCAGATGATCCATTTGTGATGCATGAAATGGGTGTCATTGCTTTTCAAAATTTAGAGTTAGTTTGTACTCTATTAATTGTTTCCAATTTTATAAATTTCTTATTTTTTATAGTTACAAAGCAGCAGAAAAGCATTTTAAAGATGCTTTAAATCGCATTCGTTGTAATCAAGATTCAGCGATGGTTGAAAAATGGGAACCGTTATTAAATAATCTTGGACATACGTGTCGGAAACTTAAAAAATATGAAGAATCGCTTGAGTATCATCATCAGGTATATTTAGATTATTTTTAGTTATTATTTAACTGTTTATTAAATATAATTGTTATAAATTTAGGCTTTAGTATTATCGCCACAAAATGCAAGTACTTATTCAGCAATTGGATATACAAAAGCTTTGATGGGCTTAACTGAAGAATCTGTTGATTGGTTCCATAGAGCTTTAGGATTGAAAAGAGATGATACATTTAGTACAACAATGCTTAATTACGCTATAGAACAATTAGCTGATGAATCTCCACCATATCCAAGTAAATTCTTTTTTATATTTATAATAATAATCTAATATATTGACACGCATATTATTAAATGAAAATAAAACAAAATACAGTTTTTTAAGGTTATATAATAAAAATAATAGACTGTTATATTTAAATTTTTGTAAATATAAATTTGTTTAAAATTATTCCATTAATTTCTCAATTTTTGCTTAATATTGCTATTTAAAAACAAAAATCTTGATAATAAATAAAATTGTATTTTAATAAAATTTTAAAATAATAATTATAAACAGTAAACTTTAGCAAACCAAAATATTTATTGTTATTGCCGTGCATAAAGTAAATATAATTTATCAATTGTTAGTCTTAAATATCGTTTAGAACATTTAAACATTAAATATTATTGAAAACTTTATCAAGAAAATATATAAATATAGATAAAAAAAATTAATTTCTAATAAATTCTATCATAACTTTTCAGATGCTCCTAGTTTTATTCCAGATTTTAGTTTAAGTTCTCCAAAAGTAGCGCAAGAAGATATTTTCATAGATACATCTGATGCAGATGTTACAGGAAATAATGAAAGTCAAAATGTTCAACAAGATTCAATGAGCTTAATAAATAGTGATGTTAATATGTCTATGAGCTTTGAAATTGTAATGCCAGATGCTGAAGAAGATAAAACATGATTTATTGTATTTATTGAGTATTAAATAAAGAAAATATTATCATTCTATCTTTATTATTTATTTCATCGTTTTTTATTTAAAATAATTTAATTATTCATTGTTAAAAAACTATATTGTCTCAGTTTTTAACAAAATAAAAGAACTAAACTATATATTTTTTGAAAAATTATGTTTTAAATAAGTTTAAATTATAAAAACCTATTTTAAGTTTCTAATATAACTTAGATACATGTATTAGATTTATTTTGAGTATCTAAATCGTATTAACATATATTTTATATGATTTTAAGAAATTTTAATAAAAATAATTGTAATTTAAAGTTTGTACGCATTATAATAGATGGCTCTAATAGTAAGACAAAATTTGTCACGGTATAAAAATAAAATAATGATACTTATTATTTTAATATGATTACTTAATTTGAGTGACAAAAATTAATTCTTTAATTACATTTTTAAGCACCATATCAATCTCATATTTACATAATATAAAATTAATTAAATATATATTATAAATTAAGTTTTTATATCATTTGTAATTACATTTAAAATATTGTTAACAATGTTTTTTACTCGAACCAAATTTATTTCATTGCAAGTATTATACCCGTAATTATACTTAAATAATGAATTAACAAATTAATTAAAATATATAAATACAAAACTAATTTTAATTTCCAAATTTATATTATTTCTTAGCCTTCACAGTTTTATGAATGTGGAAATAAGTTATAAAACTGAATTTTAACAATTACAAAATAAATTCTAGAATAATAAATTTCCATCTGTGCTTACCATTCCCAGAAAATAAACGTATTTACCAATAACAAAGGGATTTTTAAGTTTTAAGAAAGGCGGAGACAGGTTATAAACTAAACCAATAAATTTTTGAATACGGATATCTATAAGTAATAAACAAGAAAAAACCCATTTTATGTCGAATACAATATTTAAAATTTTTATTATAACAATACTAACACATTATACAGAGATTACTAATAAATTTTATCATTTGTTAATAAAACGGATATTAAAACTGAGATAATAAACAATAAAAAAACACAATTACACTTAAAAATGATAAAATAAATATATTTATATTTACACAAATTAAAACTTTTTAATTGTTAGTATTTTATTAATAAAACGTTTTACATTAATTAAAGTTTTTATTGGTTTTGCAGGACCGAAACAAACTATTTTAAGTGTTTGAAATGAAAATATATTTCTTTTTCTTTTAAATTTCTAGTCATAACTTGACAATTTCTTTATAAAAATCTAACACATTTTTTCTTTATTGTTAAAAATTTTAGTGTTCGAGTTAAAAACTGGATAATCCTGGAATAAATATATTTAATCACAAGATTGAAGTTTAAATGTAGAATTCGCAAAAATGTTTAAATAATTAAAATTGTCTTCAAAAGTTTTTTCCTTTTTGTTATTATTTTATAAACTTATCAATTAATTTTTCAGCTTTTCAATGAATAATTTAAAATAAAAACATTTAAATTATTTTTACTAATAGTAGATTTGATTGATTTTCAAAATAAGTATTTTTAAAATCATTTTCAAAAGTGATTTGTTAAATAAGATATAGTTTTTAAATTATAAACTAAATTGGTATTGAAATTTATATTTTAGTTAGCGTAGGTTTGCAAAATTCCTAATTCTTAGATCTTTTTGAAAATTATATTTAGTTTTAAGTTAAATTCATTGTTTTAATAATCAAAATAATTCGAAAATGTTCCTAAATAAGAATAGTAACAGAATCATATAAGTTTAAAATAGAAATTTCACAATATTATGTACGATTTGAACCTTGATATTCATTTAAAATAATTATTAATGTATTTCTTACAAGTATGAATAAACAAAATATTACCTTTAATTTAGTAAAATTCGAATGAAAACTGCAAAACGTATAAAATAACAGTTTGAGAGACAACGATATGAATATAATAATCCCCACTCTAGCAAAGTAACCAATCAAAACGCGAGGATTCCTACCCTGTTTCTTTCAATTTTATTGAAACTGCCGCCTCATATGCATGAAGTATTATGAAATTTTAGAAGTGTTGTGAATGTCGAAGAAGTGCTAACTAGAATATTAATTATTTTAACTTTAAAATTAGTGTGTTATGTTTTCATATTTTTTTATGGATATGTGCTGTTTTTAAACTACGAACATAAAACAATTACGCGCCGGCAGGACTATTTAAACTATTTTGACTTTTTTAAAAGCGCGTATGCCTTAATTTACGTGCGTCTAATTACTAATTTTAGTGATTTTAGGATATATAATGCCCGCATTGCAACAGGTTAGTTTATTTTTTTAAATAATATTATTTATTAAGTGTTTTGAATTGCGCATTTTATAATAAATTTAGTGTTTGCATTGTTGTCTTTCATACAACAATATTCAAACATATCTATGCACATTTTTCAATTAATTAAAAGTTTTTGTTTGTATTTATAATAGTAATTAAATTTCTATTGCATGTTAATATTTAATAATAAAATATTTTGAATATATTATTTAAAAAATAACATACATTCATTGTTGATTCTTGTTAATACAAAATAAAATTGATTCTAGTTTTTTCTTGATCGATCAATACGTTTTTAAACTTGGTTTAAACTTGTATATATATTCATTTTTAGAATAGTATTGTTTCATATTTTATAGTAAAGTAAAAATTAAAATATAAATCAAGGTTGGAAATAATAACAATTATTAAAATTCATGTTTTCACTTTATTGTCAATGTTAAACAAATATAATATTGCGAAATTATTTGAAATAAATTGTGATATTTAATAAATTACAAAGCATAAAAATCATTAATGAAAACACTAACAAAGTTTATAATTTTTTTTGATTAAAATTTTAATTGCTCGCTGCAATTATTTCTTATGGGGCAAACACACTACAATATACTTATATATTTTCTTATTATCTTAGAATATCTTACTTCCGCTACCAGTAAAATCATAAATGTGTGACTAATAAATACTGGACAACTTTGCGTCAATGTATAGTCTACATATATAAACTCATACATATGTAGTTATTTTAAAATATATTAATAAATGTTATTATTTTTATATGCTTAATTACTAACTATTGCCTTTGTTTTTTTTATTTTTAAATATAAATTTTAATTAATTAAGTTAGAATTTGCTTTTGTCTTAATATATAACTTAGAATATTACAATTTACTGCGTTTTTATATAATTTTTTCTGCATGACTATATCTTCAATATTTAAAAGCAGTTATTCATAATTAAATGTTATTTGTAATTAATTTTGCTTGTTAAATGTAATTTATATTACTGAGGAAATACATTTTAAATAAGTGTTCATATTATAGAAATTGAAAGTTAAATTTGAAAGTGTAAAACACCTTCAAAACATGTATTTTCATAAAATAATATCAAAGTCAAAATATTTTGTAATATTTGTTTATTTATTTAAATTTATATATCTTAACATCTGTAAAGGATGTTTATGAAATGTAATATTTTCGCAATCTAAATTAATAAATATATTACAAATGAATTTTAATTTATTATAAAAATTGCATGTGTTATTATTATTCGACATCTATTTTTAAGGTCATTGTTAAGTCCGCGCTACCTGATAAGAAAATCTAAAGAAGTTTTCTAATTGGCGGTAGGTCAAACGTCAAAGGATCTGTTATTATTTATTTTAAGACCACCGCAGTGGTAAAGCACATGCGGATTTTGATACCAAAGCTGTTTGCGCGATATAATGCCGACACCTGAAATTAATGCGCGCGCTTATTGTCAACTGAAATATATATATACCAAGTATCAAAAATTGAGAATATTTTTGAAATGAATCTTTGTTTTTTTAATAGTATAAAAATATATATTTGATGAGTTTTAGTGTTTCGAATTGTTCTAGAAATTGTTATTTTATTATTGACTCGTTTCTTTTCGTTGAAGCAAGCAATTAATTTTATTTTTTCCTTTTCATTTCATATTAATATATTTAAATAAATTTTTATTATTTATTTGAAAGAAATAGTTACAATGCATATTTGTGTAAGTATAGTAATTTTTTTTTAATAATATAACATTTGTTTTACAATAAAATAATTTATTTCTCAAAATAAGACTTTAGGCATAATCTATTTGTTTTGTTTAACTAATTTATTTATAAGTTATTTGTATCTATTTAGGTTATGTTATAAATAATATTATTAGAACTAAATCAAATAACAATATAAGAAAAAATCTGTGCATCTTTAAAAAATTTTGTGAAGTTAACAAGCAAATTTTAATTTTCAAAAACATGTACAATATCACATTGTAGCTTTATATTGTTATTAAATGAACGATTCGTATATTTTCACTATTATTTATATAAAAAATGTTACAAAATAAAATGGTAAGATATATTAAAAATATGTTTCATGATAAAAATATTAGTGTCCCAAAAAGATCGACGTATTTCCGAAGTTTGGAAATCTCTGGAACATTTCAATCGCAAAATTTAATCGTTGAAGATAGTCTGTTGGTTTTAATTCTTGCACAAGCTGAATTTTGTAAGGTTTAAGATGCAAATACTTCCTTATAATTCTTTAAAAGACGATTTTCGAACATTTAATTCTTGACTCTTTTGGGACACTCTGTAATAAGTTTTTTTTTAATATAAAAACATAATCATTTTATTCAAAAAAATTATTTAAAAATATAAATATTTCACAAATTGTAAATTATAGTATGTCGTGTTCTATCTTCAATTGTTTTATTATGGATCGAGATTTTTTGTTTTTGGTTTATTAAAAAAAATATTTTAATATTGTTTATATAAAGAACTATTTTAAAATTAAAATTATTTTATTCAATTGCTCCAGTAACATTTTATATTACTAACATTAAAGTTTAAACATAAAGATGATTGATTTTTATATTAACAGAATTATTCTGATGATACATCAAAATAAACAAAATATATTAAAAAAATCAATTAACAATTAATAGTTTTATATGAAACTTTAAAATATTTGATTAAATATATTCAAATTTAAAACATAAAATGTTTTAAGTTAAAATATATTGATTATTGAGTAGTTTAGTTAGTCATTGTATATTAACCTTAAAAATAAGGAAAATATAAAGTAATTATTTCGTGAAAAATGTAATTTCTAATCGGAAAACAAATGATAAATACTTGCATCATGTTTTGATTGTTGTGAAATGTTATGTATTATTATTTAATATTTACATTTAAATTTGATTATTTTGATTATTAATATTATTTACACTAATTATTATTAAATTTGTAATTTCAAATTCTAAATGTTGAAAGAAATATATATTTATGAATTTCTCAATAGTTGCAAATAATATTTAATTTGAATTATTCACCTAATTTTTTGTAATAACCTACAAAAATATCAAGTATTTTTACAATAATAAAATTGAAGGTTATGTTAACGTATAATATATTTTGTTTATGTTTAAATTTATCTATTACAGTTCTGCAATTATTAATACTGAAAATAATTCAGTACAAATTTTGTACTTAAGCATTTTATTTTATAAATCCTGCAAGTTTTCTTGAAGGAATTTAAACAAATACAGTTTATAAAAAAGGAGAAAGCAGTGTCATTTCAGGTGATATTAAAAGAAAGGTTTCTTAATTATATTAAATGATGAATTATGAATGTCCAACAGTTTAATAAACTTAATACAATTAAACTTCTAATTTTTAAATTCAATAATGTTATGCGCGAAATTATTTTTTTCAAAAGAATGAGTTTTTTTTTTCTTAAATATCGAACAAAAAATTGTTTATTAATCAATTAGATATGTAAAATTTTTAAATTTTGAATTATTATAAATTATTTCAGCTAGCTCGAGATGTTTGTATTTTTAAATATTTTTAAAATATAAAAAATAATTTGATGTAATTTTTTTTATTGTGAAAAAAAATCTGATTTTAAACATTTGAATTCGTATTTTTAGGTTTACAATCAAATAAACAATTTTTTTTATTTCAAATTTAAGGGGAGGCAGTTCTAAATAACAGCGATATTCAGGAATTTTTTAAAATATTAAATAATAATCGAATCATTTGGGGTTTTTTCTATATTTTTGCACGTATTTAGTTATTATTACAAATTTTTTTGTAAAAATATTAATATTTGGAGCCGTGGAAGCCTTCGACGTCAGGCACCTCCATGGGTGCCAGTCGCCATCAGTCCTTTAAGAAGGTAGAACAATATCGTTTAGATTTCCTTAAACTATATTAGATTGGCTATCTTGAAGCATAGAATTCAGTGTAGGGTCCCCCCTTAAAGGTTTTAACAAAAAATAATTATTTGAATAGAATATCTAGAATATTTATTAGTTACATAAAATACGCAAGAATTATTTTCTTAGGAAACTTTTACAGAACTCGATAAGTAATATTCTATTAATATACTACTCTTTACGCCATTATTTCCGTAAACAAATAAATATGAATTTCTTAAAATTTTTAATTGTTTAATGTAAAGCTTTATTTAAACATTTTTAGTTTCGTAAAAGTATTTTTCAGTCTAAACCTTATTTTTACATTTCATAAAAAAAATTACGATTAAATTCTTTAAATGTGAGAAGAAATATCGTAAACTTGACTATTATACTTTTATTTTACTATATTCCATGCACAAATTGACAGAAAAACAAGCTAGAAATTGTTTGTTACACACACCGATTCGCAATTGTTTTACAAAACTAATACTAATAACAAGCAAGCTTTGAATATGTAGTTTAATAATAACTATTCTTGTCTGTACTTAAAATCAAAATATATTTAAAAAAAATACATTTTACTGCGAAAATATAATTTTAATATCGCGGACACTTTGTATTATTACAATTGTAAAGATTAAAAAGCAAATAAGAAAATGTTGTATGCACCGATTCGCAATTGTTTTTACAAAATTTTAGATTGTGTCAATCGGGCTTTACATATTTCGTTCAATATGAAAAATATAAAGTATATAATTAAAAAACAACATTTTAGGAAGCTAAATGAATAAATTAGATGAAACTTTTGATCAATTATTTTAGAAACACTTAGTATATACAGTAGCACGTGATAGAAACAAATTTACAGACGGACCGGTAGCTAAATGTATAGTTGGACGTAGTATGCGTGCTAGCGAAGAGGAGCGAGCTCGTGCCCCATAATATGAACCTGTTGAATGTGTAAACAGCGTGAAGTCTGCCGCCACTTCTTACTGTTGCTTATGATTTTTATTTTTATAAAGCGCATCCGACCGTAATGCATTCCGGAACTTTTAACTTCTGATTCGTCATATTAAATATTGAAAAAATATATCAATAAAAACTTCATAATACAGCGCAATGATGCGCCATGCGCTATGCTTATGATTTATTCTTTAATTAACACCTGTTGTCGGCTATTTATTTTGTCCATGAATTCGTAAATATTTGCTAAATTTCCTGTCAAACTCTTAACGCCGTAATAATTAATGAATAAATTAAAAGTTCCAATTAAATTTGAAACATTTAATTAAAACAGATCATTTTATTGTAGTTTTTTTTATTAATCACTGAATTCCTTTTACCAATTTTTAAATATTCAGTTTAAAATATATAACCTTCAAATATTATTCATTGTTTTTAAATGAAACATGGCCATTTGTAATATATTATGAATTATAGCGTGATTCGTCTTGTTTTTTAAAATCGTGGCAAGTATATTCTTAAATTTTTACGTACAAAATAAAATATTTAAAAATTATGCTTCAAATGTATATTTCACAAATTTAACTTTAAAAATAATAAACGTTATTAATTTTTTATTTTCAATTTAAACTAATTAACCAGTTATACTAATTATTTTTTAAATTTTTGGAAAATATTTTCACTTGTATATATTTGGAAACAGGGCCGTAACTAGCCTTTTGTGAGCTCTGGGTAAGACTTTAAAAGTGAACCTCCTTCCCTTTCAAAAAAATAAAATTTCCATGCATGTACGATAGTTCTGCAGCTCCTGATATATCATTTTTTTAAAGTTTGGTAACAGTCTTAATAAATTAACAAAAAATATTATAATAATTATTCTTTCAATTGTTTTTGCCCGTAATTTTAATTTAATTTTATATTTATGAAAAAACATTTAGTTATATTTATCTTGCTTTTTTCCGCAAATCCATCAATTAAATCATTAAGATAATAACTGATGTGAAAATTTTTTTGAGAGGTTTTTCTGGGCCATCCTTTTGGGCCCTGGGCAAGTGCCCCTATTGCCCCTGCCTAGTTACGGCCCTATTTGGAAGTGTTACTTCTATACATTAAGCAATTTACAATTTATTATATTATTTCAATATTTTAATCGAAACATTTTTGACTATAAATTAAATTTGTTTTTTTTTTTATTTAATTTGTTATAAAATTATTATCTTTATCATATATAATTCATGTTGTATTATTACGATAAGAATTAAAGTCAATACTGCGAAATAACGATGAGTATGCATATATACATTAGGGAAATTTACCGATTTTCATATTTCAGTTTTTTTTGCAAATATCTCGAAACTTATGATAGATATTCTATCCATTTTTTTTGCATTCTATAAGTTATTAAATTATTTTTTTAATCATATATAATTCATTTTATATTATTACGATAAGAATTTAAGTCTTATTTTGCAAAATAACGAAAAGTATACATCAGGGATATTTAGCGATTTTCATATTTCAGTTTTTTGCAAATATCTCGAAATAGTAAAAAGTTAAATTCTTGTTTTATTAGTTATTGGTGGATAATGGACACATTGTCAATGATTTGATAATGTATTGGTTTGAAAATAATCTAGTTGTAACTTAAGTATATCCAGAGCCATAGCGTGGGTGGTGCGAGCGGTAAAGGTGCAGAAAGACAAATTTTTATCCTTTCGCACCGGGCGCCATAATATCACGCTACGGCTCTGAGTATATCCTTTATTGAACACTAAACGTACAAATAACAACTGAGTGGACTGTATATTAAAATGTTATAATAACTACAATGTTTCTTATCTCAAGCTCAAAACGTGATTAACAAACAAAACAAAAAAAATAAACATTTAAAGGGCAAGGTGATTGTCAAACGATCACTCAGCATAATCAACTTCCTTCTACTAAGTAATAAAAATAAATCTTAAACTACGAACACAAATTTAACAATAATCATAAACTTAAACTACAACGAAAATATATACAAAATATGTCCAAGTTAGTTTTTTTTCGTCGGCTCCAAAAGTTATATTTTGTCATAATTCATTATTAAAATATATTTTTTTTAAACTTTTTAAACTATTGTACCTTAGTTATTAATAGAGAAAAATTATTAAATTCATTTGTTATAAACCAGAAAGCACAAATTACTTCATAATTTTTAAGAAATTAATTACATTTTTCTTGCTTTCATTAGAAAAAAATACAAATAAAACCAACTTTTTAAAAGAAATCTACTTAGTCTTCAAGTTATCTCCTAAGCAAAAATTATAAAAGATAAAAGCAGATATAATTAATATTTAATGAAAAATACTTTCATTTCACTCTACAAAGATTTAAAATTTAAGAAAACAATTAAAATCATTACAAAAAAATAAGTCATGTTTAAATAAAAAATAAAATTTCAATTCATAGCTATAATATTACTTCATATTGTAAAAAAAAATCAACAATTAAATGTCACAGGCCAACTGCGATACTTACCTTAAAAATAACAATGATTACCTGCTTGTACATTGTTGAAAATTTGTAGACATAGCAAATGAAATGAACAATTTAATTTACTTATATTATAATTTACCTTAATCAAATAAAAGAAATAAAACAATTAAAATATAAAAGTATTTTAATTCATCATATAATTATAAATTATCGAAGATTTTTTGACAAAAAAATATGTCATTTCATTTAATTAATTCAAATTGTCTCATGTAGTGTAGACATAGCAATTTTTTACGAACAATCAGTGAAGTTTATACAGATAAATTTAAATATATCTTTAATTATATTATAATATAAGAATTCATAAAAAAAATATGACANATATACAATAATATTTAAATTAAAATATTTTTATAAAACATCTGCTCACCGATAGATATCGAAATATAAAACTGTTTTTAAAGTTCTTATATTGCAGTTTTGAACATCTTATAAAAACAATTAATAAATGAAAAGGAATCATTTTTATATTATAATCTGAAGACATGTGTGCGATATGCTACAATATAAACATGTCAGATGGCTAGCTTAAACTTATAATTTTATTTTTCTTGAAAAGAAACTGCAACTCAAGATTCTTATTCTTATCTTACTAATTGTATTTTCGTTTATTATCACAAAACACACCTGCTAGACCACACATCTTAAGAAGTTCAAATTAGCGCCAAATTTCTAACGAATTTTATAAGTTTGATAAATATATTTATTTAAAAATCTATTGTTATAATTCAAATATATTGATTTTATTCCAATAATCAATCAATTTATTTAAATATTTTGTAGTTAATGTCTCATTTTTTGATAAATAAAGATTTTATCATTCAAATATATTGATTTTATTGCAATTATCAATCAATTTATTTAATGATTTTGAAGTTTATTTCTCATTTTTTGATAAACAAAGAGATATTCTTAAGATTTACTTAAAATTACTTCAAAAAAATCAATTATTATTTGTATAAATATCATTATAAGCGCTAATTATTAATTATAGTTTCTTAATTCTTCTGTTAATAAAAATATATTAAATTAAAATACAAATAAAACACACTTGAGGAAGTTATTCAAAAATAAAATAAATATGTCAATTTTTGTAAAACTATATATATTTTTTTTATAATTATTTTATCTATAAATATATAATTTTAATATAAATTGTTATATAAACTATAGCTTTTTCATAAAAAAATATAAATGTGTTTTTCATGACTTTGTCCAAATATTATTTATTTTAAAAGCCTGTAAGTATGAATATAACAGTCTAAATTAAATATTATTCAAATTTTTTTGCCATTTTTTTTTAAATAACCGTTTTCTTACAACAGAAGCCGATAAATCTTTAAAATTGTTATAATTATTCCATTAAATAGATAGATCTCAAACCATTTTAATTGTTATGAATAGTTGTTCAAAATTGATATAAAATTTATACGTAGATTTATATTTGAATATTTATCTCACAAGATCTAATAATTAAGCATCTTTCACGCGTAAACGGGGCGCGTAGTATTATTTATTTGAAAGACGCGACTTCTCTGAGTAATACGCCGCTTGCATTTGATAGTTTTCTATCAAAGCGCACCGATTCCGATAAGAATATCTTATTGTTGAAGTGAAAAACAACATATCTATGGAATAACAAAACAAATGAAACTATGCATTGTTGCTCGGGTTTTTTCAATTGTCAGTTTATGTAACGTTTGTAATTAGTTTTTATTTTATTCCATGTTGTATAAAATGGTTGTTTTAAATAAATAAACTAATTTTAAAAAGGATATTTTTATAAATATTCAATAATTTTTAGAATATTTTATAATTTTTTGATTTGGTAAGAAAGATTATGCTACTAATGTTATATTTTAATGGTATTTAAAAACAATTCATAGAAATGTTTAACAATACTTTAATTTGAAGAAATATAAAATATGGCTACAGTTATATTTATAACGGATTAGTTTTTTTCTAAAAGCAAATTAGTAATTCGTTTAATTACAATAAAATTAGAAGACTTACAATTTAAAAATTTTAAAAATGCTTAACTCTTTATAGAACAATTTTCGAATTGAAATTAAATAATTATTGTCTTTTTTGTGTATTTTAAATGAATTTGTATTAATGAATTTTTTTTTTTTTTTTTTTTCAGTTACCAATGTCCCTACCAAGTTCTCCGACGGATTGCAGTACGCCGGACAGTACAGTCAGTAGCGGCTGTAGTACTGAACCCCTAAATATTCTGCATACACATTCGATTAATACAATTCATTCCTTATTATTGGATCAAGCATTTCATTCTGATAATGATGCAATTACTTCTACGACATCACCTCCTACAAAAGGAAAATCTCAGGGTAAATTTTGATAACAATTGCTACAATAAAACTATTTTAATTTATAAACTGCTCATACATGACAAAAATCGATTATTCATCAAATTTATTCTTGTATTTTGCTTTTGAATATATCTATGAATATATTGTTTGAACACGCATAAAGAACTTTTATTATAAGATATCAAAAACATGTTAATGTCATGATAAAATATAGCAGATAGTTGATAATTCAAATTGAAAATAATAATATTTATATCCTTGCAGTTCTTTTTGTTGCCGCTGTATTATCAAATTTTAAAATGTAATAATATACGTATGTACATAAAATTAAAATCTGTTAAATTGTAGTTAAAAAAAATGTTAAATGTAAAAGATAGTTGTTCCTGTTCTTAAATATTTTTCTAATAACAAATCAAGTTGAATTTAGTCCAAATGAAATCTTGAACAACTTTGTTGCTTGTTTATTTTTATAACTTGTACATACAATAATTCGTACGTTTTCGTTTCTAAACTATAAACCGAGAAAGTAAAGTACAATAAGCAAGCAAGACCTCGGCACAACTTGCATACATTTCCGACACATATTTTACTAGGGTAGAAACTGCATGTTCAGCACACTAAATGTCAACTGCTAAGCTTTATAGATGGAAATTTTAACGGTCATTTAACTAAAAGAAAATCATATAAATTTACAGGTCGATTTTTCTTAAACGTTAGCCTATATTTACATTTTTAAATCTGAAAATCATTACGATTTTTGTACCGCAATTTGCGATAATATAATAACGATTGAAATTTATTTAAAAAATGAACATTTTGTCCTTAATCCTACCATGAACAATAAACCCACACTACTAAAATGTATATCGGGTAGTTGCCAACTCTGTGTACTCTGATAAGTCACATTAATATTAAATATGTTTATATAATAGCACTACATGAACTCCAGCCAAAACGATTGCAGTTTTTTATTTATTTTTATAAAAGAATTTTGAATTAAAATCGTTAAAAATGCAACTTATTTCATGTAATATTACTTTAAGTTTGAAATAAAATTAATTAAAATAGTTATATTTATGGAAATATGATAATTTAATATATGTTTTAGTTAGATCAATAAGATTTTTTGAGAAAATAAATATAAAACTTTAATGTCCAACGCAATAAACATTCGATAATAAAATAAAAATGAAGTTACATGGAAACGAAAACTTTGAGTCGCTTATAACATCGATAATTTCTCTGCAAGTGCAATAGACGCTAGGTCTTCAGATAGTTGCAGAAACATTATACGCGTCGAAATTTAAGATGCGAAATAATGTTGCCCGTCTTCTAGACGGTTTCGTTCGTTTGTGGCTGCATTGCAGCATCATAAACTAGATGAAATGTCAGCTAGAATGCTTCGTTTCTGTTTTGATACAATTGTTGTCTAAGCCCTTAAATTTGTTTTTTTATTTAGTTAGGAAAATATTAAAATGATTATTTCATCATAATGAAATACTAAGTGTATTTTATTTTGAGAATTTTTTGTTTGTTTATTTGTAAATTTATAAATTTTAAAGAATGATAACAATAAAATAGTCAATTGTAAATATTGATTCTGTTAAGTATTTTATTTAAATTGCTAAGCGTCCATTACTATATGCAGTTGTCTTAAAGTAATTAATAATTTTTGTTACGTTGCTTACAAATATTATTGTTGCTAAACAATCGAATCATAGTTACCTATGGCGATTTTGTTTCATCACTAAATATTTCATTGTTTCCTAATCAATGTTTTTTATCTGATGTGACAGCTCAACAAAAACTAAAGTTAATTATTCGCGATCAATCGTCGAATAAACTGTGTTCTAAGATCTAAAGTGTAGAATATAAGCAAACCTCTTGTGAAGATATATTTGTGCATTTTATTCAATTGGTATTCAAATTTTCAGCAACTGAAACGATGTCTATTACTGAACTTCTTGGGCTGAATTCGCCAAGAGGTACCCTCCTTGGTAACTCATTCAATAATTCTGCAGATGGTATTTACTCGCCTACAGCAAGAAATTTTCAGGTAATTAATTAATTATTATAATTATTTATTTATTTTTTTAAATATGAAACAAAATCTCGACATTATTTACTGTTATAAACGCCTACTTGATTAATAATTTTAATTAAAATAAAATTAATAAACTTAAAAGGAATTTTTAAACAAATGACTGATGATTATAAATTCAATGAATATTTAATAATTAAAAAATTGTTGAAATATTTACGCAAAGCAATAATCTTACATTATTATGTTGTTAATTAATTATATGCAGTTTAAAGTAAAGAGTCAAATGTGATTATATAATAAAATTGCATGTTCATGAGCAGATGTGCAGTGTGTATAATTTCGGTTGCATTTTGCATTTCCTGGGACATCATTATCGTCTGGGGTTTGTGCCAGCTCTTGTAATTTCGGTCACATTTAATCGTGATAATCTAGCGCGCTTGTATGGTACGCCTGTTTGACCCTATTTGTAGTTATAATGAATTAGGAAGGTTGCCAATAGCAGAAAATCCCCTAGTTAGTTACATGGATCGTGCTCCATTTATTATTATTGCAATTGGCAGCCAATGTGTTAGATGACTCGCTATACAAATAAATCGTTTAGTAAATTTATTGTTTACAATTATTTTCGATTGCAAATGCAACTTGATGCTTGTTTGTTATTTCCATTACAATTTCCATGGTTTATCTTCCTAAATTTATTCCTATCATCAAATTATTTTGAATTGTATCTTTAGTTAGTATATAAATTATCCTTCAACATGCATTTAAAAATATTTAATAATTTTAATAGAACTTATCTAATTATTTTATTTTTTTTTAATATATGATTAATTAATTAATTTAAATCTATTAAATGCATTTAAATTAGATCACTTATTCTTTTATATAAATTTCATATAAACACCTAAGTATTGTTAAGTATTATAACAAGTTGTATTGGCAATCCTGGAAAAGAAAATTTATTCATTGCCGCCAAATCAAAATTCAAAATATTGAATGTGTTTCCCAGAACTGTTTGAAACTTTCCATTTATAATAAAAAAGCTTTATAATAAATATTAAAATGATATATTTTTATGAACTATACATTATAAATAAATTTAATTTTCTAATTCTTTATTATATTATTTAATGAATAGTCGTTGCAAGAAGCCAATAAGACAAATCGTGATGAATTCAACTATGGTTTAGCTATGAGCACCCCGTTGAAAAATTCAGCTCGTAGCACTGAACCATTTGCAGCTTGTACTCCACCTTCACCTCCAACTTTCATTAATTCTAGGATGAGTAGAAATTCTATAACTTCATTCAAGTACGTATATCTGTCCAAAAAATAATACGAATAATATATTAAATATATATTTTTTAGTGATGTAAGCACAACAGGAGGTACTTCCAACATAGATTCTAGTTTTTTTCTCAGCAATTCAAGCTCTCGTTCTAATTCACCTGCAGATTCAGACAACAGCGTTTTGTCTAGTATGGAGAACAATATTAACGAATTGATGGTATGTTTTATAATTATATTATTCCTTTGAAATTTTGTAAGTTTAATTTGAATTTTTAGAACTCTTTGGCATTGAACCATAGTTTGGGGATCAATAATTCGTCAAGTCTTAACACCGCAGCTTTAACTTCGGCGTTAGGTTCTAATAACCCGTTAGCAGCAGCAGCAACAGCTAATTTCTTAAATGGTGTCACTGAATTGGAGCTTACAAATTTGCAAAACTTGCAAGCCATCCACGCTCTGAAGTATCTGCAACAACCACCAGTTGTTTTGGGTTCATTGTTGCAATACTCACCCGCCTGTTCACGAAATAATCAGGTAAGTTTACTAGCAAATTAATCTCCTTAAATTACATTTATAGTCTTTAATTATTTTATTTTATAGTGGAATGGTTCTGCATCAGCAAATTTGTTTGCTAATATTAGTCAAACATCAGAAACCTCGTCCAATATGGCATTAGACAGAGCTGCAAGATTCCATAGAAACTCTGCTTGTAAATTTAATATAATATTTTTAAAATTAAAATAAATTTTGATATGATTGTTTTTAATTTTCAGCATTGTATGATGCTACATGCACATGGAGTGGTGTTTTACCACAACGCTCTCAAAAACCAACAGGATATTCTTCCAAAGTATATTAATATATTTAAATTTATTGAATCAAATAATTAATTAATAAATTATAGGTGTTTCTGGGCGGTGTACCGTGGGATATATCTGAGCAGCTATTAGTCCAAACATTTAAACAATTTGGTCCGATCAAGGTAGAATGGCCCGGAAAAGAGAAACATGCCTGCCAACCTAAAGGATATGTATACATCATTTTCGAATCAGAGAAACAAGTTCGCTCTTTGTTGCAAGCTTGTACTCATGATTATGTCAATGGTGGTAGCTGGTTCTTCAAGATTTCATCAAAGCGTATGAAATCTAAAGAAGTAAGTATTATTTTCCATAAATTTCCACGAAAGCCATAACTAAATTCTTAAGTATGTCTAAAATAATGTTAATATTAAAACTTAATCTTTAAATCAATTTTTTTTAAATTAAAATTTATTAAAAATGTTGATAAATAATTTAAAAAATTGGAAATAATTTTTAAAAAAATTTAGATATGTCAATACTGAATAGTCCAAAATTTAAAAAAAACTACTTTAATTTTACTAAATAGCCAAAAAACATAGCTTCCGGGGCCATAAAAATCTGGAAGTGTTATAATATATAATTTCGAATAATATTAATTCAATATTTCTGTTTTCAAGATTTAAATTTACTAGTAAATTTAATACAAATATTTTGTTTTGTTTGTAGGTCCAAGTAATCCCATGGATAATAAATGATTCTAACTATGTAAAGTCCACATCTCACAAATTGGATCCAAGCAAAACAGTTTTCGTTGGTGCTTTACATGGAATGCTAACAGCAGAAGGTTTGGCAAAAATAATGAATGATCTTTTCGAAGGTGTCATTTATGCTGGTAATTGATTTGATTATATTTATTTTATTTAAATTTGAGAATACTTGATTATTTCTTTTATTTGTTAAAGGAATCGACACAGATAAATTTAAATACCCAATAGGCTCTGGACGAGTGACTTTCAACAATAATCGCTCCTATATGAAGGCTGTAACTGCTGCTTTTATTGAAATAAAAACTGCCAAATTCACTAAAAAGGTAATTATTATTTTTAACTCATAATCAGGATTTGTTCAATAACTTTTAGTTGATATTAAAAATTAGCACTTAATAATAAAAAACGATAATATTTATAATTATGTCAGTTACTATTACTTTAGAATAAACCTTTGCTTATTTTGTTTTTAAAAGTACATTCATTTTTCTTAGGTTGGCTGCAATTGCAGTCTTACAATATTTATAAAGCTAGGGGAATCCTATCGATAAAAACCGTTCTTTAATTAACATGGATTTATTTTACGCAAAAGAAAACCGCGTAAATAGAATCTTTAGGTTTTCCAATGCAAGTATACATGGAAAAAGTAATAATTTAGATAATCTTTTTAAGCGGCATATGAAAACCGCGTTATAAAAATATCGTGTTTTATAAAGGCTGACTGGTATTTATTTGTTACTTTTGAAACTTCTAGGAAAATATATTTTCTTGGTGCGTTACTTAAAAGGGGGGAAGGGTTATTAACATATGTAAGAAGGCCGTGAAAATATTTTTTAGTTTTGGGAGGACTTCAACTACTAAAAGATTAAAAGCCACTGCTTTGAGGGAAAAAAGTGGTTAAAAATAGTTTGATATATTCAATAAAAGATCGGTTACCATTGATTAAAGTCAATTAAAATATTTAATCAGTTAAAACAAATTATCGATAACCGACCCTTGTAAATGAAAATAATCGGTTTAAGAAATATTTCAATTTCCGGCATTAAATTCGCAAAATATATAAATCTTTAATATTGACTCATATATGACCAGTTTGTGACATAATTGAAATCTTTTTATTATTTTTTAAAATAGGTTCAGGTAGATCCATATTTAGAAGATTCGCTGTGCTCAATTTGCGCAGTTCAACAAGGACCGTATTTTTGCCGTGAGCTTCTCTGCTTCCGTTATTTCTGTCGTTCCTGTTGGCAATACCAGCACTCACAAGATTCCTTCCGTACACATAAACCACTGATGCGTAACTCAAAAACAGCAACCATTGTTGGTTTAAATGTTGAACCACCTCAGCAACAACAACAAGCTCAAGAATCCTTTTTGTCATCAACCCATAATCACAATTAATTCAAACGGTAGGCAAGTATTTGTACTTAATAATTTACAGTAATTATTTCGACAATTTAAGTGGATTTTAGAAGTTTTTTTTTTAATATTCAGTAGCAACTGAACCATTTCGCTAATCAAACGTTTAGTATCGCCGCTCGATATATTACAACGAATATATTAATAATAATAAAATTCTTTGTGTGAATTTTCAACTTTTTTAAATATAATTTAATAGTTTATTAATAGTGTTTAAAGTTTAAACATGGACATTGTACAGTATACGAGAATAATATACTGTGCTACTAGTTTTTAAATGTCGCTTATATTTTACGAGAATTTGCCATTAGATAGTAGATTATCATACTCCTTGAAAATGGCTGCCTTAGCAAAGTGTTTGCAGCTTTTATTCTGTATATCTTAGCTTTTATCTACTTAGAACTTGCGTAGAATTTATTTAACAGTATTAACAAATATTTTAAACGAACGCACTTTGCTAAGCATACAATTATGATAAAAAAAATTCTCATATTTACGTAATGCTGTCACACAGTATTTTTAAATATACGTAGATATTTACAAAAAGAACTTTGTAAGTACTTTGATATTACTAATTTTTATTGATTAAAATTGTAAAAGTGGTTCAGCACTGGCACATTTACATTTTGATAATTTATTTTTATATACAAATACGTATCGGGTTAAGTTTATCAATAATTAATTTTTAGATTTTTAGGAAATGATATATTTGAAATTAATTGTACGTAATAAGTTATAAATTTGGGTTGCGAATCATGTCTATTATAAAAAGCATTTTTCGAGCTATTGTAACTTGTTAATTTATTTCTCATTTATTTTGATATTTTGATGAAATCCCGTGTTTTGTAAGATTGTTTTATCATTTATACAGTGCTGGCGACTGCAGTTAGCTTTCAAATGTAAAAAGACTGATATGTTGACGAAATTGCTATGATTTACGGTCTTACGAGTTTGGATTTCAAATTCTTAAAATATTTATAGGGTTGTTCAATTAATAGTTATAAGTATTTAATTTACATTTTGGAAAAATAACCAGAAATTAAAAAAAAAATATAAATATACTTTTAAATTATTTGAGTAAAATCAAATTTATTTTAAAATATTTGAGATAACTCTATCTGATTGTTTTAATAAATCATGAAATTGTTCTAAAGAAATTTTAAAAAATTAAACGTTAAATTTCGTTAAAAAATTTATACAGTTTTAACAATTTAAATATTTATTTAATGTTTTTAATACTTTATACTTTGAAAAATTTAGCGACAATAATTGTGAAGCAGATTATTATTGGTTATTTTTCCCCCCTCATTCAACCCTAAATTTATTTTGTTTACTATATTTTTAATAATTTTGTTAGTGCATTTAGTGCACTATAATAATTTGTATTAATATTATATACTTTTTTATGAATCTGGTCAAATTGTTACTCATATAATGATATTTTTAGATTAAACGAGCATAGATATTTATTTTTATTTTTTAAGTTTTTTCTTAATATTTTTTTTTTTTGTTTTATTTCATTTTTATAGTATTTGGTGGTGGGTTGTTGATTTATAAATGGTACTTCTCTTCCTGTAAAACATTTGGGCATGCATGCATGTTTATTTTGTTTATTTCTTGTGTTTTATCTCGGGAAGATAGTTTATGAAACAGCCCCAAGAAAGGCGAAGCTCCAAGCCAAAGTTTATACGTGTTCCTTTCTAATAATCATGATAATTTATTTGATTTTTTTTATATATTTTGAATTAAGTTTAATTCCTAGATTTTCTACAATCCAATTTTATTTCAATTCTTACATTTCATTATTTTTAAAACTAATTATCATCTATCATCTAAGCACTATGACAAATAAATAAATAATTGTTTATATGTAACTTTCAAAAAGTTAAGAATATATTGAATAAAATTGGATGTGTATTAAAAAATTTGGTTGATATTTACGTTTTTATTTCGTGTTACTTTTAAGAGTTTTAATTATTTTTTTGGTTCGATGTATTAAAATATCGACCATTTTTATGATTATTGTTCCTTTCATGATTGTGATTGTACCAAGTAGGATTTTTAAGTTTGTTTTTAAAAGATCGGCATAAATTGCCTTTTAATTAATGTTTCACAGATTTCCAGTGTAATACAAATATTTTTAAATCTGGGTTATTTTTTAAAACGGATGGGGGGAATAAAGATTTTTTAAAGAAAATATCAATTACCTTTTGTACAAAACAAATAGTGGTTTTAAATTTATAGTTTTTAAATTTTAAGCATATTTACATAAGGAATTACACTGGATTTCTATTCAATATATCTATAGCACTAAAAATTCATTAATACATTTTTTATTTTTATTCATATGATTAAATGTTGCCATTTTTCATATGTGGGATACTTTTAAGTTGCATTTTAATTTCTGTTTAGTCAATATGCCAAAAATTTTAATGTGTGCAATAGTTACTTAAAAAGGTTTTTATTTTTCATAAATCATTCAGTAAACATTCCTATATCATATATTATGTAATGTTTATTATTTATGATAGAAAATAATTGTGTTGTGTTTGTATTACTTGTATTTATTCGTTATCATTCTTATTGTATTTTTATATTGCTGAAAATGCTAGTTTTATAGAATATATATAGGTAAAACTATGCAATAATAAAAATATAGCCTATATTTTAAAAAGACAAATAAACATTTTTGAATTTTATTCATGTATTTATTTTATTTATTTTAAATAGTATACAAAATACCTTTTAATTTACATTTGTACATTCATTATATACATCCCGATTGATTTATAAAAAGGCAAGAGTTAAATAATTAAAATCAACCAAAACCAATAATAAAAAAATTAAAAACCTAATACCAACTTTCATAAATGCATATAAATTGATAAATCTTATACATCAGAAATCATTTATAAAGGCTGAATTTATTAAATTTTCGTTTATAGCGATAATTTTTCTGTTTATTATTACAGCTAAATTCAACTTTTTATTGTTGCTTCTTATTTTCCAATGGGAGGAAAAATTCTAATTAATTTTAATCTTAAATTTCGTAAATAAAATCTCAGTCTTTATGATTAATTATATTGTACTTTTAATTAGAATCGTACAGACAAGAAAAGAAAATTACTGCTGAATTTTTATCAATGTTTTAAACAACGACTTTATTCCTTTTTTGTAAAAGAAATTTTGAAAACGTAAAATAATGTACCTACATTTTAAAATATTTTATTTGTTTTTCATTAAAAATGAAAATATTATATTAATCAAATAAGCGAATTAAGTCCTTTTAAGTTTTTTATTAAAACAAATTTGTAGCACTGATAATTAACACCCATTAATTATTTATTATAAACGCTTTTGTTATTCCAGTGCTTCGTTGTAATAAGCGGTTTTATTATTTGTACATTAATATGCATTTATAAAACAGGCATAACATAAACATAACAGATTTATACAAGGTAACATTTAAAATCAGTCATTTTTTTCCTTTTACTTCTTAATTTTACTTTTTTAACCAAACTCGTTTGGCATATATTTGATAAATACCTAATACTGACGAAATTGTTCCTATAAGTCCAACATGCCAAGTTTTTAACTTCGATGACCACAGAAAACCAGGAGGAAGTGTATTTACAGCATGTACAAGATCAAAACTTAATCTTAAACATGTTAGAGCTTCCATTTTTTGACGACCGATTATTTTTGCTAAAGTTACACTGAAAAATATGAAAAACAACATTATTTATATTTTTTGCAGTTAAATTACTCATTAGTTTATTATCAATATTTTTTAAATATAATGAATAATAAATTAATTTGCTTACGCAAGAAATTTATTACTATAATAATTGCGCATTAAGAAATAAATTTAAATATATCTTTATTAAATTAAGATAAGCAAAATTAACGTACTTGTATTCATCATTTGCATTCAAGTTTGTTTTATGGTTTTGCAAAATCGCAAAATATCTTAAAGATTTCATTAGAGTTAAATAAATAGAAGCAACCCAAAAAATTGAGCTAGCAATATCCCATTTTTCGCCATCTGCTGATATTAAATTATGTTCAGCTAACCAAGACATTTTTTCAATTGGATAGTAAACTTGATCTATCGCATTTGTAATTACTCCTAATGAAGCCATAAATTTATCTGGTTCCTATAAAAATATTAAAGAATTATATTTATTTATTTAAACATTAATGTGTTGCATACTTCTTTTCCAAATCCATATTCTAAAGTATATTTTAACATTGGTAAATCATCAAATAATCTTAAAACAGCCCTAGTTCCGGACATTTGAGAACTAAAAATTGCGAATTTCTTAGCAAGGACTTCATTGTTCGATAAACCACCTATTAACTTTGTACTATAACATAATGTTCTCATAATCTATAATAAATAAAATAATTTTATTCAATATTTCATTCATAATTTAATAAATATACCTTATCTCGCCCTTTATATGTATCTAATAAATCACAAATTTCTTGTAAAATCATGCTGCTAGCTTTAGACATTATTTAAAAAAAGTAAATGATTTTTTTTTCTGTATGGCACTATGTACTTTCTCACTATTCAATGGTAATGACTTATAAGTTATAAGCATATGCTTAACAAAAGTAAAATATGCAGAACTATGAAAGTATTTTGACGCGTATGCATTATATTCCAGTTATTTTACCTTGTCGCACCTGTGTATATTATTTATAGTTTGACAAATAATAATCAAATATTTGTTATCAAAATATTATGCAATTAAGATTTTAAACTAAACGATAAATAAAGTTAAAAATATAACTTAATTGTTTTTATTATTACTATTTTCTATATTTAATTTATAATTATTTAACTAATTATTATATTTTCCGTTAATCTATATTAAAAGGAATTTTACTTTAAATGTCATTTTTGACAATTCCAAGGTTATGTTTTTTTTTTTTTGTACTTTCTACTTTTCTTATTTCCGCATAAGTAAAAAAAAATTGCATATATTTGTAGATTTAATATTAAAAATATATCTCATGAAATTTTATAAATAGAAATTACATCATATTTTAAATAATATGACACCTACATTTTCTAGCATTAATAATTAAATAATTATATATACTACCCATGCCTAGCCATTTCAACTGTCGTCCATTAATTAACTTCCTGGATGATATACGGCCTACCAATTAAACGCCTAGGAAACTGACATCGATCGACAAAATTTAACCATTTGCCTAGCCGTCTTATTTAAAATAAGTGCCAAATTCTGCCAATATTTGAAATAACATAATAAGTTCATTAATTCTATTTTTTAAGTATTTTTGTCCGTCTACCTACTTAACAGTACAACTATTCAACGAATAAATAGAAAAGATGGAAGAGTGCAGTAATGAAAATAAAGTGGATCTATGTGAGCCCGGTCCGAGTAATATAAATTTCAAGGAAAAGTTTTACTTTAAACTTCTGGAATACGACGAACAGCATCAAGGTAGGTTACTTTTGTTTTGTTTTTGAAATTACTGTTCTATATATTGTTTTATAACTAAAATCTAAATAACATTATTTCTGTTTTCTATTTTCAAGGATCTCATCGCAAACCTTGGACAACACAAAGAATCTCAGATGTTATCAATGATATCAAAAAAGCTCGGGTGACAATGAGTTGCGGAGGACAGAGTAAAACTGCCATGGATTATTATTGGTTAAAAAAATATGATATCATAGAATTAGTAAATAAAGAATGCTTAATTTTTAAAAGGCTTACAGTAAGTGCTCCCACGGTCCATATTTTACCTAGAGAACAGTATTTCGATGTTTTATCGGATATCCATAAATCCTGTGACCATGGTGGGCGTGACAAAATACTTTACGATATTAAAAATAAATACTATATTCCAAAGAAAGCAGTAGAACTTTTTGTTTCTTTATGTCCTATATGTGAAACTAAAAAAAAATTCCCAAAAAAAGGTATTGTGACAAAACCAATTGTATCACGTGATTATAATTTACGAGGACAATTCGACCTCATGGATTTCCAGTCCTGCCCCGACGGAGAATATAAGTGGCTTTTAAATTATCAGGACAACGCAACCAAATTTATAAATTTGCGCCCACTTAAAACAAAAAGAGCCGTCGAGGTAGCTTCTGAGTTGATGAAGATTTTTTTGATATTCGGGGCACCATACATTTTACAATCAGACATTGGCCTTGAGTTTACTGCAAATATAATAAAAGAATTAATTGCAATGTGGCCTGAGTGTAAAATTGTACATGGGAGTCCGCGTCATCCTCAAACTCAAGGAAGCATTGAGAGAAGCAATCAGGACGTCGAGAATATGCTGCGTGCTTGGATGTCTGAAAAAAAATCGACAAACTGGTCTGTAGGCTGTTTTTTTGTGCAATATTTAAAAAATGCTTCATTTCATCGGATTATAGAAAGGTCTCCATATAAAGCTTTATTTGGAAGGGAACCCAAAGCGGGGTTAAATGGATCTGATATTCCAACGTCCGAACTCCTAAATATAAAAACCGAAGAGCAATTAAAAATATTTACAGAACAAGGACCAGCAGAAACTACAAACAATGAATATGATAAAAATTATACTAATTTAAATATGGTGCAAAATTTTGAAAACCTAGAGCCAAACTTTACTTGTGCAGTTTGCCATAATGAAGCCACTGGAGCGCACAAGTGTGAGTCCTGCAACAGTTTTGTACACGCAATATGCGGAATCACCATTGGTGAAGAAGATTACGGTTCCAAAGTTGTGTGCACCATGGGTCAGGTAGAAAAGGATATTAATTTAGAAAGAGAGAAAGTACACAAAGGACTCAAGCGTGCTGCCGATAAGATGATTGATGCCACTATTAAAAAAATGCCAAAGTTAGATATAGGCAATAGTGTTTTGGTAAATGTACCCAAAGTAGATCGCGGGCCTTTGGATATGAAAAATATTAATGGAAAAATTGTTGACATAAGAAACGGTGTTCACAGGGTCGGAACTAAGTATGGTACTATTAAAAACTGGTTTTCACGGCAAGAGTTACAGTACTCGGATACAAACTATGCCGAAGAAATTTCTGAAAAACCAATTTCTTTGCGAGAGGCTGTAGCAAGTCAGTCACCTTTCGGTGGCCAAGGCTTCCAGAAATGTACTTGTAAGCCTGCTGTGAACCAATGTCGCAATAATAGATGCGCTTGTTTCAAAAATAAAGTTCTTTGCGGTTCTAAATGCCATGGAAGTGTAACTTGTGTGAACAAATAATATTGGTATTAGTTACATTTATACTGTGATTTTGACTCTATTTGATCTTAGTTTGACTAGTTTATCAAAGTATTTTTGCCAAATATTTCATCTATTATTTGTCACATAAAAATTTATTAACAAAGTTGTTTAAAACCTACATGAGTATTTTTTGATAAATAAAAATGAAAAATTGTATTATCAACTTAAAATACAATAGAGGGTGCAATTGTGCGTCTGTACTGTTCACCCCACTCCCACTTCTTTTCAAAATATATATAAAGAATCTGCGAGTGTTGCAAAAATATTAGTTGCAATAATACTTAGTACAAAAATGAACAGCAGAACAGAGAAGGAAAGCTTTGAGCAAAAATTAAAGTTAGTCAAATACATGGAAAACCACCCGAGTTTTGCCCAAGGCAAATTAATTACTTCTGATGGAGTAAATGTAAAGAAAAAATATTGGGATAAACTAACCCAAATTTTAAACGCAGCCGGTCCAAGTAAAGATGCAGAGAAGTGGCAACGGGTATGTATATTTTAAAAATTATAAACATTTTTAAGTTATTTAACAGTTTATATGAAAATTAAAATTATAACTTGTTTTTGTATAAAAGGTTTGGATCGATATGCGAAACAAAATCAAAAGAAAATTGGGGGCACACCGTCTATCCTTAAATAGAACTGGTGGTGGGCCATTATTTTCTGTTTTAATTTAGAGACTTATAATAATCCCATAGGTGGATAAAGTTGCAACCGTTCCATAGGTAATATATAAATATTTATTTTATTATTCCAAACTGATTATCTTCTGTTTTAATTTAGACACATATGTGACAGACGCTGGATTAAGTCAAAGTTTCCTATCTCCAGTTAGACTTGATCATGACTATTTTAATTTCGAAGGTAATAGAAACACAAATTTAATTACTAATAAGTAATACTAATATTAATATTATTATTTGTTTTCTTCAGAAACCACCCCATCTACTAATAGTCCCTGTGCAGGGCCCAGTCAAGATGGCACCGAAGGTAATATTAATAATTAAATAGTAATGATAGATAATAAACGTACTTTGCAAAAACAAATTAACATTTCAGCAGCTCAACAAACACGAAATTTAAAACGCTACCAACGAATCAGCAGTAACATCTAGTAAGTATTTTCATTCTAATATTTAACAACATTTCAAATTGGCAAAAACGCTTTTTCAGCTCCGATCCGCACACAGAATAAAAGAAAATTAACGGAACAATTTGCGGAAGCAGTTGTCACTGAAAATAAGCAAATAAAAGAAGAGATCCAACTATTAACTGAAACAATGAAAGAACAAAATATAATATTAAAATCTATTGCATCATGTTTAGAAAAAATTTGTGAAAAAATTAAATAAATTTATTATCTATATATTATATAATAGTATAACATTCTCTCCCGTGCTATCTTACAGAGCTAAATATAATACATTTGTTTAATATTATAATAATTATTTATATAAACTGTCTTATCATGAATGGTGTTATACGGAAATAGTAACTATTCTTATAATTAGTCCTTTTGAAAACAAAAATAGATGTTAATTTAAGCTAGTAATTATATTTCATTTGATTACGAAATTTGTAATTTCTTAAATTTAAAATTTTGTATAATATCATAGGGAATTTATGAGTTAGGGGATTTCTTCTATAGTTGTCATTTGCCGACGAACATGGTTATGTCAGTGGTATTTGTAGAAATGTGTAAATAATTACATCTAAAGTAAGGATATGAATTAAAGATATTTAAAATTGTGTTCTATGATCTTTTCTAAAATTAATTAATATTTCAGATTCAATCAACATAAATATATCTATCAATATTTAAGGTTATTCAATAATCCATAAGTACAATATTTGTCAAAATGTTTAATTTAAGCAAATATTCATTACGATGTATACAATCATCTTCATTACGTACATTATTAAGAAATTATTCAACCGCACGGCCAACAATAATATTACAAAATCCTATTGAGAATTCAGACAACTCAGAAAATAATAAGCACGGTGATCTCAAGCAAGATTCCTTAACAAAACATTCTATTCAAAATGTTAAAGAAATAAAAAGTAATGGATTAGTTGCTGCAGCATTTGCTTCTTTACAAGGAGAAAATGTATCATCAACAACAAAACAACGGCCGACTTTTATAGAAAAAAAAATCGCCAAAGCTACCAATGTTAATGAATTACTGGGTATTAATGAAGATTCAGCAGTTATATCAAGGCAACACGCACTTAAGGTTAAATTAAATTATTATTATATTTTCTAAACAAAAATAAAAATTATTATGTTTTTGGGCAAAATTAATTGATGCTTGTGTTGGAATTTTTTTTAATTATTTTAAATAATTTCCTCGTTTTTTATTTTATAATAAAATAAATTTATTACATACGTTTTTTGATTTTTACTCTATTTTTTGAAAAGAAAATTGCATAATTTTTTTACATACATATATGTTATATAACTATTCCGTATTCAGCTCTTAATTTATTTTATTTTTGCTTTTTGCTAAATAATTTAAAATTATCTTTATTTAATTGTATTTTATTTATATATTTTTTTAAATTATTATTTTTTCTATCTAATTTTTTTAATTTAAAAATTACGTTAAGTTTTAAAATGAATTAGATGATACCACTATGTAGGGCCGTAACTAGCATTTTTAGGTCTTGTGCAAGACTTTCAAATTGAGCCTCTCTTTTAATTTTAAAAAAATAATCTTTTCGTGCATATACGATAGTTCTGAAGCTCCTTTTCTTTCATTTTATTAAAATTTGGTAACAATATCTTTTAATTGTTTTTGCCCGAAATTTTAATTTTATTCTATATTAATAATTTTTAAAGGCTTCTGATTTGGATCCTGGGCAAGTGCCCCTGCCTAGTTACGGCCCTGCCACTATGTAATAATATGTTCAAATTGCAAAATTTATTATTTACTAAAATGATTTTAAATTATTTTTTCTATAAAATACAAAATTTAATTTTGACTTTATTTATTAAATAAAAAAATTTATTTTTTCTGTATTAGGTATGCGTCAAACAATTTCTTTTTATTTTCATAATAAATTTAATTTAATTTGAAATTAAAACCGAATGATTTTTTTATTTTAATTATTTCAAATATATATTTACTTTATTATAAATTAATAAATGATTGCTTGTTAATATAGCATTTAGAAATAATTTAAATTAATATTTTAGATTGTATCGGTTCTAGCACAATGGTCAGCTGCAGGTAAAATCGAATTAGCAGATTTCGAATCTGACCCTAGATTTATAAAATTATGTCGAATTTTAAGTAAAGGATCATTTAATAAATCAAGATTACCCTCTAGAAATGCAATTCGGGGTGATGACTTATCAATGGTACTTGGTGTAACAGGTGATGATGAAGCTGCTAAATTAGTAGCAAGCATCACTTTACCACAAATGATAAAAGTAATTATTAATAGATCATATTTTAATTTGCAGTAAAAATTAATTTTGTTTATTTTAAAGGTTATGTCAACTTTAGCTCAAAAGAAACGGCGATCAACTCCATTATTGCGGTCATTAGCTTATAATATAAGTCGTAGCACGCAAAAATTGGATTTAAAACAATGTGCTGATCTACTTTACAGCATGACAATTTTAAACTTCCCTGAATCATTGTTATTAGAAAGAATTACAAATGATGCTATTGAAGTATTAGAGAAAAATACTGATCGAAGTGCTGTTGTTGGTTCGCTTTTAACTAGTTTTGGATTGCTTCGATATAAAGATGCAGGTAATTTAATTTATTTCATAGATTAAAATATAAATAAATAATAAAATATTTTCAGCTATTCTTGATGCATTGAGTGATTGGATTTTAAAATATTCGAGTATTTGTCGACCACAAGATATTGCATCATTATTTCAAACATTAGCAGTTGTAAATTATCATCCGATAAATGCAGATAAATTATATAAGGTATAACGTAAAAATATATGTATAAAAAATTAAATATTTCTTAATATTTATTTGTTTCAGACATTAATTCCTCAATTAAATATGTCAGATGTAGTAAAAGCTTCAGCGTGGTTAGATACAATATGGTCTTTAGTTTTATTAAATAAAGCAACAGATGATCAAATTTCTTCAGTTTTAAACTCTGAATTTATTGCGAGGTTACAAAGTATGTATTAATTATTTTATTATTTAAACAAAATATTGCTATAAAATTAAAACCGAAAATGTTTTAGAATTGATTTATTGATATAATATTTGTAAACAATACAAGATTATACAAATCGTATACATATTTAAATCTTTTAAATTCTAATTTATAATTAGTTAAATGCATAAGTAGGGTTAAGAATTACTTTTTTACAAAATAATATCATTAGTTTATTTTAAATCAATACTTTGTTTGAAAGCATATAAATGTATCTTTTTCATTCAGTACTAGAATTTAAGTTTTAGTTTAATAATCGATAAAAATAAAATAAAATGTTTTGAATTAGCAATATGTAAATGAATTATAAATTTTTATTTTTATAATATATTCACAATCACAAAAATCTTATAGATAATAAATATGTCCATTTGCAAAAGTTACAAACATTAAAATGTATTGCTACATATAAGTCTTATGGTAGCCATTTCGCTTTGAAAACTGCGCTGCCACCAAAAAGTACACATGCAAATAAATAAATATGTTAATATGAATTAATTTTTGTAAAATCAGTATAAAAATTATAATTTGTATAAATTTTTAGATGATTCAATAACAGTTCCATCATCAGCAAAAATAAAATTATTAAATATAAATGCTTCAATAGAATATTTAAACACAAATTATAAAGGACCTCGTTTAGAAGAAAATTCATCGATTAAAACTGTTGTATTAACCCGAACAAAGGAAAAACAAATTATGGTTTCATCAATGTTAGATTCATTAGGAAGTTTATTTTCCTCTAGTACTTACTTAAGAAGTAATATCAACACTGGCATGGGATTTTTAATAGGTTAAATATATCATTTAATTATTTAATGTATTTATTAATTATTTTTATTTATTTATGAATTAGATGGGGAATGTGTCATCGACAAAAAATGTAATCCAGTGCCTGTTTCTAATGCACAAAAATCATCTGATCATATTCGGTAATTTTGTTTAATAACATAACCTCAAAATGTATTATTAAAATATGTTTTGTTTTTAGAATCGCAATCTTAGCGTATGATTATCATGATACATGTAGGGGAGATGGTTTACCGACAGGACCAAATGTTTTAGCGCAACGGTTATTAGAAACACAGGGATATAAATTAATGATTGTACCATACACGGATTTTAATCCGCGAGATAAACTTGTACAAAGGGTGCAATATTTAGAAAAACAATTGAAGGCAATAGCTAATTCTGCGTAAATAATATTGTTGGATTTTATTGTTATACTAAGTGTACATGAAGTTGCAAATAAATTTAACCAATAATTTATTAAACCTTAGTATACCGTTCTTTTTATTAATGTAAATTTTATATTGTAGATATAAAATAAAATAAAATTATAACCTTACTTTTTAAATGTTAAAAATTATTTAATTTAAAATACAAGATAAGATTATTTGTAACCGAAAATAATGCAATGAATTACATGATTTTATTATAATAAAATA
>CM008234.1:3878971-3907432 GCA_002278615.1 Pogonus chalceus
ATTTTTAAACAAACAAGTATTTTTCACTAAAATATAAAACGGGATACAGTTATATAAAAAGTTTAAAATATAAATGTATTTATTATATATTTACCAAAATATGCACTTGCCCCGTTTACGAGCTTTCCCTACTCCACCTTATATAAAATTATTATGCACCCTTCCAATCTTAAACTTCTAAATATAATCTAATAAAAAAAATATATTCGTCTTCGGTACATATAATTAATTTAATTTTTTTAATAGAAATTATCATATTTTAATAAATCACTTTCAGTTTTACAATAATTGAATAAAATTTATTATTTTACTTAACCACTTAAATACTCTCTCTATTAATATTATAATTTATGCTCATCATTAAATACATTCAGGAAAAGAATTATTTTAAATATATTAATTGACTACAATTTTAAACGAATTGTTCCGCTTAAAAAAAGGTTTTAAAGTGAAATTTTAAGAAAATTATAAATACTTAATAGTCACATTTAATTTAAAATTTCAACGACAACAATAAAAATCTTTTTATTTTTATTTAAAAGAAATTAGTAAATTAGATTATTTTAGGAGTTGCAATTCTTTCATTGTTTTTATTTTTTTAATAAAAAATGTGTTTTTAACTGTTGCAAATTTTCACTAGAAATTTTTTATTTATATTTTTTATTAATGGAAACTTTTGTGATAAAAATGTGTCATTTGTTTAAATGTATCATTTTGGGGTCAATATATATATACGTCATTTCCATGAATTGTATATAGTCAATAACGCACCTGTGCCAATGAAATCATTAGAAAATGACAATAGATTTTTTTTTTTTAAATAAATAGAAAATTTTTTCATTTAACTTTAATCTAATTTAACAGAGTAAGCAGCAGACAAAATTAATTTATGTCCGTTATAAAATCTAAAATACAAAAGAGTAGAATTGCAGATTAAATAAATTAAAAAAATTAACTAAAACAAAACTGAGTGATTCATTTAATTATTAAAAAAATTTTAACGAGTGCCAACACATTCATTTATTTATTTTAATTGATATTTTGTTTTAAATAACAAAGACAACAATCACACCTGTAATAACAATGCAATTTTTTTCAAAACAATATTTTCGTCAAGTTGGAAATCCTTTTTTAAATCAAAATTGATGAAATCATAAACATCTAGTACATAATTTGTTGCAATTGTTTTTGGTAAAACAATTTTCATATATATCAACATATTTTGAAACTTAAAGAAATGTAATTTTTAATTTTTTTTTAAAGAGAAATCGTTAAATTAACAACAAAAGAAGCGAAATATTAAAAGTAACATGAGCATATTATATAGAATATAATATTTCAGTTACCCAAAATGTACAATAGCTTTAATTAAATAAAAATTGAATTAACTATTGAACATTCTTAAGGGGGCACCCCACCCAGAAGGTTTCAAATTTTTTTTTGCATAAATCTATTCCTTATACTGTCTAGAATAATCCTCTAAAAGGGTTTATTTATATTCGAAGTCATTGCAAAAATACTAGAAGAATTGTGGAGGCCGTACAATACGTTAACTACAGTACTAATTTTTTTTTTAAACTGCCGCCATTTTTGGATTTTTTTTGAATTTTTAAAAAATCCTACGTTTCACGATAGCCAATCTAATATAGTTTAAGGAAATCTAAACGATTTTGTTCTACCTTGTTAAAGGACTGATCACGACTGGCATCCATGGAGATGTCTGACGCCGAAGGCCACCACGGTTCCAAAAATTAATATTTTTACTTCAAAAAATTTTTTAATAATAACTAAAATACATGCAACAATATAGTAAAAAATCCTAAATGATTCGATTATTATTTAACACTTTAAAAAAATTCCTGAATAACGCTGTTTTTTAGAACTGCCAAGGTGGGATCCCCTCTTAGTCTTAAAGTTATATTATTTATTTATGTATATATTTCCATAAAATGTAATTTATATTGCTTTTAAACAAAACATAAAAAGAAGCATTTAAACTTAAAATCGTTTTTAACGATCTAAAAATAAACTAATGCTATTCTAAGCATTTCGCAAATCTATTTATACATACAAATAAAGGGAGGAAGAATTTGTTTTGTCTTTGATTTTTTTTATTTTGGTTAATAGTATTTGTTATAATTAAAAAGATATAATTGCTAAATCAACAATGTATGATTATTTAAATTGTGTGGGTGTTATTCATTGTAAATAAATAATAGCGGATGTTGTAGGTTTTTTTTTATTCTCAAAGCAGAAGATAATCATTTTAAATATTTATTTATAAAATTCCTGTAAATATCGCTTTATCAAATAAAATTTATACCGTATTATGTAGCTGGTAAAAACTACCTTTAAATTCAAAATAATATAATTTCTGAAAAGCTATATGTTTTATTAGTTTTTTTTTTTTAATAATTTACATGTAAGAATTTTAATGGTTACGCCATAACTTTTCTAATGTTAATGTTAGTACAAATATTTAAATACAAAAGTTGTTTAGAATTAAAATGTGCATCCAATGAACCCTTTTTTAATGATATGTGGCGATCCTGTTAATACAGGTAAATTAATATTTATATTTTTAATCAGTTTAAAGAGTGCCATGCAAAATAAAACAAATAACTTCTTAACACTTTGTGTTCTTTTAATTGTTATTTTAATGTTAAAAAGATTAAAATAATGGAGACTTACTTCGAAATAAAATAAATTCGGTATGAAAAATTAGTATACGATTAAAGAAAACTCAAATTGATGATATCATCGATATTTTATTTATTTGTATTTTAAATATAAAGACAAGATTACAGCGAAATTCATAAATATAAGAACTGAGACAATATCACTTTAAAGTTAATCTGAACAACTTTTATATTTAAATATTTGTCGTAACACTATAAGGCAAAAACTTAGGGTACAATGAAAACTTTACCATTTAATTTTCTGTTTAACAAAACAGAAATAGATAATCGATATTTTAAAATAATATAAATAAGTAAACTTAAGTGCACTTTAAATTATTTTATTATTTACTGAAATTTAAAATATTTAATAAATATGTTTATTTAATAAAAAACTTTTCTCAAATATTTAAAAAAATTATGAATAACAAGTTTTGAAAATTAAATAAGTACTTTTATTGCAATTTATAAATTGTTTTTAAAATATTAGTTAAAAATCTGTTTCTTCACATTTAAACTGCAACTTGTAGTGAATTAAAATATTATCATATAATTATTGCCAAAAAATACAATAATATATAAATTTGAAGATCAAATATATTTGCAATAAATATATAAAACAACATTCTTTTGATGTAGTTTGAAAATAAATAAATTTATATCTTATGACTATATCACCCTTAATTTTATTTTTATCTGTTACACAACATTTAATTAATAGAATAACATAATTTAATACTTGTCACTATAATTAATAAATATTATTTTGCTTTAATAAAACAGAAAAATTGACTTGTAACATAGTTTCCTTAATAGTCTAAACTTAACCAAATTAACCGACCGTAAAACAATTTAAATTCCTTAAAACTTAACTCGATTCTTGATATTTAAATTCAGAAAAAATCTTGCAGA
This sequence comes from Pogonus chalceus, assembly GCA_002278615.1. Taxonomy (NCBI): domain Eukaryota; kingdom Metazoa; phylum Arthropoda; class Insecta; order Coleoptera; family Carabidae; genus Pogonus; species Pogonus chalceus. The sequence goes on from CM008234.1 coordinate 3,882,562, forward strand.
AATATTACCTCATTGTTTTAATAACAAAACATCGTTTTTCATAATTTCATTATTATTTTTTTTTTAATAAATGATAGATTATCACAATGACCGGTAATGTAAATTGTAAAATATGTTGATTGCAAAGGATTTGGAATAGAAATTCATCGGTGCATGAAACTGTAGATCTGTTGTAATCTAAAAGAAACTATAGTAACCAAATAAAAACGGCTTCGTAAGGTGTATTACAGATGTTAACAATCCACTTACCGGTAACTAATAATAGCGCAATGGTTATTGAAACGGATAAATAATTTTGCAATTAATTTAGTTATGAAAAATGTTATGTATAAATGCGTTAACTATAAAAGGATATCATAAATTAGAAAATTATTAATTAACTACCATTGCATTAATGTAGATATTTTTATTTATTTATTTATTATATAAAACTCTCTTTTATTTTATTCATTAATGATACGTATAAAAAATAATGTAATGATTCTAGAAATTGCTTTGGTGTAAAAATTATTTGTGTTTTTTAAATTATTATTACTTTCAATTCATTTAAATTACCTTACAAAATTTCCAATTAGTGGTTTATTAAAGTTCAGGCTTCTGTCATACTATAGCCCATGTCACGAATCAATGTAATTACATAATTACAAATATATTTTATGAGCACGTGAAGATGAATTATAATAAAATAAAATAAAACAACAATTTACTTTTCTTCACACTTTTATTTATAAAACTTAATTACATTACCTTTAAACAAAGTACGTTTCGATAAAGAACATAAACATATTAAAAACATAGCAAAAATGAATGGTTATGATATAAAAATAATTAATAAACTTTTTAATAAATTTAAATTTAAAAAACTAATATCAGATTCTACTACACTTAAAAATACAAAAATTATAAATAAATTTGCGAAGATATCATTTGTTAAGGAAACTGAATATAAATTCAAAAATCTATTTAAAAAATTTAATATTCAAATTATACCCTCCAATAACTTTAAATTAAAGAGCTTAATTTCAAATAACTATTTAGATGTTATAGATAATAATGAAAAATCAGGTATATATTCTATAGAATGTCAAAACTGTGAGAAATTGTACATCGGGCAAACGAAAAGAAATATTAATTTAAGGTTTAAAGAACATATGTACCAATTAAAATGTAAAAACATCTTTAAATCTTCCCTTGCTTTTCACAATCATGAAACAGGACACCAATTTAATAGAGATAGATTAAAATTATTAAGAAGTTGTAATATCAAAAATAAGTTAAATACCTTAGAAGCGGTATACATGTTTAAACATAGGGATAAATTACTAAATTCGGACCTTTCCCCGTTAGATAATCCTTTCTTAAAACTTTTTCATTAAATCTGTTCCCCGTCTTCCTGGAAATGCCCTTCCTATTTCTCTTTAATTCAATACATTGTTTAGTATAAATAGTCGATATTTTTAGTGACAAAGTCATTGTACTTCTGATGATGGTTACTTTGTAACCGAAATGTACATTAAGTTTTATAAATAAAAGTGTGAAGAAAAGTAAATTGTTGTTTTATTTTATTTTATTATAATTACATAATAATGAGCAGATATTTTACTTCAACATACGTTATTATCTTCTTCATCTTCTGAACGCTTAGTTGATATTCTTGTCAATAATGTGAAATAAGTTGAACTTTATTCGAAAATTTATATATGAAGTGTATGCAGCTTTTGTTTATATTGGTTAATTCTTTACAAATCGCGGGATGCTTTCATATAAACGTACAATGATTACGCAATTACATTATTTCGTGGCGACGACTATAGTACTACCAGATTGGACGTTCTAAGTTTTCCAAGAAGGATAAAAAACATATTTTTAATATTCCGTTGCGTTATGTTATTTTATATATTTATTACAAAGGAACATTTTTAAGAATCTGAAACAGATTCAGATATGTTATAATTAAAAAAAAATATTGTTTCTTCATTAGTTCATTTATTGAAATTAAGTTTTTCAATTATTTAGTAGCACTTAGAATTGCTTTTGGAACTTTAAATTGATAAAAACACTTAAAAAAATATAATATTGCATTGCATTTTGGATTTTTTTAATATTTTATCAAGGTAACAATCCACATTTATGTATACAAAACAATAAATCTTCTACAATTTCCGAAAATTGCTAAAAAAAACCTGGACAGTCCTCAAATTGAAATGTTACTGAGCATTTGTAGAATGTATTGGAAAAAAATTAGGGAAAATTTATTTATTTTTTCTTAAAAAAATTGGAAAATAAATGCTAAGGACACTATATGCAAAAAATCCATAAAATATTTATTTTGAAAATTCTTTTATCCAACTTTGAGTGTGATATTGATATTTTTAATTTTTAAATTAATTCCGATTTTAATTGATTTTATTATTGCGATTTTAAAAATAATTTTTTATTACTACTATTAACCTTTTAAACAGTTAAAGTAATTTAAAAAAAAAAACACTAATTTAAAATGTTTTACTTCATCTTTTAATGTGCATATTTTAGTATATCAAATTAAATTCTTTAATTTAAATAGTAATTTTAAACTTTTTTATTTAACCACACAAGCCATCTATATTATTTTATATCTCTTTCTCTGTTTCGATTGATTTTCATGACATCTGTTATAAATTTTCCTTCGTTATAGAAGTTATACTATAAATAAGTCTATTGAAAACCTTTAACAAGCAGAAAATAAAAAATAAATTTTTATTTTAGCTAAAAAACTCAAATATTTGGATAAATTAATTCAGTTTTATAATAAAATAATAAAAAATGTTCATTATGTATGCGTCTGTGAATATATTATATTAAATACTGAATAAATATAAGAAAATTAAATATGAATTTTAATTGCAGTTCTTATTATTAGAATCACATTTCTTATCTTTATTTTATTTCAAGGGATTTTAGATAATATTTTTACGTAAATATACATTCTAAAGTATTTTAAATTTAATATGTATTTGGTTTTTTTTTTTTTTTTACATGATAATTTACAACTTTTTTTTTTTTGATTTCCGTGATATCTCATCCTTATAAGTGATTCGTTTTCTAAAGCGACCGTAGTAACTGACTTGTCCTGTCTGCAAACCTAAAGGTTTTTTATACATGTATTATTAGGGATAACATGTTAAATATAGTATATTTAAAACTAAATTCTAAAATAAATTCAGAAATTCATAAAATTTTGTATTCACGTAACTAAAGTGTAAATTTAAATAACTTTTACCTTTAAGATTGACTAATTTATTACTAAATATGATTTATACATTTGTAAATATTTGTAATTTTGTTTGAAATTTGATTTAATAATTATATCACAGAAATATATCTAGATAAATTACAACTTAACAAGAAATGATTTGTACTATATTTTATTTTAATTTATTTTTCCAGTTACACTCATAAAATGTCATCCTCCGTATGCCATCGTTTCGTTCAAAACGCATGGAAAAAAGAAAAATGTTCAAACTGCTTCAAATCAAAAGAGGAACACGTCCTATTAAAACGTGAAACACCTGTAAATAAACGTCCAATTACAACCCCAAAATCACGAGGAATCATAAAAAATCCTGTTACATCTCCCGGACGGAGAAAACGAACAGTCAGTTTCAAACCAGATTTAACAGAAATTATCGGAGTCGGCGGTGAAGATTGGTCTGAAACTGAAGAAGAAGAAACCTTTGAGGAAAGATCTTCAGATGTAAGTTTGTCCTAATTTCATAAATTATTATTTTAAAATAAATTTTAATGATAAAAACTGTCGGAAATTGTAAAATTAATAGTTAACCGCGTCGAATGTTATGGGAATTACAGAGAAACCTTCCTTTCATATTATTGAATGTCATAAACAATACATACTTTATATTATGTCTCAAGACTTATACTTTGAAGATTCACATTTCGAAAGCAGTGTTTGTTTAGGTTAACAGATGTAAATTATTGTTTATATCTTTTTATAAATTTAATTTTATATCTCTTGATTTGAAGATAAATAACAATCAATATGGAAGAAAAATACCGGGTGTCTATTTTTTTGTTATATGTATCTTTAAGCAGATTACAGAGTGCTATGCTTAATAAAACCAATAACTTTAATTCAAATGACATTGTTTCAGTTCTTGTATTTATGAATTTCTCTGTAATCTTGTCTTTATAGTTAAAAATTAACTAAATAAAATAAAGATGAATTTAATAATTTGAGTTCTCTTCATTTGTATAAAAATTAATTAGAATTTTTAGGGTCTGCCTTATTTTTCAAATCAAATTCACTTTATTTCGAAGTAAGTCACCATTAATTTAATATTCGTTACATTAAAATAACAATTAAAAGAACACAAAGTTTCAACAAGTTATTAATTTTATTTTCCTTACATTAATTGGGAAAAGTTTAAGGCAAAATGAAAATTTTACTATTAAATTTCCTATATAACAAAAAAAAAAACACAGAAACCTAGTTTATTAAGAGATTCAGTTATGAAAATCGCGTTTTCTTTAGCGATAATTTAAGCATTTTTGGTACATTTTTAAGAAATTTATTCAAGTAAATATTGATATTTAATATTCCAAGTTATTAATCAAAAATAAAATATTCTCTAAAGTTTAAATTTAAAATTCTTCTGACAATAAATATTTAAATTATACAAAAGTAATTATTTATAAATAAAATTAGTATATATTTTAAAGCATAAGTGACGGATTTAGTTTAATTTTTAAATAATACGTGAAATTTTAAAATTATGTACTTAGTTCAAAGTAAAAAAGTAAATATTTCAAAATAGATGTAAATTAAGTCATTCTATGATCTTATTATTTAAAGATTGCAGTTTAGTAAACAAAACTAAAAAGTTATTATATATTGTATTGAAAAACTGCTTCTATTATAGTATTTTTTTCCGTTTCTGAGTATTATTTGCCTTATTCGATTAAAAATATCTAAATTTCGTTCATAAATAAATATTTGTCTGCATACCCATTTAAATATACTACTAAAAGCTTCAAAATATTAAATAATTAATTAAAATAGCCAAAAATATTTAACAAAATACTTATATTGTACGAGCTTTATTTTATTTTCATTTTTACTTAATAAACCAAATACCTTAAAATTTTGCTGTCGGAAGAAAGAACAGTTAAGAGTCAAGAAAGGTGTACAGTCAAATAATGTTTTCAACAAATTTAGAAATGTAAATATAGGTATTAATTGTGTATAAAAATACATACATAAGTATGTAGATGATATTGACGATATGTATGAGTTTCACTTTGAGCTAATATATATATATGAAGAATCAAATTTACAGATATATGGTTGTCAGTTAAGAAAACATATGTTTTACAATTAATTAACTGTTATGTTGTTTTTTATTTATTTTTTGTCTATATAAACAGTATTTGAGATGTTTGGACAATAACTATTAATAACAGTTTTTTTTATTAATACTTTTTATAAATCAGTTCTTTTTATACACAAATCTTATGTTAGTCACAATAAAATACATTACTAAACTTTTTTTCTTAATCATAAAATTATAAGCGCTGCTAATATTTTTCCTTATCTTCTTAAGATTTTGTAATTAGATTTAGCATTTGAAGCTAGCTGATATATAATACCTATATACTATTTACTTTCTGATAACTTATTTAAAATGAATACTTAGCTTCAAATATTGAAGTTAACTACGAAGGTACTACGTCTCAAGGCTATTTGACCGAACTTGGTAGTTTCCCATCCGTGACTTAACTTTATTTATGATTATTTTATTAGCATGAACACTTTTTTACAAACAAAATATTTTAGTAAGTTTTATTAGATTATATTCAGTTTTCAAATAAAATTTCTCTTTCTTACATTTCTACGTATTTGATCAAATCTATAAATGATTAAATGAAATTTTATCTTCATACGTATTAAGTGATTCTAAAAAAATATTTAGTAAATTATGGTTTTAAATTAATGTTTCAATGGAATTTACTTTCAAATTATTTTACATTCAAAGAAATAATGTTTATAAAATAAAATAAATTCAATTATTATATGTACAGCGTGAATACATATAGTATTAAATAAAACTGACAAAGAACAGGAAAAGCGATTATCAACGTTAATTAATTTTGTAGTAACGTTTTGTTTATATTTGGTTTATATTTCTTATGATAATAATGACATAAAGGAAATACCCATTTACTATAACTTGAGGTAAGATACTATCTTAAGCGGATATATTTTATTAGTTTACTTTTAGCTTTTGTTTCATCTTATTGCATTTCCTGTATATGTATGTATATTTATTTATAGAGAGTAATTATATACATATGTACAACATACATATGTATGTATATTATCAAAATACATAAAAATAATTTTATATAATAAGAAATGCAAAAAATCAATGTAAAAGTTAAAAAGAGAAATTTTAAAAACATATTTATTATGAAAAATAAAATGTTGGTTAATTGGAGAAATTAAAAATATTAAAGATGTTTACTGGGAGATCAAATAAAATGATAAATGCATAATTAGTTTATTAGTGTCAAAGTAAAATTTGAATGTACAATCAGTGCCGTAACTAAGCAGGGGCAACAGGGGCACTTGCCCAGGGCCCAAATTGAAGGAGGGCACAGATCTCATTTATTTACTTAACGATTTAATTTGCGGGAAAAAGCAAGAAAAATACAATTTAAATAAATTCATGATATCTTATATTATTGTTATTTTTTTCATAAATATAAAATGAAATTAAAATTACGGGCTGAAACAATTAAAAAAATAATTATTTTTTATTTATTTATTAAGACTGTAACCAAACTTAAAATATGAAAGAACATAAACTTCAGAACTATCGTATAGGGCAATTTGGAAGTCTTGCTCAGGGCCCACAAAAAGCTAGTTACGGCCCTGTGTACAATCATTGTTTGTCAGTGGCGCGTTATTAGATGGACAAAAGGGGCAGTTGCCTCAAATCAATTTTATATATTTGTCAACCCGTTTTATTAGCTAGCTAATTAAGAATTTTTGATTTCCAAAATTAATATTTTCTAATTTTTTTTTTTTTTCGTTAAAATCTTTTTGAAAAGTAACTGCATGTCTAGAATTTAAATATAAATGTTATTTTTACAATTAATTTGAATTTTTGAATACTGTCCTGGGATCATTTAAATACGGGATTTTCACAAGAAAATAATTGGGAGTACTCAATTAAACTAAAGTAAATAAATCTAAAAAAGTTAAATTTATCATTTATTATTTCAATTTTACACTTACAATTTTCTCAAATATCCTATCCCTAAAAACAAGAAAATTTCAAAATATTTAAACAATCATTGATAATGAAATAATTTGAAATTCAATAGCAATAGTTAGATATTTAAGAAAATTTATGTTCATAAAAATTATTATAATTATAATAATTGAATTTGAATTGTTATTTTTTAAAAAGTTATAAATATCTAGCGACTGAAATATTTAAATTATTTTTATGAAATGTACATTTTATAGAAATCAATTATTTATAATTATATTTGAATTATAATTCTTAGAGCTCGGACGATGACACACCAAGTATAAACGAAGATGACAAAGAATTAGAAAAAATAACAAAATCAAACACCGAACACAACGCTAATATATCTCCGGCGACAACCTCAGACCGCCGACGCACTTTTACACAATTAATGCTTGGTCAACCGCAAAAAGATTCCGATGGTAAGAAACAAACATTATTAGTTTCCGTTACGCCTTTTGGTCAAAACCAAGACAATTCAGAACGTGTACCACCAAAGCGAATATCAAAAACTGTAAGTCATATTCCAATAGCGAAAAATAAAGAAGTTTTAGTTGAAGCTCGGCCTAAAGTTGTTTTAACAGCGTTTTCAAAAAGTAAAGATTTCCCTGAACCTACTAAAACACTCGCAGAAAAACTTGATAATAAAGAAAATGAATTGATAACAATTAATTCACCAATTCCTGACAAAAATAATTCATCTGAAACAAATACAGAAGAGAAAACAATTGTGAAACAAGAAAAAATTGTCCCTGACCTTGAAAAAATGACTGTCCAAAATGAAAATTTAACTAATGATAGTGATAAATGTGTGACACATGAAGAAAAAAGTGCTAAAACAAATGATAAATATGTGAACGTAAATTGTAAAGATAATTTAGTTAATGATGATTTTAGTGATATAAACTATGATGAAGTAAATAATGATGATTCATCAGAAATAGTAGAAACTGTAAACGAATCAAATGTGTTGAAAAAAGTGGAAGTTGTAAGTGTGTCTCCTAAAGAAGCACCACCGGTTTTAGAAAATGCAATAAATGAACAAATCGTGAAATCTGAACTTAAAGTGCAATTAAGGTAAGTTGAAAATCTCTACATATTTACTTTTAGATATTTTGCTACTTTACAAATCAGTTTATATTTCAATTTGTTTCTGTCATCATAGTTTCCTGGTAAGATTATTAAGTTCCTTATAAATTACGATAAAAAAATGTATATACTTATTATTTATTATTTGCCAGTTTATATTCTTTACAGTTAATTATGTTTTGGTATTTAAAATTGTTTATTATTACACCGAATTCTTTTATTCTAATTAATTGCATTGTTTTTAATATAAATATATAATTAAAACATTAAATATAAAAATTATCTAAATATTTGAACATTTCTTCTAAGTCAATTAACTGATTGCTATTATTGTAGCGTTTTGTCATTTATTTTTTTAAAAACAAGAATTCCTGCATATATAGTTACAGCTAACTTACTCATGAATATTGAATAATGGATTTTACAAGAACAATAAATTGTTAATTGAATTAACCAAATTGAATATTTATATATTTTTTGTTTTAAATACATTTAAAAAGTTTTTTATAATGTATTCTTTTGTAAATTAGCTAAATCAAATATAGTAGAAACCGCTTATAACGACGGAACACGGGAACTGCAAATACAGATAATTTTGATTTAGAATATAATATATTTTTATTTATTAATTTGTTTGGTTTATATTTTATGATATTTTTATTTTTAATGAAAATCAAATAAATAAACAAATTCAAATATAAATTTTCATAGTTAAATTAGATAAATAGAAAAATTTTACGATTATCTTAATGTAAAGAAAAATTCTTCTTACGTTTAATTTTTAATTTTCATAACTTTACTTCTAAAATTATTATTATTTAGGCAGTGGATTTGTTAAAGCATTTTTTGCATTTAAATTACCAGCTTTTCAAGACGAAATCGCATCGGTAAAAATTTAGCAATACTGTAAGGGTCTTTTTTGCACAATACTAATAAAAAATACGGAATAATTATTCGTAAAAAACTGGGGTTTTATTTGAAAAACTAAGATTATAACTAGTTATAATTTATTATTACATTAGTGCAAAATAAACAATAAAAAAGTTAAATTCAGTTGCAACAATAATAAATCGTCGCTATAAACGATATCTTCGACTATTAATGATGGTTTTAACGGATTCGTTGTAATTACCGATGTTTTTGTATCCGATACTACTTCAATTCGATTCACTATGTAGCCGGTTCGTCGTTATAAGTGCAATGCAACTTTTTTTTTAAATCCTAATTAATCCTCTTACAGCACTGTGCCCCCTAAACATTTAGAAAATAAAGTACCTATAATTTCCAATTCGAACACTAGTCAAGCCCAAGATTCCTCTTCAGAAGAAAGTGCAGATTCGTTAGGTCCCGCTGAATCCCGAGAACAAGCTGGTGAACCTGATGGCCGAGCTGATCCCGATGTGTCATGCGAACCACCTGCATTACCTAGGAGTCCGCCCCCAATGGTGATTACACCACCTCCTCGATCTAGTTTTTTGCATGGAGCTGGAAATAATGGAAAAACTATGACTACAGATCCTAAACCTAAGGTAAGAAATATTTATTTATTTTAATAAATAAGTGCATAAATTTATATACGTGCCCTAATTATTCTTTAAATTGGTATATTTTTTACACGGTTTATTAATATTCATAATATAATTTTATTTACATAAAATTTATTACAACATTATTAGCCATATGTTTGAAATGAATTTAATTAATTTATTTACTTAAAAGATCTATATTAATATTTATTTAATTTTTTTCGGGCAAGATATATCAAAAAACGATAGAAGTGGTCGTTATAACTGGTACTCGTTATATCAGTGCAGGAAAAAAAATGTTGCAAAACTTGAAATAATTCTTTTAAGTTCATTTAATTGGTTCATATTATAACATTATTACATTTTGAATCAAAAAACAAATAAAATAGATAGATACACTTTTCTGTTTTTAAATATTATTTAAAAAAAAAAAAACATTTTTTGTTTTCAAAGCTCCAGCTTTTATATGTTACAATTAATTGTAAAGGAATGGAGTTTAATTTAAGAAATGTTAAATTACTACTATAATAGTTAGAATTTAGAATAAACAAAAAACAGCAATCGGAAAAAGTTGAATTCAACTGCAATAATTAAAAAAATTTAAAACAATGTTTCCAATACTATGGAGATCAAACTAATAAAAGAAATTCTACTGTATTTCTAGTAATATTTCAAATATATATTGAATATATAAATGGATTGATTTAAAACATTTTTTTAACGATTAATAGTTTGCTTTCATTTATATTTCATTTAGAAGGCGTATCTAATAGACTAAATTATATCTCAATTAAAGTTATAATTTATAAAGTTTCTAATAAATTATTATTATTACATATTGTTCATTAAAACTTTGTTTTAATAATATATATAATATATATAATCTTATACATATTATATTTAATGCAAAATAATTCAATATTATTTTTATGTTTAAAAGTAGTAAATTCACACGAAATAAATATTTCTAATACAGATTCCTTCAAAACCTGAGAAAGTTGCACCGATGACTAGAAAATCTTCTCTTGAACTTTCACCTTTATCACCTCTACCACAAATCGATCAAAGTAAACTTTCAAACAAGAGACGAGCTCCTAATCCTCCGCCTACTGCTTCCGACGATAACATTTCTGACATTAATGATCAAGAAAATTTAAATCAAGATATAGATAGAAATAATAAAATTGATATAACTCCTTCTGTCCCGCGCATATGTAGTAATAATAATATTCAGTTACAACCAGAAGAAGAAATACCAATTATTACTAAACCAGAATTAAATGCAACACCTACACCTATTTTATCAGCACATATGCAGATTCAAAATTCATCTCCAGTTACACCTGTTAATGGGTTCGAACCTGTTACTAGGAAACATATTTCAATATCAAATGATAATTTATTATCTGTTGAAAAGTCTGAAGAAAAAAGGAAAGATAAAACGCGAAGTAGATTTTCGTTAATGAAATTTTTAAGAGTAGGCGGAAATAGTGGAAAAACAAATGATAAATCTAAATTAGAGGATGTTAATGAAAAGAACTTACCTTTACCTAAACCGCGCTTAATTATTGTACATCCATTAGATTTAAATGGATCTATAGAAGTTGTTTCTCCACTTGCTGAAGAACACACAGCACAAATTAGAGGTAATTTTTAAATTTTAATTATTTTTTTTTTAGCTCTAACGATGTTTTCCGGGAAGAACGGGTCATGAGTTGTTAATTGGCGAGAGCTCTAGCCTTCTTGGTTTTTACATAAAATAATCGAAATATTTTTATTTACTTTTACTAACAGTCATAATTTGTCGGTAAACTAAAAAAATTGAGAGGTAAAAAAAAACATCCAAAATTGAGACGTTCAAAATTTTTAATTTCAATTTTGTTATATTTTTTCAGTTATTTTTACATTAAATTTTTTTTAAGTGTTTTTGATTTAAGGACAAATTATAGTATTTTTTATAAATTTCAGGGGGATCGGCCAAAAAGTTTTTGAGTTATCACTCATGCCAATTTGAAAAACACGGTTTTGAGAAAGACGCGTTTAAAGTAAGAAGCGCTCAAACCCCAAGCGTAAGGGTGTCACGTTAAGAGGCTATAACATTTTAAGAAAAAAATTTTTTTTAATATTTTTAAAGATATTTCTCTTCTTAAAATTATTTTTTATTGTACCTTCGACTTTAAAAATTATATTTTCAAATTAACTTATTATGCAGTAATCTTTTACGGGTGAATATTTTCTAAAAACATATTTATTTCGGGCTTTTAAACTATATAATATCACCCGAGATATTTCGGACCTGATTTTTATATCGGTGTTTAATTTAATCTCAAACCGAAAAAATATAATCGCTTATAAATTTTCTAATATACTTTTCCAAATAAAAACTAAAAATTAAATAATATCACAGTTTATTTTGTTTAAATCGTTAACCGAACTTATAAGTTTTTAAAATGTATGCTAGCGCAAATAATTAATATATTCTAATTAAAATATATTTTGATATATTCCGTTTAAATTTTGTACCAGAAGGTTTGCCGCCTGCACCCCCACCTCGCAACTTGCCACAACGCACAGAAGATTTAAAACCGCCTCCTAAATCCGATGACCTATTACGTAAACATCGTCAATTACCATCAACACCTCAAAAGACATCAATATCTCAAAATGTCACAAACAATAATAATTCCGACAATGTATACGCCAATTTAGGCGAAGTCAGATCCGGACTAACTCCTCCAAGCAAACCGCAAAGAACCGCCAGTATGCGAGAACGGGAAGCTCTTATAGAACAACAAATACGCCGAAAACAAAATGAAAATTTAAATTCACAAGAGCATGTTTATGAAAGAGTTGCACCGCCTAGACGACATTCTGATGAAAGCAATAATAATTTAAATATTAACGGAATTAATAAAGGGTTAAATTTAAATTTGAAAGGCAGCAATTATTCTGGAAGTGAGCCGGACCTGGAAATTTATTCACCTTGTGGAAGTTACTATGGAGTTGAATGCGAGGTAAGTTATTTTAAATTATTTAACCTTAAAAAATTGAACTATTAGTTTAACAGTTACTTAGAATATATATTATTTGAAACATAATAATTCCTCGAATTATTTGTGGAATTATAATTGTTCTATTGTAACTCATATCAATTACTTCAATTCCATTTAAACTAGTGTAAATTCAATAGTTATATTGAATTAGTACAAACAACAATAGATTCGAATGTTTATTATTCAATTACATAACTATAAATGTTTTACGGATTAGGTTTTAATTTATTCCAATTTAGCTTGTTTACATTTTTGTTGGCATAAATTTTATTTTGTTACGAAAATTAAGTACTATAGTTCCTGTCAAATAATTTGTCATATATACCATATAAAAAACAATGAATGTGACCAGTTATTACAAGTTTACAAATTTTAAACTAAGCGATAAAAGTTATTTAACGTATAAAATTCATTTTTTTCTGTAAAAAACAAATGCAGATCTAACAACATTGTAGGAATATAAACACCAAACATTCTATACGTCTTTTGTTTAATAAAAATTTTAAAGGCCACTTGATCATGCAACAGTATAATGGTTTATAGTTTATAGATTGGTATATCCCTTTCACTTGTTGTGTATTTGATTTTCCTATAGCTAAAAGCAGTAATGTTGATTTAATTATCTTGAGAAATGGTTTAGATTTTTATTATATAAAATATTAATGAGGAAATCTGAATACAAGGCCACTGTAAAAACATGCAGACATTTTAATATTTTCTTTTATTTAACATTTGCGTCAATTTTAATTTATGGAAATAACAGAAATTACTGTTCGTAGGATTTATCTGTGGGACGATTATTATTATAAATGTTTTGTATTTTTTTAATTTTTAATATAAAGGATAACCTTTTTAGAAATTCATTTGTTTTTTTATTCTTTAAACTTTTTCATTCAAAATGAGTAATTAATAAATTAAATTGCAGAATAGGTAATTGATGCAGATATTTACAATTCATTATTAAACATTTATAAAATATTTCAGAAGTAATTTTTAAATAAATATATTATTTAATATAATAATATATGTAGTATATGTTTTAAAAGGGGGGACCCTACCCTAATATCTCTAAAAAACAGCAATTTTCAGAAATTTTTTTAAGTGTTAAATAACAATCGAATCATTTGGTTTTTTTTTATATTGTTGCATGTATTTTAATTATTATTAAAAAAATGTTTAATTTAAAAATATTAATATTTGGAGCTGTGGTGGCCTTCGGCGTCAGACACCTCTAAAAAAGGCACCTCTATGGGTGCCAGTCCCAATCAGTCCTTAAACATAGTAGAACAAAATCGTTTAGATTTTCTTAAGCTATATTAGATTTGCTATCGTGATGCATAGAATTTTTTTAAATTAAAAAAAAATGCAAAAATTACGGCAATTTAAAAAAAAATCATTTTTTTGTGAAAAAATGCTATAAATTTATTTATAAAAATTAAATATCAAAAAAATCCTATGCTTCACGATAGCAAAAACAGTTTTACACATTGTCGATAAAGATTAAAGTGATTTCATTGATTGGTTCCCGAGAAAAAATGGCACCTAGTTTGAAAAANAAAAATAATATTTTAATTAAATTTTTGTTACTCTGTCATACTACAAAGGTGTCCTTCTCGTTAAATTAGCCATAACATAATTATGTTCATAAAAAAATTACATGTTGAAAAACGTAAATTACAAAATATTTTTAATTATAAAATAGGGTTTTTAATCAACATTAGATATTATTTTTCTACGATTACTAATTATGAAACGTATATTATGTAATTTAACGTCCTAATTTTACATAAAATTGTAATTTATTAAAATATTTCCTTCGCGAAAAAGTTATATAATAATTTATTGCGGAAATGTCACTTCATGGATATTAATTTTAGATATTCAAAATATATTCTACTTATAACAAATGAATAAATTTTTGTTACATTATTTATTCACTTGTTTTTTTTTTTTTTACATTTGTTTTATAGGTTTCAGATGGTAGCTGTTCTCGTCCTTGCCGACTAAGATCTAGAAAAGGAAGAAGTGTTGTTTATAAAAACTTAGAAGATAACTATGGAGCTGTAGTTGTTGCTAATCATGAAGCCCTCGCACAAGTTTTAGAACATGTAAGTAATTTTTAAATTTATAAAAAACTAAAAGAAATTGTTGATTCTCTGAAAAATGCCTGCAGGTCTAAATTTAAAAATTCTGTTCTCATTTCATAACATTTTTTTAACTTTATTCTACTTGGAATGTGGTTGATTCAAAACCTGTTCTAACAGTAAAATTTTTTAATCACATACTTATTAAAATGATTACTCAACTTACACCCGATAAAAAAGTAGAATTGTATTATAATAATAAGTTAATAATATATTATAAAGTAGAATTTTCTATAATAAAAAATAACAATACATCTAACAAAGCATTTAATAACAATGTACTACATAGTTGTGATGATCTAAAAATTAAAAATCCCGATTTTAATGATGTATACATGCAAGAGTTCTAAAAACAAAAGGAGGTAGGTAACCGGAAGTTTAACCTTGACCTAAGTTATAAAAACAAGAGAAAGCCATAAAGTACAACAGGTGTGTATTTTAAAAATTTGCTAGGCGAGACTTTGCACCTGCAATTTGAAATTTAATAGTTTGAATATTCATGTTACCATAGTATTATTCTTATCTTAATATCAATTAATAGATATTATTTAAATTTATTGAATATGCACGTTTAAAATTGTTAATATTATTTATGATTTAAAAAAATTGATGATGGATTTGCTAAAGTTTCTGTGCAATAACTTAAATTTTCCTAATTTGCCTTATATAGCCATGTTTTTTTACCGAATTAACTTATTTGATAAATTGATTATCAAATGTGAAGCTACTAAAATATAAAAACATCTAATAAATAATAAAGATTAGTATAAATCTTTTAATAACTTATTAGCATTTGTCTGTTGATTATTTATTTTTGTTCATTTGAAAATTGATAAATTATTTACAGAATTAATCCAAACATTTTTTTAAAATTTGCTCCCTTTGATACGTGAAGCTATTTAAATATATAAACATTCAGTTAACAATAAAAATAATAAAACGAATTAATATTATTCATTTTTAATTTGTTTGTATATTATTTATTTTTGATCAACAATTGAAAACTTTTAAAATTAATCTTCAAGCGGTTGCACATGGTCGAATCGATACCAATTAACACTTTTTTGGTCATAAAAACGTCGAAAAGACTACAAGCGCCTAACGTCTAAAATTGTCCTTTTTTAAAAAAATAATGTGTCTGTGTACAACTGAACTAAAAATGAAAAGATGAACACAAAAAATGATAAAATTGCTGTATTTCTTTTGTTTGATTTTGCTAAATTTTTAGTTTATAATTTTGATTTTATTTTAAAGTTAAGTACACTTTTTGGTAACCAATAGTTTCCTAATCCAAAAATGAATTAAGAACTAATTGTTTAAATACTAATTATAAAAATAATAATTTAAATTATTTATAATATAGTAATAACTTTTTTAACATTATATAAACCTAAAAAATATATTATTATTAGGAATATACATTGGGATATGTCTTTTTAAAGATAGATACTTATTTCTAAAAATTTGAAAAAACTACATTTAATAAAAATAATATATATTTGACTTAATTCAACTGATGTTCAATTCTTCTGAGTAAGAAATAAGATCAAGGTCAGCAACTTTCTCATGAACCAGACACGTTTTTGTTTTTTTATGTATTTAACAGAGAAGTATTATAATCAGTGTACTGTGCTTACTATGAAAGGACAGTACCATGAGAACCGACCAAAGACGGAGAAAATATTAACACTACTTAGCAAAACAGGTTCATTGATGAGATGAGAACATAAGGAGTTTATTAACATTCTTAAGATGTGTTACAAGTAATTTAAATAGACTATTAATAAAAATGTTTCATTTATGTTATTTGTAATAAAATATGCGTTTATATGCATATTATATATTTTTTTGTTCAAATTTTACCAAAATAAATATTTATTACACCAAAAATTATTTTAAAAAAAGACTTTAAAACAATTAATCTATTACTATAACTATAAAAAGTTATGCTTGTAAATTTTAAATTTTGTTTAAATAACAAAAACTTTTATTTATAAATATATATATTTTTGGAATGCAATAAATCATTTACTTTAAACTGTATAAATGAAAACAATTTGTACATTAAACTTATTTTAATGGTTTTAATATTCAAATTATTAGATTAATAAATGTTTGTTTGTCTGCTATGATACAGAAAAACAAACCGCTTATAACGACAAATCACATAAATATCAAAAATATCGAAATTCGCGATGGAAAATTAATGAATAACTTAAAATAACTTTACTAAATTATTTTAATACAAAAGCAAAGAAAAAAAATAGAACAAAACAAAAAAATTCACATAAAAAATCAGAATAATGTAAATAGATATATTCTAAGATATTAAAATTTTATTTTATTTTAAAGATTATCAGAAAACAAACCGCTTATAATGACGGATCACGGGAATATCAAATTATTTTAATGTAAAACCAAAGAAAATAAATAGATAAACAAAACAAAAGAAAAGTTCATATAAAAAATCAGAATAATTACATTCTAAGAGATTAAAATTTTATATAATTTTAAAGATTATCTAAATGTTTTTAATTTTTTACATTTATTTGCAAAATGTAATAAAATCGATTATGTTTATGCATATTCAATAATAATTTTGTACAATTTCTTTTTTAATTTTCATAACGTAACTTCTTATATTTTCAGTATGAATAAAAAAATTTGCAGTAGTATAATTAATCGTAAAACACTGTATTTATTAGGTGCAGTAATTAAAAAATCATTGCTATATACGAAATCTTTTAAAAACATTTTTTTATAATAATTTTGTTTTATTAATTTCTACTTTAGTAAAATCAGAAATATTTTAAATATACAAATTTTGATATTCAATTATCAGTAAGTAATTTTGCAGTTATTTTGCATTGCATATTATGTATAATTTATGCAACATTTTGTAAAAATGTGAACTATGAACTTAAATGAAAGTATTTAAACTGTAAATAACCTTACACAATTTATTACATATTTCTAGCTTCACTCAATTCCTCCGATTGCACCTTCACTTCGAGGACTTCAAAGCACTGCCGTACTTCATTGGTCAGATTTCTCTATTGTGGACTCCTCACCTAGTGTTATTGTAGGTCGCAGAAGTTTTTATCACGCTCTTTGGGGCGCCCATCATGTCACTTTATCTATTTCAAAAGATAAAAGTTCAATGCATAAACATTCGGTTGGACTTGGAGCTTTTAGTTTAAATCCTATTACGGAGTTCAGTGATTTAGTATATGAAAAATATTTACCTGGATCCAATATCAAAGAAGGAAATAATGAATTAGTTCAAGGTAAATTTATTTAACTTTTTTTGTTATTTGATTAAATAATATTTATTTTTTTTTAAAGTAATTGTTTTATTAAATAAATCAATCACAATATGTGCTAACACAATTGCGCTTTTCCGTATTTGCATTGTTGATTGTAATGTTTAAATTACTTCTGTGAATACTGTATTTTCAATGACAAATATTTATAATTGAGCTATAATCTCATTAAGTAACATTAATTTTAACTCTTCTGAATTTATATAATTTATTTTTGAAGATGAGTATTTCATTTAATATAGTTTAAAAAAAATTAAAAATAATATACAAAAATTATTTAGTTGGTTTTAAAACAAATTAGATTAAAATTAAAAATCATATCCACTAGAATTGTGAATTTATTATAAATTTCTAAAAAATATTCAGCACTCTATTTTATAAATAATATATCTTAATTTTTTAATTATAAAAGTTTTAAGAACTATTATAAAATTTAATATACTTAATTATTTTTATTTTACAAGGAATAATTAAATATGAATTAATTTTTAGCATTAATATCAGTCTTTCCTTGGATGCAAATCGATACAATGCAAAGTCTTGGTGCTACAATAAAATCAAAAAATACTTCTCAAATAAATGTAGAAGTAAATAGAGATTCTTGTTTTATTTTATTGCAGTTTGTAAATAGTTTAAAAAGTTTACAAGCACAGGGCATTGAAGAAGTGCCTTTATCATTGTCAAACTTTATTTTATGTCAAGATATCGATAAAGATGCACAGCATAGATTGTGTTTATTACAAGGGTATGTTTTTATTTTTATTGTATTTTACATTTATACATAAACACAACAAATTTAAAAAATAATTTATTAATTGATTTTAATAATAATTTATTTGCGTTTTGTTTCCAAATTTTATTAAATTCAAGGTATATTTTGAACCATAGCCTTTTATCGTCGTTATAATTACAAATTTGGAACTAAAAATAAGCAGATGCAATTTTAAATTCGTATTTTGATTATATAATTTCTTATACAAGTTAAAACATTTACACAGATTATGTAGTAGTTATTAGAAATATAAAAGTTAATATTTATTTGTAGATTTAGCGAAGAAGTATCTCGAACCGAAAATGAAAAATTAGGTTCATTATGTCAAAGTACCATCGTCGCATTAGACGAATTATTTACCAACACAAAACTATCTACATTAATAAAAACTCTCTTAAAAAAAGAGAGCGCCATGTCTCTTAGTCAAGTGAAATCAATTTTAGAATTTTCACTATGGGGTCCTTCTGATGTAGCTTTAGGCGTTCCAATAAAAGACAGAGAATTAGCTCTTCAAAGATGGTTAGATTTAGAACGAGCAACTGTATTACATGGATTAGTTGGAACGCGTGTTCAATTGTCCGTTTTAGAAGAATATCACCTTTTGTTTTTGGTGCGAAGTAGCGCTAAAATGATGTGTGAAGCTTCGATGTTACTTGAATCAAATGGCGTGTCTTAAATCATACTTTGAATAGAAAAGATGTTACCTATATAGTCACGCATTATTGTGGTAATTAAATTTATTTTATAATAATACGATTTCTCCATTATATTGAAACAAATGAACATTTTAATAATGACTAAGTTGAAACGTGAATTTTTAAACTTATTAGAAATATTTATTTATTTATTTTTTTTTTTTTTTTTAANATTTGTATCAAAAGAATGGTTACTTTGTTTTTTGTATTTAAATAAATGATATATTTGTTTCTTAAAGAGACAAGCCTTTTTATAGGAATATAATACGTAAACACTTAAAATATTAATGATCACAATTTAATTAAATAGAATGATTTTATATGATATTAATTAATATTGGATTAGTTATTGTTACTTATTGTTTTAATTATTGATTTATGTACCTATAAGGGTGATTTTTAAAATTCGTGGCTTCATAGAAGGGGTTCAAACCAAGAACTTTTCAAATCACCCTTGTGCGTAACTTTATTTTATAATTTAAACCACAAATTATGCGTTTCTTAAAGTGGGTAATATCTTTTCTAAGAAAGTATAAATTATTTAAATAATTGACTGAAGTACTTTTTATATTTGTTTTATTTTTATATTTTAATTATTGGTATACATTTATTATTGTCATAATTTGTTATATTTTATTGTTGTACAAAATTTAAATATGAATAGTTACCTTTATTTAAAATTAGAACTAAAATTATGAAAATAATTAAAAAGTTTTGTGTTTAAAATTATATATTTTATTTTGTAAATGTAACAACAATAGTACGTATATTTTTAAGTTTAAACTTAAAACATATTTATAGTTTTGTCTTTTTATACGATTTATATTGAAACTCAGTGCCTAATAAATAAACATATATATAAAAATGCGTATTTGTAAAATAATGTAAATTATTGCTTCATGTATAAGTCTGTAACAATTGTAAAATATTGCTGATTTACAACCATTAAAACAATTTAATAAATAACAAAAATAACAAATAAATCGCATTAAAATTTAATATATCTTCTAAGCTAAATATTATCTAATAATAAACAGCAAGCAAGTATATTAATTACTAAACAAAAGAAATATATTAAATCTTAATGCGTTGTACAAGAAGTCACAATTTAAAATTTTCGAACTGATATTTCGCGGTACAGTTACAGCCTGTTTGTTAGACCCTACACACTGTGTGCACCTAATATTATACTATACTCGTCAACAATTATTTTTTCTTACAATCCCTTGTTGAAATAGATTCTTTCTGGGATTGTTTTACAGTTTTTCTTTAGCGTTTCATAGCTCTCCGGTTCAAGCCATGCTAACGTTGTTGTTTTTATTGAACTGAAACAAAATAAATCACATCTTAAATATAAATAAAATACCAACAGGTATTTGACATTTAATAATAAACATCACATGACCTTTCATTTGTTTTCATTGAGTAAACGTGCATTTACAAGTTTATTTTTAAACATTAATGAAATGAATTATTTAATCATTTTAAATATAATTTACTTACCATCTTTGGGGGAACAATGCACAAGCAGTTGGTACCATGAAAATCAAGCTATAAAATAAGAAAATAAATTATTATATAGTATTTGTAAGTCAAGAATGCAAAAATATCATATTTATTTATCTATTAAAGTTCAATCATATGTTAGAGGTCATTAAAAACGTAAAAGTATAGCGTACTTATTTCTATTAATTATATCGTAATAATACTTTAAATTGAAAAATTTTAATCTTTTTTTTTTTTTTTTTTTTTTTTTTTCATATTTTGTCTAAAATATTTATGAAGTATTTTTTTTTATAGTTACAGAATAAATATTTACTATAAGTATGTTAACAATTTACAAATTTTACTGAATTAGCACTTATTTATGAAATGGAAATATATTTTATGCCACAGTTAAATAATAGAAGTTATTTACTATAAGAAATAAAAATAGTAAATTTAATAATGGTGCCAAAACAAACAAAAAACTTCCAAATTTAAAATACAAAAAAATTAAATAAAAAACTTACAAACAACCAACGGCCATAACTTGCAACGGTCCGTGCAATGGTTTAATTTTTTGCATCCAAGCTTGTTTTTCTAATCTTTCCATAATTACTGGAAGAATAGTCATGCCAGGAGCCGCCATAATAATTCTTGAAAGAATAACTTGCGAAATTCCCTTTCCCGCTGCTAATTTCGATTGTGTTACAATGTTTCCATTTTCATCTTGGCAATCAATACCATATAATAATTCTGTTTGTCTCATCAACGGAATATTTACGCAATTAGCGGCCGCAACTGCAGCGAACGGAACGTAACGCTGCAATTAAAACATTTATTATAATATAAAATATTTTAAAAATCTAAGGTAACTACGTTTTGATTTTTCTTTTGTTTTTAAATTAATTCATATATTTACTTGTAGAAAAGGTCCAGCTGTTCTACTCCAGTACGTTTTACATCCCATGGCAGTAAGCATAGCTGAAGTTGTTGCAGATACATAAGCCAAACCAAGTTGAGTTGTACTGATTGGTGATTTCGCATTTCTGTTCGTATAATTAACTAAAGCATTAAACGATTGATTTACCCATTGCCAGAAAACAACTGCTGGAATAGTTCTAAAATATAAAATAGTACGTTGTCATTTAAAATTTACGCCTACTATGTATTCTTATGATTATTTTTCAATTGTTTTTGAGTAATATACCTGTACCACTGCAGCATAGCTCCAGTAATAGCCATACCACCGGGAACTTGGAATGACATCCGTCCAAATACATTTTGCTTATCACCAGAGTCAGGATGAAACGCGGATTCATATAATTTCTTAGCATAAATAATTTGTTCTTTAGTAGTACCGGAGGGTTCTTGTCCTAAACGATACTGTTCAACCAAAATTTTGGCTTTATCTAATTCATCTTCGCTAACAATGCATGTCCGTGGATCAGTTACCCACGCAAAGTGTTTAAACCTGCCGACAAAGGTGTTTTGATCCCACAATGGCTCATCTATATTTAACCTTTCAGCGTTCATTTCTGTAACTAAAATTGAATTCAATTGTTTTGTAATATTTTAAAAAACAATTGCAACTTCAGTTATCGATATTTAAATTTGCGTTAATACAAAAAATAGGTCAATATGTAAAGTTAATTTATATTTTTTTATAGAATCTAATATTATTTCTACAATTTTTAATTTAAAAAGTAAATAAATATACTCACAATTTATAGTAATATATGAAGAAAACAACCTGCTTACCAACTAGTCTGACACTAGGAGTGCGACCGCACGTAAAATCACTTCCCCTCTTAACTCCCACCGTTAATATGGGTTATGTATTGTATAGCCTTGAAGTAATCAGCTGGTGATCGAAACGTCAAATTTTGGAAAACTGACAAGAAAATGATTCAATTCTAATGAAGCAGACTAAAATAATTTTTAGTCTTTATAAGTTCTTTGTATTCACATAATTATATTAATTTTAAATGTTGCTTAGTATTCAGTAAACAAATAAAACTCTGTAGATTTAAAGATACATAGATTAACTTATATTTAAAGTTAACTATGTATTTAAATCATAGATTTATATTATTATTGCGTATTAATTTTAAAATTTCGACTTTTCGCTTTAAAATATAAAAAAGTATATATTTTTTTAAAAAATAATTCGTATCTTTTCGTGTTAATACTTTATTTATAAATGATTTTACCCCTTTAAAACTTTTTAAAATCAGTTCGAAAATAAAATTTTAATTTTCTTTATTATATGGAATATTTTAATTAATCGTAGGGTTGCTGCATGTAGTTTATTAAAGGAATTTTTATGTTTATCAACAAATAATATTAATAATTAGTTTTAATTTTATATTTTTAATAAATTTTAATTAATAATTTGAAATTTATGTTATATTAATATTTTGAAATGTGTTAGACTATAGATGGAAATTATTATAATGTATATGGTCCACGATTTTTTCTGTATTCATTTATTAAACAAAAATAATAGTAAAATTATTAATTTTGCAACAAAATAATTATTTTAGGGTGTATAAACTATTAACTAATGCGCATGTCTAGAAGGATAAGGGGAACAGAGCGGAAAGGAGAAACAGGGGCCCCGTCACAATCCAGGACGGGAGTTTGCCTATAATTCTCATAGCCAATATGGCGGACTCAGAAAATATACAAGAAATACCGATAGAAAAAAATTCTAAAATTGTGGTAAACGTTGATGAAGCTTTGCCAGATATTTTAGTCGTCACCTACGAATATGGGAGCAAAATTTTTCAGGGTGTTCTGTTGGATTCGACCAAAAGGTAAGTCACAAAAAATTCTTGAACAATGAACAGAAATATAGTTTGTCGACGTTGCATGAATAAATACTGTATACTGTTGCCTTGATTTTTGAGCTTATATCAAAAGATATTGCAATAATTTTAACACCATTAAATTTGTAATAATTTTCTGCAGTGTTTGATATATAATTTGTCTACTTTTGTATTAAAATAAAGAAATTAGCTACTTTACTTTTTGGTGCTTATATGTCATATACTTGATTCTTGTATTAAATATTTATTTAAATTCTCTGTTTAATTCTAACTGCATTATTTCAATGATTAGTAATGTTCATACATAAAATATATAAATTATTTGTGATTAATGCATAAATTATAGAATATTGTCTAAAAATATTTACATATAAAATTAAGTTATAATGGTTATATTCATAAACTACGTAATTATTTTCTGATAAATAAAGCGTATGAAAATATAACTTGCAATAATTTATTGATTAACACTACATTCTTTATTTTTACATTATCATGTTAACAATAAAAATTATTATTCTTACAAAATTTAAATGGACAATTTAAATTGTTATTTTATACTTTATTCTATACAAATTGTAATTATATTTTGAAAATATTATAAATATATTTTTTTATGATAACAAAATAGAAAAATTAAAAT
>CM008234.1:3907472-3942990 GCA_002278615.1 Pogonus chalceus
ATAACAAAATAGAAAAATTAAAATCAAATTATAATTGTAAATAATTGATTACTTAATCGTTATATGAATTGAATTTAAGCTTTATAATAATCGTTTTTAACTATTTATTATTAATAATAAAATTTATTATGGTTATATAAATAAATATTTGTTCTTAAAAATACATTTATAAAAATATTACAATGTATAATGCTTTTTCTTTGTATGCACGTGTTCTATATAGTATGCACCGCAAATTCTTAAAATCTTTCTGCGCAACTGAACCATCGCTTGCCAAGTAAATAATCGAAGTTTTCTCGGACTAGCGTACGACGGCAATTCATATATTTTTATATAATTTTTTTGAAAAACCTAAAAGCATTTTTATTAAAATCATTAATAAAAAATGTAATTAATTTATATGCTTAAATAAATATATTTATTAATTATTATTTATTCTTAGAAATTTATTCAAGGTTATAAAATTAGCTTGCACGTCATTTAACTTCCATCTTTTCTGTTATTTTTAATATATTGCGTCTTTAACTAATATATTTACAATAAATAATTCCTTATTTAAAGCATTATTACGCTACAATTTGAACTTAAAAGTTTTATTTAATTTTATAAATTTAATGAAATACGCATTAAGTTTAATACAAATATTTAATATAAATATTGTTTATTACTTTGTTTATTTGATTTTTAAGTAATTATTTTTTTGTTACTAGAATCGTATAAGAAAATACGTATTATTGCGTAAACAATGTTCTAATAAGATTCTAACCGTAATCCAAACCTTTAAAAATTATAAATAGAATATTATGGACTAATATAAAAATTTGTGAGTGTAACGTTGAGTATCGATTTAGTTACGATTAGCTACAGTTTTATTGATTTTAAGGTGAATTGTTTGTTTTTAACAAAATCAAAACTTTTTTACTAAATAATTACATTTTATAAACAGCAACAAATTAAAAACATTGTATATTTGCGTATCATATAAAAAACAATTGATTTATTTTGTTTTTTTTTATTTACAACCAATCTTAATATTACGAAAATAAATATAATTAAAAAAAGAAAGTAAAATTATTTAGTATAATGAACTGAGTTTACTGTCGGCACTTGGTAGAACATTTTAAATAAATAGGAAAATAAATACTCGGTGAATATTCTACAAAATTAGTTTATTCGACTATAGTTTCGGTTGTTACACCATCATCAGGAAATATACAAACAATATTATAAGTTAGTACATACTATTTATACAAATTTATTTATTNGTTATCATTATTATTTAAAAACATTTTTATTGTAAATTTATCTTATAAAATAAAAATAACTGTAACTTTGAATGTTATCCTATTTACAAATATAGATTAATGGATGATAAAGCATAAATAGAATATAATTTATTTAAATAATTGCATAATACAAAATATTCTTTTAAATTTATTGTATGAATAATTGAATTAATATTTAATAGATATGAATTTGTTTTTGATAACAAATAAATCCAAAATTTCGTTTGTTAAATATTAAATGATTAAATTTTTATTTAATTATAATAAGTTACTTTTTATAAAAAGGTTAATTTATAAAATTATCAAAATCTACGTCGATAACATATCGGTTTGCTATTATTTTGTTCTGATTACTTACTTTTTAATTTATATAAATCTTCAATTAAAAGTAATGCAAAAAAATATGTAACGATGTTAAATATTTTATTGAAATAAATATTACTAATCATTCTTTGAAATTATAAATACTAACTTTAAAATCATATGCATACGTCAGTTAAAAAGAATTTCGAATTTAAATCTTCTATTTTAAATTATAATACTTACTGCAGATAATAAATAATAAATTAAACTGATTGATTTTAGTTTAATTATTTACACTCAATATAATAGTAATAAAAAAATCTTATTTATCTTTTTCAAACAGTTTAACCTTATAATCATTAGTAATAATTTATAAATCAAGTTTATATAGTCTATATACAAATAGATTTTATATTTAATTCAAAATGGACGCTTGTAATTATATTTTTTAAACAAACAATAAGATAAAAATGTTAGAATAATTTAGATATTGCTTAATGCGTCTCATTATCTCAACTTAAATGACTTAATTGTCGTATGAGACTTTTCAAAAAAGTAATATTAATTTCTTTTTAAACAAATTCAAAAATAATTTACAGAAATGTGATCAAGGTCTATGCTTTTTTTTCTAGTTACTATGTTATTGTGAAAAATATTTTATAACAAATTCAGTATTGAAATAATAAATTATTCTAATTGAATTAAGTTATTTTTGTTATTGAAAAATTCATTCAAATGTTTTACATTATTTACAAATTTGAATATTTTGAATAGAATTCATTTAAAATATATATATATANTATAATTTTTTTATATCTTTAAATGTTTCTAATATATACACACTGTTTATTTTTCAAATTGAAATTCTAATCAAACTAAAACTAAGCTTTCTGGTCAGTTAATAAAACAAAATCCATCATAAACTACAAAAACTATCCATTTAAATAAGTAGCTTAAAACTATGGGTATAAAACATAACTACAGTTGCTTTCAACCGTCGGGACGCCTATAGGAGTGAAAATGTAAATGTCGGCTCATACTAAAAGTTACTATATACATTAAATTTAATGCATTCATATTTTTTGTCCTTGTTAACGACATGCTGAAACACGCTTCTCGTTAACTGTATCCTGCCGACGGTATATGTACAAAATATTGCTTAGTTTTTTTTTTGTTTTAAATATTTTAACAAATAAAACTGTCCTAATCAGTCTTAAATTTATGATAATATACATATATGAATTAAATAAAAACAAAAAATTGTTTATGAATTATTAATTTATTGATAAAATTAATATAAATTAAAAGAATTCAATATTTTGAATGTCATAAATTTCAGACATTTACCATTCGGCGTACATAGCTTACACCCAGCATACACGAAAGAAACTTCTGAGAAAACTGAAGTAGATGATAGATTATATTCTGCAAATCAAAGATTTACTTATCAAGAGGGTGCTCAAGCAGTACCAAAAGATTTTACCCAAAAACGCTCAGTACGCTTACCTGCACGATATAAAAATGCAAAATTAACTGTTCGGTTACGGCCTCGACAAGTACTATGTTCGAAATGTCGCGGAATATGCAATGAAAATTCAGAAAATGTTGACGCCACGAAAAAACGAAAAGCGAATGAAGAGGAACAGCCTAGACAACACAAAAGAGTTTCAGGTATTTTAAAAATAATTTTATCGGGCATCTTTTTATTGTAATTAAATTTAATTATTTCGATGCAAATGTTAATATTAATTTTCAGGAATTGGAACAAGAGCTTCTAGACCACTTAGCTCAGATAGTCAGAGCAATGAATTACAAAAACAACAACAAACAACTAGAATGTGTTTAAGATTAATGCCAATGAGCGTAAAAGAAATAAAAGAAGAAGCTTCGAGTAGTCCCGAACCTGAATCATCTGAAGAACCCCAAAGTCAAGAATCCTGCGAAGAAAGAGTTCAAATAAAACCTGAATTTCAAGAGTTTAAACAACCTTCACCAAGGAAAGAAGGTATTTTTGCAATTGTTTTAATTTTAAAATATATTGGCTTAATACTTGGAATGAATAAACAAAACTAAAACAGAGTGTTTGAAAATAACTGGTTAAACTATAACAAAAATATAAATTTAGGTAAAGCAGGTAAAAGAATGGTGTTACGTAAAAAACGTAGTGTTGGGTCTATGGAAGACTTGTGGGATGAAAGTTGTTTTGAAGAAAATGCAGCAAATCTAGGAGCTCAAGGTGTAGATTTAAGTCATAGTACCCGTACTATTAAAATATCTTTTGGTCGAGAGGGTGAAGGTACCGTACTAAAAATTCCAGCAAAAATTGAAGATTTAGGAACGCCTGGAATTGAAGAAACGACGACAGAAAAGGTACGCAGAAGTAAGAGCAAAATATATATATTTTTTGAATCATTCATCTAATTTTTAATTGTTCTTTAACTACTAATATCATACGCATATTAATAACTCATTATACAAACATCGGTAAATAAACAAAAGTGTTTCATTTTTACAAAAATAATTTGTTTATTTTAATATAAATCAAATATGCTCTAATTCATTTAATGATAAATATATTTCATTAATAAATTGTTCAAAATAACAATTCATAACATTTACGTCATGCATTACTCATTCTTAGAAGATTAAAGTATAAAAAACAATTTAGATTAGCATTATTCAATTAGTAACATAAATGCCACTTTAAAATAAATATTATTTAGTTTCATGACTATTTTGTATCATTTGGTCTAGACAGTTTTTTATTAAAATATTTGAAGCAATATATTTTATAATATTTACTTTTTAGGAATTAATTAGTTAAAAAAATTCTTCAATAAATATTTGAAAGAATCATAATGTTTACGATATCACCATTTAATAAATTTTAAATCAATATTAAAGAGAAAGCGTAGCCAATTATTGATTACTAAATATTGTTTACCAATTTCTATTATGAATGATAAAATAAAGTATTTTATATATTTCGTGTAGAAAATATTAAAATAAATGTTATGGAGATATAATATTTTTTATTGTAGATCAGAAGCAAAGACGCAAGTGCCAAAGCAGCTCGACGCGCTTTAAAAAAAGCAAAAAAAGAAGCTCGTCGAAAAATATTACTAGGTAGCGGTGGTTCACCATGCTATGCTTTAGGAAACGGCTCGCCGAGATACACACTCGCTGGTAACGGGTCTCCTAGGTATAGCATTACAAGTCCACGGCATGGATTAGGTGGACATTCACCAAGATACACAGTAACAGCTAGTACACCACATTATGAAAATTTAGTACCTAGAAGACATAAGCATAAGGTAAAAATATTTTAACTTTATTTTATTTAAAAAGTTAATATTTTAATAGTTAAAGCATAAGAAAAAACATCGGGAAGATCGTCGAGCCCAACGTGATCCATTAGCAATTACTCCAAGCGATTTATCAGCAGCCGCAGAATTATCCGCCCCTGAAGAAAATTATTCAGAAATGAAAGAACGCTGCTTAAAGCAGAAATTATCAATTAACCTTAAAAGACTGAATGCAAGCGCTTATACACGTTGTGATGATAACAACGAAACTACTGATATTGAAAATAATGGTATCCATATAACAAGTAAGAATTTATTTCATTTTTATTTTATTATTTCATTAAAATATTTCTAATATTACAGCTATAGAAACTGATCCTCTTGCAACACCAATAAAACCCTTTTCTGAAAACATTGAAGATCACTCTGATGAACATTC
Source organism: Pogonus chalceus (assembly GCA_002278615.1). NCBI lineage: Eukaryota > Metazoa > Arthropoda > Insecta > Coleoptera > Carabidae > Pogonus > Pogonus chalceus. The sequence continues at coordinate 3,912,806 of CM008234.1, forward strand.
AGAGCACTCGGAAAATGTTCCTGATTTCCCACCTGCAGCTACACCAATTATGATGCATATTACTGCTCAAACAACTATTGAAAATGTACAACCGCTTTCTGTTGACTCAGAAACAACTGAAATAGGAATTGAAAAGACTGTGAGCAGTGCTCTTGGTGCTGATGGGAGACCATTAAATGTTGGGGATGTTGTTTGGGGGAAAATACATGGGTTTCCTTGGTGGCCTGGGAAAGTTTTAAGTATTACCGAAGATTTTCGAGGTGCTCAGGCGCATGTAGCGTGGTATGGAAGCAGTACAAGTAGTTTAATGCCGTGTGCACAACTTAGTCCATTTTTAGAAAATTTTAAGGTAAGAATCCAAATGATTAAAAAAATTGCAATGTAATTGCATTTTTTTAATTTTAAATTTAAGATTCGATATAATAAAAAGAAAAGAGGGCCATATAAAGAAGCTATAAAACAAGCTACGTGCGAAGCACGTATAGAAGCTCCACCATCCCCTGTACCTCCAGAAATTATAACACCACATGCGGAAGTTATTCCTGCACCAGCGGATATTATACATCCATCAGCTGAAGTTGTTCCTCCACCATCACTTGTTCAACCTGCTCTTGCATCTCCACGGGAGATTGACGTTGTTTCTTAAATATAACAAATATTTTCTTAAAAGATTTCGACAAAATCGAAGTATTTATGCTTTACTGATTACGACTTATGTGGATATATTATATAAATAATTTATCCTTTACGTATGAAAGAGATAGAATGCTTAGAATGTATGTATGTTATGTCGCACATTATTGTTGCAACTTGTAATGAAGTGAAGTATATTTTGTATTTGGTGTGCGCCTCGTAGTGAAAAAGTTTCGGATCTATAGAAATTAGTTGCAAGACATATTTTTATTAATTACTTTACAATAAGTATATATGTAAAATTAGCACAATTATATTGATTAAATTTATGAAATGGATAAATAATTAGATAAAATTGATTATAAATAATTAACTTACATATTTTGTCGCAATTTAAATTAGTTCTCTTACGAACTATTTTAAAATTTCGTCAATATTCATAAATTTGTTCTGCATATATGCTATTTTTTATTGTGAGGTACACTCTTGCAATTAATTGAGACATTCAGATCATTAAAAAAATGTCGTTCAACAATGGAATATAAATATGCTTAATTTGCTTCTTATTATTTTAAGTAGATTAAAATACGACGCTTGTAATACAATTTAAATAGGTATTCATATTAGTTTTTTAATTATTAAAGATATGTCCAAAAAATGTGATATTATAGTAATCTATCGCTGATCTGAATGTCTAAGATCATGGATTAATTTGGAAAAGTGAAAACACTTTCGATCTGTTTCAATGTAAATAACAAAGCGCTGTGTCCCTTATCTTAATGCTCTATTTAGGGCTGTACCCTTGCACTCGATTGCGGAACTGAGATTCGACTGCCATTTTAATCATTGGAAATCAATAAATTTTGCATTTCTTTGTTACGGATTTTTATATAGAACATAAGTATTATATAAAATAAAATTTTAGTCACTCGTAATATATTAAATATATAATTTATTAAAATTGCATGAATTTTTAAGCATATTCAATAAACAAATAATATAATCTGTGCCATGAGTTTTGCCAGATAATTATTTATATTACTGAAACGGGAAGTTTTTAATAAAATGCTTAAATTGTATATTTACATTTATGTTCTATGTAAAAAAGCCAATGTTTTATTTACGTAAATTAATCAACAGAAAATTTTGCCTCAGTTTGTAGTGCAATAAAAAGGAAAAGTAGGAAATTATATATCATTAAAACTAACATCTTTACTTCAAGAATTGTTAGTTACGCTTATATACATTTAAATTTAAAAAAATCTTAACATAACATAATAAATATACCAAATTATATTATGTAAAAAAGATTATTTTATATTTACTGTACTACAAACTGAATCTGAATGTAAGTGTTATTCAATATTTTATACGCAAAGTTTACAACAAAAATTTAGTTGTATTTATTTTTAATAAATTAAACGTGTCGGTGTTAATTTGTTGATGGAAAAATATCTGTGATTTTATAATTTTTAAATAGCCATTGTATCAGTATATAAATAAAGTTATTTCCTATATTGTGCATTAATTTTATTTCCTTATATAATAATTATTTAATCAAATTCGAAATACGCATGTACTGTTTTTGATTTTTTACGAGAAATAAAAATTGCGTGATAGGTTGTCGAAGTAGCACGCTGCCATTTAATTATCTCTCGTACGAAAAATATATTTTCCAAATATAAATAATGGCGAATAGTATCACAATTTTAAATCTTTTACGTGGAAGTAGAAATTTATATAATTTAAGAAGATTACCTACTATCTTACAATCTAATTCAACTTTTTCGAGGCACAAAATAATTATCAAACGTAAGATTTTTAGGTTAAAATTGTATATTTCAAATTTAAATTTTTTGAATTTTAGCAAATACATTGCAATTATGCAGACATTTAAGCAATGCAGCTCCTGAATCCAAAGATTCTGATTATCACAATATTATTAGTGACAAAGAAGAAGGTAAAGGTGAAGGAATTAAGCATGAATTTCAAGCAGAAACTAGAATGCTTCTTGATATTGTTGCTCGGTCATTATATTCTGAAAAAGAAGTAAGGTAATCTTATATAATATAACGACTAAGTTTGTAGCGAAGTTTTTTTTAGGTTTTTATACGAGAGTTAATTTCAAACGCAAGTGATGCACTTGAAAAGTTTCGGTATTTACAATTATCTGACAGTAAGGAAAGTCAAGGACTGAAACAAACTGATCGGCAATTAGAAATTCATATTGCTACTGATAAACAAAACAGAACACTCACAATTCAGGTATATGAAACTAAAAAAATTGTTATTTAATAGCTAAAACATTTATATTTTTTAGGATACCGGTATAGGAATGACAAAAGAAGAACTTATATCTAATTTAGGAACTATTGCAAGATCTGGATCGAAGGTATTTTTTACATAAATAGAAATTGTTTATTAAATAAAACTAATATAATTATTTTCAGGCATTTTTGGAACAATTCAAAACACAAGGAACCGATCAAAATAATGCAAGTAATATAATTGGTCAATTCGGAGTTGGTTTTTACAGTGCCTTTATGGTAGCAGAAAAAGTAGAAGTATTTTCAAAATCCTCACTTTCTGATCAAGGTTTTAAATGGACATCAGACGGGTAATAACCAAAAAATATTTATAAATTAAAAAATAACCATTTTTTTATATTTTAGAACTGGTATGTACGAAATACAAGACGCTGATAACGTTCAATTCGGAACGAAAATTGTCATATATCTTAAACCCGATTGTAGAGAATTTTCCGATGATGATACTTTAAAAAATATTATCAATAAATACAGTAATTTCGTTGGAAGTCCTATTTATTTAAACGGGAAAAAAGCAAATAATATTCAACCTGTTTGGTTAATGGATTCAAAATCAGTTACACCTCAACAACATAGTGAATTTTACCGGTACATTAGTGGAAGCTACGATACACCAAGATATACATTGCATTATAATACTGATGTGCCAATTTCAATTCATGCTTTATTATATTTTCCCGAGGGGAAACCAGGTATATTTTTATTTTTAAATAATTTGTATTTTAAATAATTATTAAATATTTATAGGATTGTTTGAAATGTCTCGAGAAACGGAATCTGGCGTAGCTTTATATACAAGGAAGGTTTTAATTAAAAGTAAAACAGACAATATTTTACCTAAATGGTTAAGATTTGTTAAAGGTAATAAAATTATTCATTTGTTTTTATGTTATACTAATTTATAAAACCAATATTTCAGGTGTTGTTGATTCAGATGATATCCCATTAAATCTTAGTAGGGAATTACTACAAAATAGCGCTCTTATAAGGTATGTAAATAATTAAAATTACAAATTAATTAAAAATTTTATTATAAATAAAAACTTTTTAACAAATATAATTTTTAACTTACAGAAAATTACGAACTGTATTAACAAGTAGAGTTTTACGTTTCTTACAAGAACAAGCTAAAAAGAAACCAGAAGAATACGATAAATTTTATGCTGATTATGGAATCTTTTTAAAAGAAGGAATCATCACAAACCACGATGTAAATGAAAAGGTAAGTTAGATATTAATATATTTCTGATGATTCACCATCATTCGCATCATTTGTAGTTGACATAGTTTCATTTTCGCTATCATCAGCCGGAAGTTCTTCATCACTTTGTCCTTCTTGTTCGTTTTCGTTTGTACTCACATTAGTACTTTGACTTAAAATTTCTTCCCCTTGTAAATTTTTATTCCGTAAATTTCCCATCCAAAACGCTGATGAACAATTATTAGCGACCAAAGCTGCTTTTACACGATACACTAAAGTTTCTAATGTTAATCTCATTTGTGGAACATGCGCAATAAGTGCACTGTCTTTTGTTACCTTTGAATGGCAACATAAATTATGTATAAACCTTGTTGTTTGTTGTAAAGTGCGTAGAATTTCAACAACTTGATCGGAATGTGAACGAAGCATTATTTCAAGAATAGGAAGACCATTCGTAAGAAAAACTTTTAAAATTGCTAAAGATTTTCTCAAAAACGCACCTAAATTCATTCTATTTTCTTGTGTTCTTACGATATCCATTAAACTACGCATAGTTGTTACTGTAGTTAACCAAACATTAAGATGTTCTGTGTTTGTTAAATCATGCAACTCATTTTGCAACGTATCATATAATGTTGAACAAGCGCCACGGTATAAAATCGGAAAATTCGCTTTTGTTATTGATGGAAAAGTTGTTAAATTATCATCTTTAGATTTTAATTCTGTACTTTCTGCATGAATCCATGATACAATACTGCTTATAGTTTCTAAACTTGAACCATTCAAATGAGCTTTAACTAATGTATCAATATGAATATTTGCTGTAGCACCACTTTCCGGTAATCCATTTAAATTAAACCATCTTACAGAAAGTAATTTACCACTTAATAAAATTAATTTTTTATTTGGTGTATTATCATTCGTTGCATTACATAAAGCTTGAACAATATTAACTAAATGTACAGCACATGGTAAAGTTAAACAATAATCTACGTATTGTATAACATATTTTAAATATTCATTGATTAATTTTTGAGCTGAGTTTAATTGCGATGCTGTATCATCAACGCATGCTTTCAGATATTCTCTCAAAAGTGGTAAATTTTTGTTGGTTTGAAATACCGTCCAGTTCAAAACTAAACCTTGAAATTCTAATGTTAAACTGTAACATAATTTTAAATCTGTAGCTGGTGTTAAGAACATTTCATGAGAATCGCGAATGCCATCACAGCGTTCTAACAATTTTTTTATTTCTTCTATTAATTTTATTAAATTTCTATTAATATATGGCATTAATCGAATACAATCTTTAATTAAACTTTCAGGTTTAACTGTTATCAAATGAGTTAAAGATGATTGTGTATTTGGTTTAGTTACATTATTTAATTTCATAACTAAATCTTTCATAATAAATTTATATTGCGCTAAAGTTAAATATAACTTATTTTCTGGTTTATTTTCTTCTTCAGTAATTAAAGGATATTTTAACAGTAAAATTATATCAGTATCCATTTCTCTAAATTGAAATTCAGATGTTTCTTTATCTTTATTTTGAGGTTTACGACCTGCTTTGCTAGTTGTAGCTATTGCTTGAGTATTTTGAGTGAATTTTGTTGTATTCTGAGTTGGAGCACCACGTTTTTTAGTTTTTTCACCAACTCGTGTACGTTCTAAATGTAAATTATTAGACGAAGAATCTAAATTAATATTATAAAAATAACACGGCGGTAATTTATGATCAGGTATATTTTTCATACAGTTTAAAAACAATTCTTCTAACTCAACTAAATGTTTTAATCGTTCTAAAATTTTCTGTCTCATTTTTTTATCTTTCTGTGTTACGAAAGCACTTATGATTTCTCTAAACCAATTAATACAATGAAATAAACAATTTACAACTTGTTTTGCTTGGTCGGAATCAAAACTATCTATCCCTACATCTGGATCAATTTCAGGTAATTCTATTCCACATCCTAATAATGCATCAATTGTATTTAAATTACCTTCATGTTGTCTGTAATGAATTAGACGAAGCAATCGAAATAATGGCGCAAATACTAGCATTATATTATTATTTTCGTTAGATTTAATAGTTAATTCTGCTAGTTTTACAACTATTGGAGATTCTAATTCTTCATTAGAATTAATATTATATTGAACAGTAATTGGAATATCATTTAAAGATTTCGAGGGATTTTCTGTTAAATAATTTTCTTGAAAATTTAAAGTTATTGTATCAAATAACCACGCCATAAAATATTTATCTAAATTATCCATTGTAACAACCATTTGTGCTAACTGGTCGTAGTATAAACCCCGAGCAATTGGACATTTAAGTGTTATTTGATTAGTTGCATCTAATAAATTAGCTGCTTGTTTTGCGGGGCCGTTTGGAAGATCTGAAATACTAGCGTAACTGTCTTCACTTAAAGCTGTTGAAGGGTCATCTTGTACTGAGGCTATATTTTTAGCAGTTGATACAGCAGCTATAATACCTCGATATTTAGTTGATTTTTTAGCGCTACTCAATTGTTTTTTTACAATAATATGAATATCATTTTCTAAAAGATTCATAGATTGATCTGCTCTAGGTCCATAAGTTAAACTACATAATAAATCGAATATTTGTTTAACTTCACCTAAATCAGTTCGTTCAATTTTATCCAATAATTCCATTAATTGCAAAGTATGTGGTTGTAATAATTCATGATGTAACTCAGCTATTGTTTCTAAAATACTTAACGCGGGAATTGATTTTTTCCCTTCTTTAATTCCAGTTAAAAATATCAACGAATATAAAATTTGTTGTCTTTGTTGTTTATCCGCATATTTATGTCCAAACGTATTTGTGTATAAAATTTTCGCAAATTCTAAACAAGATGGTTCTGAATATGTGCGTAATAAAAACGCCGCAATTTCTAAAATTGATTTCAAATATTCCCGTAAATTTTGTGGCGCTAAATATTTTTGTAAAGTTGTTTCAACTAAACTTGATTTTAATTGTCGACTTTTTATTTTCTTTTTAAATATCATTTCAATTTGATGTTTGGAATTATTACCAGATGAATGCAGCATTAATAAAATTAAAATATCTACAGATTTATGATCGTTTGAATTACGGATACTATTAATTAAATTTATCCAACCTTCGCTAATTGTTTTTGAACATTTTTTACGTATTTTATCAAAAACTAGAACATGTTCGCTTTCACTATCATCTGTTATATTTTGGCATACCATTATTGAATCAAGTGCGTTACGTGTTTTTAATAAAATATTAGGTAAATTTGCAGGTTTGCAATTTGTTACCAAAAAACAAAAAATAAGCGATAATGTTTGAAGGGATAACGTTGAGTTTAAAATCGCTAAGAAATGATCTTGTATCTCTTCACGAGTTTCAATTGTTAAATCTAAATCATTTAAACAATCAATTATAGCTCGCGTTAAATTTGTATTTTGATTTAAAACTTTCGTTAAATGTTTAGCAGTTTCATCGTATTCACTGTCGGGTATTATATAAGAAATAAAATTTAGAATATCTAATTGTGCTTGAAATGACGCTACTTCTAAAATTTCTAACAAACGTGTTGTTATTTGTTGCGGATTTTTAATATACGATAAATAAGTTAAAGGACGTAATAATAATCGTAACCAAATTGTATCGTGTTCATCTTCAACTGCATGAGTTGTAACTTCTTCCAGAATTAAACATATAACTTCACTTTGAATACAATCAATACTTAATAAAATTCTAAATAAACATTCTTGTTGAATACCTGGTGCGCCTTCATTTTCATTGATAAGTTGCAATTGAGATGGCAACAAAGCCTTTTTGAACAGTTTTTGTTTTTTCGTTAAATACTTCAATCCGGACATAAAATCAGAAATGTTGTTTGGAAAATTCGGATGATTTTCTAGTTCATGTTGAATGTCACGAATTATTAAACTTTGTTCTTTTTGAAATATATTTGAATTGTCGTCATACTGAAGTTTTATACCAACTTTTGTGATAACTTCTTTGAAATAATGGATTTCTGCAGAATCAACCACTGGAAACGGCATTTTTTACTTTCAACGACACTTGTTAAGTTTACGTTGAAAATAACATTTAACATAACCTTATATTTTGCTTGCGGCGCCTAAATACAAAATATTAGTATTCGTGATTTACACCAGATGGTATATTTGAAAAACAAGCGTTAATATTTTATATTCTAATTATAGGAAGAGTTAGCGAAGCTATTACGATTTGAATCTTCTCATAAAGAAAAAGGCCAAAAAGTTGGATTAGATGATTATTTATCACGGGCTGAAAGTACAGAAAAAAATATTTTCTATCTTGCTGCACCCAGGTTTATTATTTAAATATAATTTCATTTTGAGTTTTATTTAATATATTTACAATTTTAGTCGTACTCTTGCTGAAGCTTCTCCTTATTATGAAGCTTTAAAACGAAGAAAACAAGAAGTTTTGTTTTGTTATGAACCATATGATGAACTTGTTCTTATGCAATTGCAACAGTATAAAGGAAATAAACTTATTTCTGTTGAAAAAGATATGCGCGAAGATAAAAAAGCTAGTGATTTAACTAATTTGGGTATTTCTTTTAAATATTATATAAATACATGTTTTTAATTGTTATAAATTGATAGGTGAAGACAGTTTAAAACGCAGTGAAATTGATTCACTTACTAGTTGGATAAAGGATAAATTACAAGGTAAATGTTTCGCTGTTCATGCTACAACAAGATTAGAAGCACATCCTTGTGTTGTTACTGTAGAAGAAATGGCGGCAGCAAGGCATTTTATTCGAACACAAAGTCATCAAATATCTGAAGATAAAAGATATGCTTTACTTCAACCTCAACTCGAAATTAATCCTAAGTATTAAATTATCCTACATTAAACTTTCTTTTTCAATATATTCTTTTTTTAATATTTATTTAGGCATCCAATTATTAAAAAGTTACATAAACTTACAACAGCGGATCCAACATTAGCCGAATTATTATCCAAACAGGTAAGTCATATTACTTAATTTAAGTAATTAAAATGTAACAAATAAATAAGAAATATATATTGTGAATAATGTGATAATCATTTTTAAGATATTGAATTATCTTATTAATTAAATCATTTTTGAAAGATTTCATATCTTAAATTAATTAAGAAATACTTATAATTTGTAATTAATTATAATATAAAATTGTAAAAAATTTTATTTAAAGATAAATTACATTTATCACACGTTTTTCGCACATTTTTATAATTTGTTTTAATATTTTTTTAGCTTTTCGCAAATGCAATGGTTGGTGCTGGTTTAGTAGATGATCCAAGAGTTTTACTTACTTCTATGAATGATTTACTTACAAGAGCTTTAGAAAAACATTAAGATTAGTTAATAAACAATTATTTTTATAAAATACAATTTAATAAAAAACATTATGTTTTCAAATAATTAAAAATATGTTTTGTTACTATATTTAAAAACTAATTTGTATTTAATTGTTTCATTCCTGAATTAAATTTTTTTATTATAATTCAAATGACTGTAAATTTATGTATATAATATGATTTTAAACAATAAATGTACTATTATATAAAAAATCTTCAGTTATAACACGAAAAATAAGGTTATGTGTATATTAAATATAAGAATTTTTCCGTAATTGTTTGGAAAGCAGTTCTCAGCTGATTTATATTTACTTAAAGATACAAATAAGAAAAGTACATAACCTATGACGATAGTAAAAGAAATTTGCTTTTGCTAATTACGTTATAATAAAAACAACAACGAATTATTCATGAATTTTTTTATTGTATTATCTAAAAAGCATTTGTAAAAATGAAACATGTATATCACATATTCTAGATAACATTCTTATCATATTAATTATTAAAATTTCGAAACTTATTTTTTCCTGAGAATAAATAATTTACCGTTAGTTATTTAATAAAATTATTAAGTTTATAAATCGAAGTGAATCATATTATCCTTGAAATTTTGCGAATGACCTTTTACTAACCATATAAAAATGAAATTAATAAAAAAATGTATTTAAAAGTATTTAATTATCTATATAATTAAAAACAAACAATAGTGACGTACAAACAAAAGGCAAATCATGTGAAATTTATGATTAAGTTACTGAAGTGATTTTATTTTTTATCGAATTACGAGACAGATTTTTCCATTAATCATTGTTATCAGTACAACATTTGGTACAAAAAAGATAATTTTCTATCACTATTGACATCTTTTACAAAATATGTATAATAATTGCTGTATGACAAATTCTTTCAACTGTTTGATACTTTTATGGAAAATTTCTAATTATCAATTAAGATATGCCCTTTATTTTTACCATTTATAACAAAGATGTATTTTTTAAATAAAAATAATTGTATTTAATGAGTTTATTGTTCTAAATTAATATTATTTTGTATAAAATAAATGATTAGAAAAGTTTTATTTAAAATTTCGCGCATATAAATACGCATGAGCAGAAATCCCGTGAGTAAAAACGGATACAACCTTTGGTCACATTTTAAATCACGTGCTTCTAAAACCTTTAAAATAATTTTAAAATGATCTTAATATATGAGAAATTTGATTTATTTCGAAAATTATATTATTTTATATGAAATAAATAATTTATTAAGTTGTAAAAACATTGTACAATATACGAATAACAGTTTCAATTGTGACGTCACTCGTTAACTCTAACGAGCGTTACTATTGGTTGAGGAGTGTCCTTAGTAGTTTTAACAACCAATGAAATTCATCGACAGAATCTAAGATTTCACCTGTGATTCTCTATCGTCATGTGACAGACTCGAACTCGGCAGTAGCTCTTTTAGTTCAGTAAGCCATATTTGACAGTGGCTTCGCTCTTTCTGTGGAGTGCGTGTGTGCAGTTTGAATAATTCCAATCTTCATTACCTGGAAATACTCCACGTTATATCAAAATGGCCACAGACGAGAATAATCCTATTTATGCACCATTTTTTGGAGTTATGGGCGCAGCTTCAGCAATTATTTTCAGCGGTAAGATATTCCATTGAGCGAGTTCAACTTGCAAATGTAATACGCACATATATCAATATATCTTGATTGTAGTCTAACAATTGAAGTTGTAATTATCATTTTGTTTTAATAATGTTATTTAGTTTATTATTTAAATCATTGGTAGGTTGATTTTTGTTACATTTGCAATGTACTATTCATTTTAGAGGATATTTAGTTCGGAATCATAGTATTGATTTATCATATGACTGGTTTTTATTTTCACAAATAACTTTGTCTTTAACGATATAGTTATTTTAAATTTGATTATTTTATCTTATATATCGTTATTCGACCTAATACGACTGTAGTTTTATAAATTATCTATTTTTTCTTTAATTACTGATGGGCGGTCGCGAATGCCAGCATCACAAATGCTTTAGCTTATTATTCTTCGATTAATTCAAACAAAATTAAACCCTATTCACATTAAAAATGTTAATATCAGCATAAAAATATGTTATTCATTCAAATATGTGTAACATATTTGTATTGATCAATTTTAATGAGTTACCAGTTGTTAGCAAAATTTATTACATTTGATAATACATTAGGAATTTAACATATTTCAATTAAATAATTTTAATTTGTATTGTTGTACAGTTTAAAAAAAATATTCTATAAAACTTTATTTATCATTTCGTACTTTCATTACTTGACCCACTTAAGTCACATGCCGTTTAAGACCCACCCGGATTATTTTTTCCAGTTAGAACTTCTTAATTTTTTAATTCGAAAATCATTTTAATATTAAAATACGTGCAATTAGTCATTTAATTGTGTTAAAACTTGTTTATTTTTATCATAAATTTGTAAAATATGTTCTGTGTTAAGTAAAAATTTTATGTTAAGTCGAAATCATGGCATACTATTTTTTGTTGGTTTTTATGGTATTAAAATGATTTTTAGGGTTGTTTTAGATGAAAATATAATTGTTTTTCTTAGTGGGTGTAACCTAGCCGGTGAAACATGTGACTATCAAGGCCAGTCATGGATTACAGTATATGCATCATGTGAATTCCGTTTACATAGCCTTCATCGATGATATTTCACACAAAATTATATAATAAATTTCACTACGATCAGTGAAGCATAAAATTTAAGATTTTAGAACTATTTAAATCTAATTATTAATTTTAAAAATTTAATCATTTTAAAATAATCAAATAACTATAAAATTTTATAGATAATATCATACGTAATATTATCACATGACAATAATAAGTGTTTTTATCGAAGTATCATTTAGATTTGTGTTTTTATTATACATTTTTATAATTTTCATGTGATTTCCACTATATTATGTTTGCTTAAAAATTTAACTTTTGTACCATAATTTTGCTTTATCTGACAAGAGTTATCTTAATATAATAAATTATTATCAGAGGATTGTTGATACAGATTTTAATTTTATCTGTGTTTTAAATTACATATTATGCGCAAATAGTTAAAATTTTCTTTTGAAGTTTGAAATTAATATTATAATTTTTCCTGCTTTTTATTAAGTTTGTTTCATGACGTGAGCAAAAAACCCATTTTCTTAGGATCAGAATTATTGACTTTTTATAATAGTAGTTTTAAATAGAACTCGAAATATTTTTACCAAAAATATTTAATAATAAATAAAATTGTGTTACCAAGGTTACCTACTAGTTCATTCATTAAATAAAATCAATATTAAAATCTTTTAAAATATACATATGTTAGAAATCTATACTTAAAATTATCGGTATTTATTTATTTATATTATAAATTACAAATGATTTCATGCTATTTAAAATTTTTGTTATTGTAACTTATACTAAACAATAACATTGATTATTTTGATATAATTTTTAATATAAATAAATAATTTTAAACTTCTTGCAATTAGAATAAATACTTAAGTGTATATTCTAATTACTAGTCATATGTTTTTATAGACATGCAAATTTTTATGTTAAATAAAGATAATCTGATTTTCGCCGATATGGCAATTGAAAAAAATATGTTTTTCTAACACGTAAATTTTATATTTATGATAATATGTAGTTCGTGTATCATTTGTTTTATTTTATAAATATGTGGTTACTTGATCTGTCAAACATAAAATAGTATGGTTCATTTGTTTTCTTGGAAACAATTGAAATTGTTTTATATTAGAGTTGATAATTTGAAAATAATAAAAATGTATGTTTTTTAGCGCTGGGAGCCGCTTATGGCACAGCAAAGTCTGGAACTGGTATTGCAGCCATGTCGGTGATGAGACCTGAGTTGATCATGAAATCTATCATCCCTGTTGTTATGGCGGGTATCATTGCCATCTACGGGTTGGTCGTTGCTGTACTCATCGCTGGTGGTGTAGGCGATAAAACTAATTATACATTATACAAGTAAGTATCCTCTTATCTATACAATCATTATTCAATCTTCTTTCTACTTAGGGCTATTTATTCTTATACGTTTTCTTGACTCATTTTCAAATAGATTTGTTTATATTTCAAAAACAAAATCTGTCAGATAACTTTTTTTCTATATACATCTTAAAAACAACCACCTGTACCCTTTTATTTATTTTTGTTTCTAAAAATAATTAATTGCCCTAACAATAAAACTATTAATAATAAAACATTATGAGTAATACTATTTATTTTCTCTTGTAAGTGAATATTTATTTTTCTCATATTAAATTCAATAAAAAATTTCAATAAGTGCTTTTAATTTTTTTAATAACGAATGTGAAACAAAAAACATTTCTTAATTATATAAACAATTAACAAAGCAAATATAATTTTACGGTGTAAAATAAATTAATAAAATATTTATTATTATTTATTTAATTGATTGACAGGACAATGTTATATTAAATAGAAAAATTGATTTTGCGATTAAGAGATTTATAACGAAAATTATTAATTTTTAGACGATATGTTGTGATAATTTTACAGTAAATTAATATTGTTTTTTTTTTTATTATTTCGTAATAATTTTGATATAATATTGGTCATTAAACTTATGTACGATAAAATGAATATTTTATTTATGTTAATAAATTAATGAATATCGTAATCAGTATAAATATTTAATATAAATTCGTATTATAACCTTACAATATTTCATTGGATGTTTTCCAAAATGCAGTTTTAAAATCAATATATAAATAAAATAAAAACACTTAATGTTTATATATTGTTTTAAATAGATCGTACATTATTTTATATAACTAATTTACCAAAATTGTAATCGCTAAGGTTAAAAATATTTTTAAAAACTTGTGTAGGAACTAAGGTTATCTGTTTTACGATAGTTTTAAAATTATACATATACATATAAATAAAATAACTCTGTTTTGAAAGAATTTGAACAATATTTTTTGAATTATTTAAATTTTTTATGATAATCAAATAAAATAAATAAGCGATAGTGTTTATTGGTTCATTTAATCTCTAATAAAATCAATATTGATATTTAATAAAATATTATTGAACGCATTTTCGAAATAAATATTATCGTATACTGCAGTTCGAATCGAATTACTGGAAAATTCTATTCAATTGAATATATTTATGCCTTTTAATTTGGTTGTAAATTAAATGCAGAAATATAAATATTTACAGTAGTTAAATTACGTTAATTCTGTTTATTTTGCGTTCGAAGATGTATTTTTATTTCTTGTAAATTCCGAAATTACAATGCGGTTTATAAATTTAGAAGGTTATCTTGGCTTTGTGTCAACGAATTTTTTTCTAACTATAACACCGGAATTGGTATATTTTTGTAGTTGTTAGTAAATATATAAAAAGTATTAATTGGAATTTAATTGATGTAAATATTTTATTCCTAATTGTGTGTTACGCATAACCTTACTTAAAATAATTGATCATTTAAGGTTAAGTAGTTTTATTTTTGGTGTATAGAAAGTTTGACAGGTTAAGTAATTGTGAAAATTTTTCTTTTAGGGGATTCGTCCATTTGGGTGCAGGTTTAGCTGTAGGTTTCTCCGGTTTAGCGGCAGGTTTCGCTATTGGTATTGTAGGTGATGCAGGTGTCCGAGGTACTGCTCAACAACCACGTTTATTCGTCGGAATGATTTTGATCCTCATTTTCGCTGAAGTATTGGGTCTTTACGGACTCATCGTCGCCATCTACTTGTACACCCAGACATAAGTTATTCAAATATGTTTATTAAATTGCATACACACTCCCATTTGTCCCAGATTCACTTCCATGAATCCTAAATATGGTCCCAAATTCCTTTTTCATTCCTTATTATTATAAAGAAATCATTTTATCAGTCCGCTTATCACTTCTGTTAAGATTGGCTCCACATCATTCTATCACCAGTTATAGTCACCGTCTTACATTGAAAATTTTATTTTTAAATTACATCAGTTTGTTTAAAAACATCTGATTGTAATACTTTTGGTAACATTTTTATCAGTTTACAGTTATTAATAGGCGTTATATCTATTTTTAATATTGGCTAACCAGTTGTTCCGTACTAAATTGATCTCTTATTGATTCCTGGTTACTTAGTCAGCAGGTGGTTCTTTACAAGAAGTTGCCTTCAAGTACATACTGGTAGCTAACAGCAATTGTTTTATAAAATGCCTATTAATTTATAAATTTTGGTTAGTGAAAATGTTAAATGACGGTTGCCTGTTTAAACTGGTGTCAATTTTCCTGTTAAACGCCTCATCTATTTTTTATTGTTTAAAGTTAAAAATTTACAAAAACGTTATGATTGATTGTAAATGAATGAACTGTATAAAATGAAATCTACGATTTTGGTGTGAAATATGTACAATCGCAGAATGAAATATATTTCCAGTTATGAGCGGTGAAGCTGATATTGTAAATATTTTTTTATTGTAGCGGTTGGCTTGTTTTATACCAAAACCGCTTACAATTATTTGTATAGTTTTATTTGTAGTGTAGTTTTAGTTTTATCTGAGTATCAACAGAATATTATACAATTAAAGTAATTCATCTGATTACTCTATTGAGTGATCAAAGTATTTAAATAAAATAAGAACATTTTAGCACAATTATATTAATTTACTTGGTAAATATGCATAGTCCGTTCGAAAATAAATTGTTAATAAAAAAAAATACCTTGAATTTTATTGCGACTATGCATTGCTGAAAGTATATTTTGTTTTAAGTGTTACACAATGGAATTAGACCTTGATCAATTAAATTGATATGAACATTGGCTGCTGGATACATGCTAATAAGTACGCTAAGTGTAACATGATTTTATTTAAGTGCGTTGTTACTACATATCATCGCTACCCCTGTTTTAATTGTAAATCATATGTCATGCTTATTTTATTGTCTTGTAACATGTAACTTTCAAAATTTTGTATATTTTATTTTAATGTTCTAATTTTATCGGTCCTCCATTTTAGTTGATAAATATAATTTTACATGCAGATTAATAAAAAAAAAAAAANGAAATTATAAAGTTGTTGTAAATATATCAGACAACAGTTATGTATGTGTTATTGGTTTCGTGTCGATAGATATTAAATAATTAACAAAAAAATTATAAATGTTAGCCTTCAGTGTAACCCTAGCTTTTACTAAGTCGAAGATGGTCGCAGGGATCCGTGTTTCTGACCCTGGTACCATTTTTTGACCTAGCTCTAAGATAACTTCTATTACGTTGGTAGTTAACTATTGTAATTATACAAAGACACGACTTGTAATGCAAGATGGTTTCTGAATGATACACAGCCATTCTGTTTCCAATGTCACATTGATAAACAAGTGTTACAATAAATAAATTGTTAATTACTTAAAAACAAAAAAAATTACCTAAACTGAAAAGGTGCACAATAAAATTTGTTTGCTTGTTGTTATAAGTGACAAACGGGGACTAATTGGCAATTTAAATTTGTTTTGGTAGCATTGCAAATACATGTAATAAGATTGTAGAAATTTTGTTGAAGTTTGTCAGGGAAAGATGAACATTAGATTGAAAATAAATTATTTGTACATTCCATTTAACATTTTCTCTATTTTATGTGTAAGGATGATTGTATTTAAACGTACTTTTCATTATGAAAGATATCAAAATGAGTTATGCATAAGCAGCATGTCTTTGGTGAATTTTATGTCGTATATAAAACGTTCAATATACTACATGAAATCAGCACTTTTATACAAAATTAATACGATTTTAATTACGTTAAAGGCGCTGGTATCACTAAGTATACTTCTACGATCCAATTAAATGTATCTGAACGATTACTAATTTTGTTATATTCAAGCCCGGATAGTTATTTTTAAGATTATCTAAAATTGTAATTAAAATGTGTAATAAAAATTTCAAAATGTTAACAAATAGTGCAATATATTATCACAGCATTTTAGTAAATTACGAAGAATAGCGGTTGTCATAAAATAAATTGTCCGTATTACAGAACTATTGACGTGATTTTCTAGAGATAACATTTTATCTCAGGAAAAAAAGGAGTTATCAGTAGATTTACTATACAGACATGTATTTATATGTGTAATGTACATAAAATTTAGAACTATTTTCTAAGACAAATATTTACATCTAGTATTACGTAAAACGTAAAGCGGGCATATTTATTATATCTAACTTCTTATATATAATTACAACCAAATTAAAATGTATAATCTGAACAGATAATGATAAATAATATATTCATTAATACACCACTTAATTTTAGCGTAATGTATAATCAGCATCAATCATTTATTTACAATTTCAGCACACGTTTGTACATTATAGACAAAAATTAATTGAAAATTTTATTATATCATTAAAAACTAATTATCAAATTCATTGTCATTTATCTATTGAAATAAATAAGATATACATTTAAATATTTATGATATACAATTTTAATTATTTTGTAATGATGTAATAATTTTTTTCAAATTGATTAGAAAAGTAACACTAATTAAATAAATATCAACGAATACCAAATTGTAACTCATTTAAAAATATCTTTTATAATAAAAATAGGCATCCATAACTTTAGTATCATAAGCCTAAAGTGTATTATTTGTAAAAAATGATGTTAACAATAGTAGAATAATTCTTTGTTAGGTTTTCAAGAAATTTTAAGTTTGTTATCGGCTTTCATTATGTATTTGTCAGGGATATAATTAAATATTTAAGTTTAATATATTACGTTAATAAACCCCATTAAATTAATATTTTATTGCTTAAATAATGTTAAAATATAATTATTACGTTTCATATTATTGCATTACACATTAAAATTACACCTAAATTATTATTAAATTGTTTCTAATTCAACAATTAATTTAAAAATATATTAATAATGATAGAAAAGTGCCGTTTGTATCAAAAGGTAGGTATATTTTTTCAAATAAAAATTAATGAATTATAATAAAAGTAATTAATGCATCAATAATTATCATATGAGATAATAATGTGAAAGTGTCATAATGACGTAGATAAAACTTAGAAAATTTTCGAGGTCAACTGAATTTTGTTGTCATTCATCCGATGAACAATTTTACTCCTGCGCATAGTCTGAAACCGGCAACTGCACTGCGTTCTTTAAAAATCGGTACCAAACCAGTGGGTGCTCCATTAAAACTTCAAATGCAACATGGCTGAAACTGCAACTGTCAAATTTGTGTCTATTGAAATTCAAGAAAATGACATTGAAAATGGTGCGCTTAATATTTTAAAAGAAATAAGGCCTAAATGGAATTTAAATGATATTAAGTTTAAGGTAAATATTGATTTTTATATTACATTTATAAAAAATTCATTTATAGTTTTGAATTTGATATTTCGTTTATTTCCGGTTTTATTTGATTCGTTTTTGTTTTTTGAAAATTATTTTCTAAAAATAAAATCATATTTATATTTAAATTAATAAAATGCTAATTACAGTTTAGGCTTATAAAAACGTAAAAAATAAACAAAAAAATTAGTTTTTCAATATTTGCGTTTATTTTTTTATGCGTAGTTTTTTATTTTAATTCAAATGAACACTTTAATATAAGATTATTTTTAATATAAATTAAGATAAAAAAAATAATTATAAATTAATTATTTTTTTATTATAGTTACTAACTGATGGCATTACAAATAAATTAGTAAAGTGCTACTTGAAAGATAAATCTGAAGATGTTGTACTTGTGCGAGTTTATGGACAAAAAACGGATATGCTTATTGATAGAAAGGCTGAAACTAGGTAAAAATTAAAAAAAAAAAAGATTCAAAAAACCTATTTTTTTGTTTTTTTATTATTTTAAACATTATTTTACTTTTAAAATAAAAAAATATTATTTATTATTCTGAAACAAATATTTATTTTTGATATTATATTCTATTTAGACACGTACATACATGTATAAATTAAAACAGTGATAATTCTATAAATAGAATTTGATAATAATTAAAAATAATTCATATTTTTAGAAATATTATATTACTACATAGAGAAAACTTAGCACCTGAATTATATGCAAGTTTTAAAAATGGACTTGCATATGAATTTGTACCTGGAGTTACTTTAACAACAGAAACTGTGATAAATCAAAAAATTTATAATTTAGTTGCTAGAAGAATGGCTAAATTGCATTTAGTTAAACCTGAAAATTATCAAAAAAGAAAACCTGCCGTATGGGAAAAAATATACCAGTTTTATGATCTTATACCTGAAATTTTTTCGGATCCTGAAAAACAAAAGCAGTACGTATTTAATTAGATTTATTTCATTATCAATAGCTATAAGTATATAAAAACATCAGAAAGTAAAATTAATAAAAATATATTATTTAAATTAAAAAAAAAATATTAATGATATTCCGTTATTTAAAAAACAAATGTGTTTGCTTATTAAGATAATATATATTTGAAACTATTTTAAAAGATAATAAAGTTACAGATAAAATAATCATATCAATTTTTATCATAAAACGTGGTTATAACATTAATGAATAATTTTATAATTTTTATGGTCAAAAAATTGATGGATACATTTATTAATAATGTATTCATTTAATTTAATATGACCTATAGTAATGCAATAAGTATGATACTTATTGCATAAAGCCATACAATAGGCTGATTTACACAATAAAAAAAAACATGTTTTTACATGATTTACATTAGTTGTTTAAAAAAGGCAAACATATTTATACCAGTTTTAACTTGAAAATAAATCAACAAAAATATCAATGATATAAATAAACGTGTCTAGACTAAAAAACTAATAATTTGAATCTATTAGCGCCTGGTTAAATTTTGGTCTTTTATTTGCCGTGTAAAATATTTATATATATTTTTTTAAATTTATGATTGACGAAGATGAGAAATAATAACTTGATTATTTTTATTTCACAATGAATTATGTAATATATTCTTATAGAATATTAATAACGTTTTTTTATATATGTCAAGGAAAATAATATTTTATTTGTTTATAAACAACGTGTTTTGATTATTCTTTTTACAAATTAATTTAAACTTATTTATTTAAAGGTTATTATTTAAGTTTAACAAGTTTTTTAGGTTTTAAAAAGTGTCCGTAAGGGTCGAATTAAAATAATAACAATTGTTATTATTTTAATTTAATTAATTAAATAATTAAATAACTTTTGTTTAATTAAATCGCAATTAAAAATATTTTAAACCGTGTTCAAACGAAATTATGGCGATGTACGTTACGGGCAAAATATGTTTTGCTGTATTTCCATTTGTTTGCAATATTTATTTTTGAAATGTTTTATTAGTTACCTTTATTTTTGATATAGAAAATACACTTTACTTATATAATATGTAACCGTTACATATGGTAATTTTTTTGTTAGATTCGTTCAAATTTAATTATTATCCTCTATACAAACGTTTTTTACAACAATTATGTAGTGGATTTAAAGTAAATCTCAGTGGTGCCTCGTGTATAGTGTATAGCGCAGCACCCCGTATTTTCACTCAATATTATTGATAACATTCAATTCATTGTAATTTTCTTTAATTCTCTTTTTAAATACTTATAAATTATATAATCTTTAGTAGCCATCTTCTCGTTTTTGAAAAAAATAATAAAAATTCGGAAAATAGAACTGTTCGCTTTACAGTTTCAGGGACGCTTTATTTGATTGTGAGCATGCGCTTATATTTAAGAATAGAAGCTGTACTCTAGGTAGAGAGAGCACTGCGTCTTTTGCAGTGTCATCCTTATTCTACAAATTTCTTTTTAATTCAGCGTTTAGGATTTAAGTTTATGTATAAATTTTCTGTTTATAAGTTTTTTTTGCGTTTTACACAATAACTAATTTTAGCGACGAGCCGACACTGGTTAATTTTATTAACATAATATACCTATTTACAACTTAAATATTATATAATTTTTATAATTGAGTTTAAAGATAGATTTTTTTTAAGATAAAACTATGTCAATCATTAAATAATTTTGCAACGGAGTAACTCCATGAATTTTTATTCTGATTGCATTAAAACGACGTCGTTTCTTCTCATTAAATTTCTGAATTCGTCGTTGTTTTAATTTGATGTTCTTTTGATTTATGTAAGTATCTTATCTTGCCTTGTTACTTTATTAAATCGTAAACTCATTTGATGACCTTCTCAGAAGTAGTTATATGCACTTATTTATTTATAAATACGTATATGTAATGGAAGATTTGGTTCGCTGTACGTGAAGCAGGATAAATTATAAAATATTTCGTATGAGAATTGTGTAAAATACACTTTTTGTTTCTATTATTATATTTATATGCTTTGTTATCTCTGGACAAGTTATAATGCATATATTATATTTCATGATATATTTAGTACAAAATAGCATTTATTACATAAGTTAATTATTTAAATGATTTAGTGCGAGATAAAAATTCATTTAAAAAAATATTTTACAAGCAACAACTTTTTGGAATATATATTTCCTTTTATATATGAATTTGAAAATAATTATTTTAATTTATTTAACCTTCAAATTTTTTTACTTTATGCATGAATTGCATGATTCAAATTAACTTTGTGGTTTGACAAAGACCCTGAAAATAATTTGTATATCATATTTATTAAAATAATAACAACATTATTATGATTATTGTTATATTTATCACGTTGTTCTATAAATGTATACGTAAATACATGAGTTCTTTTATGTTTTTGTTTATAGGAAATAATAAAAATTGTTTATTTGTATTAAATAAACATATATATTTATTTAATTAATATATATTTTCGGTGAAAGTGAAACTTTAAAATTTATTATTAATATATTTATTTTATTTTATCAGAAAAAAATATTAGTTTCGTAAACTAAGATTGATCATTTCTAAAATCAGTCTTTTTTTAATATATATTATTTACCTGTCTTAATATGATAATATGTTCTATCTTTTAATATCATACTTATGATTTTTGAATGATGAATTTAATAAAAACCTTTTTAAAATAAGGGGTTTTCTAGAAAATTTACTTAAAAATATATATTTTACACTTATTACAATAGATGAATTGTGTATTTTGTATTTAACAATGTATGAAATTAAAAAAAAATATATATCTTTATTCTTTGAATTAGACAAAAATTGTTGATATTTAGTTTTTTAAATTGATATTTATGACGGGTCTTTATCAGGACCACTTTTTTATATTGGTTATTATTTTATTTAGTAAAATGCACTGTATAGAATAATTTTAAAATAATTTTTGTTTAATATTATATTAATTTTCATTTTCGATTTGTAACTTGCCTTTTTTGACCAAACTAAAATATTATCTCATGAATCTTAAACTTATTTTAAATTTATTGTATTGGCTACTCTTGTCGGTTTATCAAACAGTCAGTTTTGAATTTTTTTTGCCGGAAGTTGTATATATTTTAATTGATAACCCCTACACAAAATTTCTTACTTGAATTTATGAAAAATATATTAATAAAATTAATTTCATTTTAAAGTTGGTTATTTGAAATATGTGAAAGGTTTGGGTTTTTAATTGTTTTTAAGCAGTTTTGTTTTATATATCTGCTTCGAAAGCTTGGTAACTTATAATAGATATAGTTGTCGTCACGAAACAATGTAATTGCGTAATAATTGAAAAATCCGTTGTTGCTATATACACGAACGCTTTATAGGGAAGCAACCGATGTAATTAAAACTTCCGTATACAGCATAAATATTTTTTTGTATAAAGTTGCGACTTACTTCAATTTATTGATAAGTAGGTCAACTAGTGTTAAAAAGATGAAAATATCTGCTTATTATTTTGTAATTACATTGATTCGTGGCGACGAATATAATTTTCTGACTAATATGAAATATATTACTTAAAAAAAAAATGCTTATAACAAAGGAACACGGAAACAACAAATCCGGTCGTAAAAACTGTTGGCCGTTATATCAGCTTTAAAAAAAAATTAAAATGAAATACTTAAAATAATCTAGTCGGTTTATTTATTTCGTTAATATTATATAATATTTTCATTTTTAATGAAAAGCAAACGAAATATACAGATAAACAAAATAAAACACAAATTATTAGACGTTACAAAATTAAAATTACATATTTTTAAATTAAATTAAAGATCTCAGTGTTAAAGATCTGTGTTAAGGTACATTTTTTAACTTTTAAAAAATTCGTTTAAAAAACTGCAATAAAGTCGATTGTGTTTGTTGTTTTTAAAAAAATATTTTGTTCGATTTAATTTTAATTTTCATTACTTTGCTCCTAATATTTTTATCATTAAGACAATAATTTATTTCAAAACTTCAGCTTCTGTAACAAGATATATCATATATATTCTTATAAAAAATATGATATAATTAATCGTTTAATCGTAAAAGACTGGAGCTTTGTTTAAAAAATGTAGTTAAAATTTATTATCACATTAGTATAGAACATCCAGTAATGAAAAGTTGATTAGCTGCAATAATAAAAAATCATCCCTATTAACAATATCTCTCGTCAAAAAAAAAAATGAATCTGATTTTTTGTAATAACCGATGTTGTTGTATCCGATACTTCTTCAGCACAAATTTATTACATTTTATTTCTTTACAAAAATAACTAAAACTAAGAATAAAAGTTTAGTTAAATTAAAACTTATATTAAAAATATGTAACTTATAATTTCTAGATACGAAGAAATGAATTATATATTTCCAAAAGCGAAATTTCTATACGAAATTGAACATTTAAAAACCGAATTAAATAAATTAGATAATCCAATGGTTTTTTGCCATAACGATTTATTATTAGGGAACGTTATTTATAATTCCAATAAAAACAGTGTCACTTTTATTGACTATGAATACGCCGATATGAACTATCAAGCGTTTGATATTGGAAATCATTTTGCGGAATTTCAAGGTTAATACACATATAATTTATGATTATATTATTAATTGTCGATTAACTATTTCATTTTTATAGGTATTGATATTTCTGAAAATACACAATCATTATATCCTAGTAAGGAATTACAAAGACGATGGTTAAATAGTTATCTTCAGGAATTTTATAAAAAAGATCATATAACAGATGAAGAAATTGAAAAGTTATATATACAAGTTAATAAATTTACTATTGCTGCTCATATGTTATGGGGCTTATGGGCTTTAGTTCAAGCTGAACATTCGACTATAGATTTTAATTACATGGAGTGAGTAAATAAATTTTGCATCATTTTACATTAATTAATAATAATTTTTTCATAGGTATGGACGACTCAGACTAATGCAATATTTCGCAGCAAAAGAAGAATTTTTATCGTTATAATTAAGAATTCTAACAGTATTAATTGCATTTATTAGTTAACTCTTATCGTTAAAGAATTTTTACGAAAAATATGAATTGAAAATTTAAGATAAGTTGAAAAGTTTTCTAAAAATTGGTTTGTTTTAAAGAGATTTTATATATTATTTAAATAATTAAAAGCGCTACGTACAGTCACAGCCACGAAACATTGTAATTGCATAATCATCGTATGTTTACATGGTACTGCTCCGCAATTTAAAACGTATTATGTGTTCCAAAAATGCCGAACGCTTTGTAAAGAAGTAACCAATGTAAACAAAAACTGCATAAATAATGTTTCGAATAAAGTAGCGACGTACTTCATATTATTGAAAAGTATGTCAACTAAGCGTTAAGACGATGAAAAAGATAACGTATGTCGAAGTAAAATATCTGCTTATGCAATTACATTGTTTTGTGGCGTCGACTATAGTATTGTTTTTAATTGAATAATCAATAGATTTTAATCTCAAAAAATACAATTTTTAACTTAGAAAAATATAATTCGCCTTAATTTCAAAGCAAAATACTTTTTATTTTATATTAAAATTTAATGTATTATAAGTACAATTTTGATAATAGACGTGCTAGGAATATAATTAACTTACATTCACTAAGGCCCGGACTGGGGCCAAAATTTTTATTGAGCGGGCCTCAAAAATTATTATTTTACTGTAGCGACCCATAAAGCCGGTCCTGTATATTCCTCTGTACAAAAAGACTTATAGGATACTTATATGATATTATTAAATATAAGATGGCATTTAGCTTATTCAGTTGAGGTTGATAAANATTTTAATATTTAATAAATAAATTTAAAGCATTAACATCTTCAATTTTAGTTTGAAGATTTTTGGATTAAAAAATATTTTTACAAATCACTAAAATAATTTAAATTTAAATGTTTTATTAATTTATTTTTACTAAGATCCGACAGTTAACGAACATTTGTTTAAATACATATATTAAAATGATTGCGGATATTGCAATAAAAAGCTTCAAATTATATATTTTTACTAAATATTTACTTGCAACTGTTCAAATATTAATTACAAAAAATATTAATTGTGAAATGTATCTTAAAATTAGTTTTTAAGTATAAATACAAGAACTGAGACAATTTCATATAAATTTAAAGTTACTGCGTAAATATGGAAATTTTAATTTACCTGTATCTCGTTACATGATGATTTAAAAAGGGACTCTTTGGATGCACATTTTAATTCTGAACATTTTTTAAATATTTTAATATTTATCCTAACATTAATAGGGATAAATTTATGGCGTAAGGAAAATTTTACCACTGAAGAAACCTGTTGTATTTCAATGAATAAATTATTTATAATATTATTTTACTAATTCAGATTTAATTATCTATTTTTATTATTTAAACCTTTAACTACTACTTTTTATCTGAAAATCTTTTATAAATAATTGTTGTTTGACTTATGTAAATATGCAAATTTAAAGAAAAACATGATTTAATACTTTATTAATTTAGATTAAATAGATAAACGAAATACGTATTTCAGAAATTGTAATATTTTATAACGTTATGTTACATAAATGAAGGACATGGTATTATTGAATTAAACTGCATACTATGTGTCTCCCTGACTATCTGCACTAAATAAACATTATGCATTCAATGCAAAAAATATGCAAATAATATAAAAGAAATATTTTAAATAACCATTTTTTAAAATAAAATTTATTATTAATTAAATTTTAATGATCTTGAAACTTTATTTTATAATAATTAATATTTTATTGTTGGGTTCTCTAATATTTATTAATTATATTTCGACATTTCATGCAGTTACGCGCTTATTAAGTGAATACGCACTGCGGAATTGCAGCACCTCTATTTTTTTATAATTTGATATTATATCCAATATATTTTATTATTTTTTAAAATAATTTGATATTATATAATGTTTAAAGTTAATGTTACTAGTCATTTACATATTCAGGGACAGTTTTAAGCCTATTTGTCTAGTTTGATGAAATAGGGCCTCACACTTTAATGGGGTCCTATGTCAGTTATCGTTGGGACTTATATAATAAAAAAAACATGAATTTTTACTTTTGTTGTGTAGTGGGCCTGTTATTAATTTTCTAGTTACTCTGTATCAAAGAAATTGCTAAAAGAATTCTAAAGTAAAACCCCCAATAATTTTTCTTATGTTTTTTAATTGCATATAATTATAAAATATAACAAAATTTATTCAAAAAATATTGCTTATTATTATAAAAAATAATTTTTATTACAATAAAANAAGAAATAAATTATTTGAATTGATATTTTTTTCCTTTAATATTTGCATTCACAGTAGAACTTCAATTGTTAAATAAATATTTGATTTGAAACATTGTTTACCTGAAATTGAAACACTAATTTATTGAACAAACAAATACCTAGATGATAATAAGTGTATAAGTAAATTATTTCAAAATGTTATTGATAAAGTTAATTAAATTCTAAAAATGTAATTGTTATGAATTTTTCATAATTCATAATTAATTATGAATTCGATAGTTAAGCATTCTTTTCTGATATACAATTCAATCATAAGCAATAAAAGTTAAGTTAAATGAGTTTATTTGTTTTAAAATATTAGAATTTATTTTCGATTTATAATTATTAATAGAGAATAATATTTACATAATTATAACATTTCGTATAAAATTATTGCAGTGAAATTTGCATGAAATAGGTAAAATATAAAGTTTCCGGTGTAAAATGTAAAATTCAATGAAAATACTCATGCGCAAACTATTATTTTGTATTCCCACTTGAAGCATCGAAACTAGGCTCCAAATAAATTGTTCTTTGACGCCAACAGGTGTTTTCTCCAAGTGGTTAGCTTTTCTTCATCTAGAAGTTACTTTTATTTCAGTTACAGTAATTATTATATCAACTAATTATCGAAATGAATTGTTTAGAAAATAAAACTGAATTTATAATCGGTCTTTTAATCAGTCTTTAACTTGTATTCTTATTAAACTGGCATTGATATTGCCATAGTTAATTAATGTTTTTTTATTTTATTGTTTATATGAAGTTTTTACATTTTTAAATATATTTGATTCGTATATACAAAATTGTTAATTAATTTTGAATCCATACAGTAGAGAGCAAAAATATTTGCATCGTCAATGCTGAAAAAGTAAAACAGTCATAGAAACTATAATTTAAAAAATAAGATTATGAATAGTATCATATTTTATTAAGAAAAATTAGTATTTCAATTTACATAAATAAAATTATTAAAAAAAATCCACAGAGTAAATTTAAAAAATATTTAAATGCAATGTACCCCAAATATTTCGAAGCAAAAGTATTTGTACCTTTGAGTTCTCTAAGATTAGTTTTCCAAGAAAAATATTTAAATGAAAACAAAACATGTTTATGTATGTTTTATAGATTTTACTATAATATTAAAATCCTTTTTGCATAAGGTTTAGTTTTAAATTTGTTTTATTACTGCAAAATCAAAATGGGTTGTATTACAGGCAAAAAACTACAGTGGAGGAGAAAATATTATAATTTATAAGTAAAAAAACAAAAAATTATATCTCTAAATAGCAAATAACATTAATCAAAGTAAATTCTCGATACGATACATTTAACAACGTTCAGAAAAAGAGATAAAGTGTACAATATATAAAGAAGTGATCGTTAAAAAAACTAACAACACTTGAAGAAATGTTTATTATAAGTTTAATTAAAAGGGATCCGTAAAATTGAGCATAAAAAAAATCTCAAGTTGCAGCAAAGGTTTAATAACGTTTTAAAGGGGGGGGGGCCCACCCTGAAGGTTTCGAAAAATCAATTTTTTTTCATAAATCTATTCTCTAATTTAAGCGCGTTTTTCTCGAAACCACATTTTTCAAACTGACTGCCACTTTTTCTCGGGAACCATTCAATGACATCACATTAATCTAATATAGTTTAAGGAAATCGAAACGATTTTGTTCTACCTTCTTTAAGGTCTGATGGCGACTGCCACCCATGGAGGTGTCTGACGCCGAAGGCTTCCACGGATACAAATATTTATACTTTTACTTCAAAAATTTTTTTAATAATAATTAAAATACGTGCAACAATATAGTAAATAATCCCAAATGATTCGATTGGTATTTAATACTTAAAAAAATTCCTGAATATCAAGGTGGGGTCTTTCCTTAATTATTTTTTTCTTCTGCAATAAATATACTTCATAAATTAAATTTTTGGGTACGCCAATATTATAAACAACTAATAAATATTAATTGCAATTACATAAAATATAAAATTAGTTTTGGATTCATAATGAATTATACAAGAGCTTCGTCTATGATGGAAAGAATTTTAAGCGCACGTCAAGTACTCACACCGAATTCTATCGCGAAGACCTTAGTATGAACGAGTGCGAGCTTCAACATGTTATTTTATTGCTGAACGTGTACACTCAAAGTTCGGAACGGAAGTAGTGTTTTGTACTTCCCATTCATCGGCTATTTATTAAGCAAGGTTTGTATTTAACTTGTAGTGATTATTTTATTAATAATTTTCTTCAGTTTTACCATAGTTAAATGGTTTAATTTATAAACTTAAATTGAAAAATATATGTATGTAGTTCCTGTAATTGCATGTTATGTATTTAAGTTAATAAGAATAATATAATTTACTTTACAAAGTTTTAATAGAGTTCCAGAACAAACATATTTATTGCATTTACATGATACAGAACAAATAGCACGTATTCAAATTATTTTTTAAAATACTTATCGCTACGATTTTATTAATATTTAATATTAGAAATAACAATTTTGTAGAAATTTTCTAGTTTTATTTACAAGATTTATTGGTTTTTCTATGTCAAAATGATTAATTATGTTCTGCTTTTACCAGGAAAGTTTTACAGCTAATTTTGGCAGTTATTTTCTGTTTATAATTAACTCTATTGAGTTTGCAGGTAATTTCCTGTGCGAACTTTTATTTCATATTTGATATGAACTTGACAATTTTGAACTTTGTCGTGAAACAATTACTGTTAATGACTAAACTAAATAATTTTATTAACTATATTTGTTAATGTATTATTTTTAAATGTAAAAAATATGAAAAAAAAAATCGGCTTTTGGTAATTGATGAATTGTAAATATTAAATAAATAATAAACATAAAAGAAAAAATGCTTTA
>CM008234.1:3952160-3965441 GCA_002278615.1 Pogonus chalceus
AAATAATTTAAAAAAAAAAAAAATTATAAAAATTAAATCAAGTTACCATCAAAAAACTTATTTTTATATCTCAGTTTGATTAGTGTTTGTCAAAATCTTAAATAATGTCAGAATTTCATTTCATAATAAACATATAAAACTATTATTTTTACAAATGTTCATTTTGTGTTGAAACAAAAATTTATTTTTATAACTAAAAATATTCCGTAAGTGTCAATTCAAAATCAATATATACATATGTATTTTAAATTTCTTTTTATTATAGATAATCTGCAGACATTTATTAATGTATAATCATTACAATTAGAGATAAAATTATTCGAAAAATGCATATTTATTTATATTTTTTCATGTGAAAATATCATTTTAATTATTGGGTAAGAAAAATATTTTATTTAGATTTATCAATTTTGTATATATTTAATATTTTTTTATACAACAAACGGAACTTATCAAATATGGCGGATAATTTCTCCTTCGATCGCTTTTTAATTGTTTTAATTTAATAATTGTCCCTACTAAATTTATTTTGTATAGATTTAATAATTGTTTTTTCGTGTGAATAACTTTTAGAATGGAACAAAGAGGAGCATTTTTAGATCGTCCTCGTACAGCAGGACCTTGGGACACAACAATTCCTGATCCACCAACGAAACGCATTAGAAGTTGTAGAATAAAATCTAGTATTTCAGCATTATCTGAAGCTTCAGCTACAGTTTCTTCATTAGTATCTCCAGTTACATGGACTGTTAGTGATATTGCAAAAGCAGCATGTCTTTTAAATGACCCTCCAATACATACAGAATTTGGAGATGAGCAGGAAATGAGAAGGGTGTATACATTGATTTATGATGTATTCCGATGTGAGTATTAATATTTATTATTTTATAATTTCACATTTTTTTAAAAGTTTATACCAAATAATTACTATTAAATTCTGTTATGTTCTATAATTTTTTTAAATAATATATTTAATATCACAAGATTTAAACCTAACTATATAGCTAATATATTTTTAAGATTATTAATTACTTTAAAACTCAAATGATTCGTGGAACTTTCAAGTATATAATCTTTAATATAATTTGAATTATTTGGAAAGATTTATAATTGTTTATGTTCTTATTATTTATTTAAAAAGACATCAGAAACTTTGTTAAATGAAAGAATAGGTTAATAAATTAAAATTTTTCTTTGTAATTTATTTATTAGTTTTTATTGTAGTAATTAAAATTAAATTTGTAGTTACTTATTATTAGAACATTGAATAATAAATATATTGATTATTTCGATTTAACTAATTAAAAACTAAGATTAAATTTAAATTTGAAGATAAAAATTAAATGCTTGGCAAATTCAAACTATTTAAAAAGAATTTGTACCATCAAATTAGTATATAAATTTAATAAAATATTAGTCTGAAATAAAATAGCTATTTGTGTATTAAGAGCGAAAAGTGGAATATTGTCGATTGAGAGGTTGTTGCCGCGCGACTTAGGACCGCGGCATTCTCTCAAAATTGATAATGTTCATTTGCGCTCGAAACACACACAAGATTTTTTCTACAGTCGCCACAATGAAGTCATCCACTATAACAAAAAATAATAAATTTTACATAGCAGGACATTTTGTTAGGTTATGTAATGTACCGACAGAGAAATCATATGTCAGATTGACTTGTGAAGTTAATAAACGTGTAGGTAACGCTAGCGAGCGTTTTTTCTACTTTGTCGCTCTAGAGCGACAAAGTAACATTTTGCGTTGACAAAAGAGAGCGCAAATACCTACTTTGTATAGCGACTGTAGAAAAAGTAAATACCTCACTTTGAAATAACAGGGCTAGAACTGTGCGAGTGACAGTGTCCTCTCTACTAACAAAAGCGTCTAGTTTATTTTTCGGATATGTGTATATGTTCATAACAGTTAAACACCGCATTGCTGACACTGTGACGAGCTCAGTTCCAAACAAGATTTTTCAATTTTCTTTATAATTTAAAGGGCAGCTACTTGCATTAAACCTAAATATAATAATAATATATAAGTATTAAGAAAGAAAAAAGAGGTGTTGCAGTTTTACAGTGCCTATATACAATACGTTATTGATTGATATTTAATTTCAATCATATTTGTACAAAAATCTTTATATATTTTATGAGCATCGTACATAAGATTAAATTTTTGCGTATTTTTAAATAATTAATTTATTAAAAACATTTATTCCCGCTAAATATTGGTAAACAAATGATTAAAAAAGAAACTTAAATTTAAAAAATAATATTTTAAAGTAAAAACAAATTCACACTCACTTAAAATAAATCTAAAATAACTTCTTTGCGATATTATTTAAATCAGGGACGAAACGAATAATAGTAATATACTATAAATAAATATAAATTTCAATAATTATAATGTTCTTGTATAAACCTTTCAAAATATATAATTTATTAATGACTTTAATACTAACTTTAAAAGACTATAACTCATCTAGAACTTTGAAATATGTCACAAGTTGAGTGCGAAATCAAAAATCGAAAGTTTATAAATAGTATAATATGTATATGATTAATATAGCTATAATTTATGATGTTTTCTTTTTATATTTTGATTCGTTTGTATTAATATATATGATACTTGACTGGCATGTGAACCTAAAATATGTCCACGACATGTCAAAACGACACTGTTCTTCTACACGCAAATAAAAAAAGAAGTATTTTATTGCAGATATAAATATACTTTCCAATTTATTATACATGAATAAAATGAAAATTCGCAAAGTACAAATCACGTACTATTTTTACTTTCAGTTATTTAGTAGCATAAGTACATTATTATTTTTATTTTAGATCAAAATTATTTGATCATTTCATTTTTATTTATAACTTTAGTTTAAACTTAGAAAAAAAGTGTTTTTAAAGAAAATTTAAATTAGTTGTAGTGTAACAAATAATCGTCATGAAATCTCATAATTGTTGAGCTCATAAAATAGTTTTTATTATTTTATTTTCATTTAAAAGTTGTTTTAATTTAAACGTAGATTAGAAAATATGTTTTAATAATTTTATTATTAACAAAAAAACAGCTTTCAAAAGACAATTGTTTAATATTAAGGATAACGTAACTAATAACCGTCACAAAATCGTTGTTCTCGTCATTGTTTATATAAACATTTATAATATATTTGATTATTTTAATACTATTTAATACTTTTTAAAATTTATTTAATTATTCATATTAAAAAATAAAATAAATAAAAATAATCTGGGTACTTACTAAGTACTTTTATTGTGAAGTGCAAACTACCGGTGTGATTTTAGCAATAAAATTTTCCCCAGCAACAGCTTTGAAATGTATCGTACAATAAAACAACGATTATTGAATTTATTTATGTGTAGATTTTCTTAAGACTTTTTTTAATCGTTAATAACATTATAATAAACAATATGCATAAGTTTAACAAAAATCTACATCGTCGTAAGCTCATAATTTACCTTTGTAATTTTAAGACCGTATATACAGTGTGTAATCCGTGGCAACAAACTATTTTTTGTTGTTAAAAAAGTTTGCTGACACTTTTTTGACTTATGCATATTGTTTACTATAATGTTATTAATGATTAAAAAAAGTCTTAAGACAATCTACACATAAATAAATTCAATAATCGTTGTTAAATGAATAAACTACATATGGTGCCAGATTATTCTTTGATAGGTAATTATTATTAATAATTTATAATTAACATAATTTTAATATTACTGCGAGACATATAAACAATTTATTTCGTCGTTAAAATTACGTATAAACTAGAATCTGTAAATGAGAGTTGTGGCTGGCATAGGGCACTACTTTATTGAACGGTACATTTCAAAGTTGTTGCTGGGAAAAATTTTGTTGCTAAAATCACACCGGTGTGCAAACTGATATACTTATAATTTTCTTTAAGAAATATTTGACTATACTTCAACTATTTTGCGCTTTTTCGAATGATAAAATTCCCTATCTTTAAATATATAAGAAATATTTTATAAATAAAAATCTGAATTTTAAAAAAAATAGTAAGACTATACATTAGCTATTTTTGGCGTTTTTTAATATTTAGATATTTTTCAATATTTTACAAATTGAAATAGCTATTTAAGTGCGGTTTAAAAATGTATTAGAATCGTAAAATGCTTTATATTTTAATGTATAAAAAATATTTTATGAAAAGTAACCGATTTTCAAAATAATAGTAAGACATATATCACCTATTTTTTGTATTTTTTTTTTAATTTTAGTTTTTTCTTAATATCTTACGCACGGAAACAGCTATTAAAAATTGATTTAAAAATGTAATCGAATCATAAAATCCTTTGTCTTTTAATTTATAAAATAATATTTATTGAATTTTTTTTTTATATAATAAGACTACATCAGCCATATATTGTGATTTTTCAGTCTTACAACAATTTTTCGTCCATATTTTATGAACGGTAACTGCTATTAAAGTTATCTAAAAATGTTTTACATCTAGAGTTTCTTTCGAAAATTAGTAATTTTCGCTAATACATAGTTGGAACAAGCTATTTTAGACCTTATTGTAGATCCATATTTAACACTACTTATAATATTTTTATTCTATTTTTGAAATATAAAAATCAAAGAACCGTGAAATAATGTTGTAACAATCTAAATATAAATCATGTTTTATACAATATAAAATATTTATAGCAATATTTTCATTTAAATGTTCCACATTCAGAATATATCAATATGAATATGTGATATTTGAAAGACTATAAAATAAAGTCAAGGTTGGATCAAAAATATGCTTAAAGAATAAATTGTTCAGTTATTTATATTGAATGAAAACCAATTTAAAAACCAATTTCCTTTTTTATTCGAAAATCTTTTGTCAATTTTAATAAATATTCAAAGTAAAAAGTATTACATTTTAAGTATTTCCGTATTTAAAGTTAAATTTATTTCTTTTTTATTTATTAATATTTCTGTATACGTAAAATTTATATT
This sequence comes from Pogonus chalceus, assembly GCA_002278615.1. Taxonomy (NCBI): domain Eukaryota; kingdom Metazoa; phylum Arthropoda; class Insecta; order Coleoptera; family Carabidae; genus Pogonus; species Pogonus chalceus. Next base: position 3,957,171 of record CM008234.1, read on the forward strand.
TATAGTGAGAATAATGCTTTTTAACTACACCTCTTACCATTTTTCTTCGGTACATACAAGGCATTCTTGACCAATGGCATTATTTTACATAAACATGGCATATATTTTGTTTTTTATTAATTTCATGACTACTTAAATAGATAAATTTAAATTGTTTAAATAAATGTTGAAATAGATAAATAAATGAATAATTTGTAATAATTTTCCAGATAAAAATGTACTCAATCAAGCGCTGAATGACATGCAGTTTTTCTTCATGTTCCCTGAGGTAGGTGATAGGTAAGAATATAATAAAATGATATTTTAAGATTGCGTGACTTTGAACATTTTATTCTTGGTGTTATATTTACAACTTTCATGACATCTACTTATCCATATTTTTGAAATAGGTCATGATATAAATGCAATTCTCATTTATTTTCATTACGACCTTTAAAAACTACATATTTTAATAATATTTAAATATGTTTTCTATTGTTTTACACGCTAAAACTTTGTCTTTGTTTTTAAATTTTTTATGATGGATTTTTTTGTTTTAAAAGAAATGAAAAATACTTAAAATGTAATGTTTTTAACATTAATTGAATGTATATTTTGAGTACCATGCAAATTAAATAACATATCCAATAACGGAAAACAAAAAGAAAAAATTAAAATAATAATTTCAGGACATTTTTATAGATTGAAGGTCATTAAAGATCATTTAAAAAAATCATTTACGTCTGTTTTCGAGATTTTCTATATATGAAAAAAATTTATTCAAATGTAAAAATATATTTTGTATTTAGATAATTGATAAACTTATTGATATGAAATTTTTTTAATCGCTGTAAATCTATTTGAAAATTTTTGAAACAGTTAATATACATATATAATTTTTAAAAATAAAGATATTTTTTTAAAAATTGTTTTATATTTCAAATATAAAACAAAAACTTTGAATAAAAATGTTTAATTTATTTATTCAAATATATTTTTTTACTTCTTTTACTTTGTAAACTTAAAATTATTCTATATTAATGGACTCTACTTCTAATNATATAATTATAATAAAAGAATTAAAAAAGAGTTCAGTATATTAATTTAATCGATAATATCGAGCGAAAATAGGGAGTGCTGCAGCACTGCAGTGTCTATAAACGAACAAGCCCTCTATAAATTTTTGTGCGGCCCACTAGGCAATAATAAATTAAATTTAAATAAAATGCTATGACATACTACAAATATATGTTGATATATACATATATATTTATTAGAAAATAAATTTCCGAACTTAAAAAACTTGGTAAAATCAATTATATTGCAATAAAATCAGTTATTGGCATTTGTATATAATTATATTTATTCGTATTATTATATTATTAGAGTCTAGTTATGTACAATGCAGGCTCGCTTAAATTTACATCTTTTGAAAGGTCTACTGTCTTAAAAAGGTTACCGACCCCTGATTATATTAAAAAAATTACTATTATGATTATTATCTTATCTTATTTATTTATCTTCATTAAACCTTATAATACGAAGGTATTTAGAAAACTCGTTGTCTTTATTTTTCGATTTCGAAAATTCAGTTCACACATTTTTCAAATCACCCTTCAACAATTCTGAACTAATAATCAAATATATTTTTGATTTATATAGAAAATCTTTTTCTTACCAGTATATTTTTATTTTACTGAATTTGTCGTTTTTGTTTAAATAAATATTACTTATTTTAATTTGTAAAGTATATTAGTTAATTGTTTATTGATAGTGTTTGTATATTTATTTATTGTGTGCCCTTAAATTATTTAAAATAATTTTGTTGAGATAAAATTAATTTATTTGTGAATGCAGTTTAGTTAATTTTAGCTCTAAAAAAAGTTATTTATTTTATTCAAATTTGATTATTATAGTTAATAATATCAAAATTAAAAAATAACATTGATTTCTAGGAAAACTTTTCCCAACCCCACGTCTGGCTACTTTTATACGATTTGTACCATCGCCGTTTTGCAGAAAGAGAAACATCCGACGGCAGTGCACAAGCAGCTGACAAACTTTTTCCACTTTATAATCTTTCCGCTGTAGAAGCTGCTCTTTGGGGGACACGGATCCGAATAGCTGCTGCAATGTCCCGCCTTCGAATTGCAAACAGCGCTTTAAGATTAAATGATATGTTGCCTGAACATTTAAAGGATGAAAAAGTTGCTAAAGCTGCAAACTTAGCAAGTGTTACTTGTTGGGTGAATAAAAGCAAGATTGGGTAAAAATTTATGTATTTATCTGTAAGTGTTTGAATTAATAATAAATATTATTTTAGTAAGATAAAACCTGAACCATTTTTCGAAGAAATACGACAACATTTTTCGCTGCGCGTCGTACCAAACAATACAAAAAAATTAAATCCCGAACATATTCGTTGGAATCCACTATGCCCGATGTTTTTAACATTTCATCATTCAAAACGTGAAGCAATAGCGCGAAGCTTCTACGTTCGTGAAAATATTTTAATTATGCAAGTAAGTCCAATAATAATTCAATGAAATTAAATTATAAGTTAAATATTTTGATGTTTTCCATTTTTAGAATTTATCATTTAGTTATGGACCAGCAATTTTCTGTAAGTTATTATTCCAGTATAATTTAACTGGAACTGTTATTCAGTCACATATTAATTCACCAAGGGCTACAGCGTATTTAGCTACATTACTTGCAGAAAATGATCAAATTATTGGATTATATGCGTTTGGTGCTGGTGATAGGTAAGCCTTTGATTATATAAAGATTAGAGTCTCTTTTTTTTTAATTAACAGAGCAAATAATAATTACATTTTTTCATTTCTATATTAGACCTAATAAAAATAATTTTTTAAGAAATTAAACATAAATTTGATATTGCAATAATTGAAACCAATTAATATATATTTTTTTAAATTTTAATCATTAACTTTTTAAAATTAGTAAAAACTTGTCTTGAATTTTTTTTGAATACTTTTTGATAAATATTTTTGAAAAAGTTTATTTCAATTGTATTTCATTAATCTTATCAAATATTTAATGGTTTTGAATCAGTCTTTAAATGATAAATAATGTTAATTGATCTTTAATCAAAATTTTAGATTTCTTTTTGTTTAGGATTTTTTTAATCTGTTTGTTCTAGCATTATATAATTATAAAGAACAATTTCATGATATAAAATGTAAGATTATTTATTTTTCTTCTCATTTTATTTCTAAGAATTCGACTCTTAGCAAAAATATTAATAAAAAAACAAAATATCTTTTTTTATTTGCTTTATTTATACTTTAAGTATTATTTTTATATTAAGAATACAAAATACTATGGTTTAATAAATACATCTAATAATATAATTTATCAAATTTATTTGATTTCCATTCATTATTTAAGAATATAAAATATATTTTATCAATCAAATTATTAATTGTAAGCTATTAAATTGTATCTTAACAACACTAGTTGTTCTTTAAAATGTTTTTGATAATTTATTGAATGGTTACTTGAGTTTATTGTAAATAAGTTAATATATTCAATATTAAATTCTTTTAATTATATCTTTTATGACGAAATAAATCATATTCTTTGATATTTATAAATATAAACTGAATCTGAAAATCAAATTTGATAGGTTTTAACTTTGATTATATTTTTTTTTTATGAATCATAAAATTTAAGTATGTATTACTTAGTTTTTAATAAAAATAAAAATAAAAAATACTGCACCAATTATAATTTAGAATAGACAATATATATTCTAATTCAATAATTTTAATATCTATTTTTTATTAATTTATTTATTCAGGCGGGAAGAGTACGAAAATTACATGAAAGAGTTAAATATAAAAAATGTAAAAATATTTGCACATAAATTCACAGACTTAGAACCTGATGCCAATGTTTTGGCACAAGTTGTTGGAGTTTTTGCCACACCACCAAATAGTTATTCAGCTGTAAATGATCCAATTGATTTGGTATGGTTTTTATAAATATATTTATGTATAATTTATTTAAACCTCCATGGTTATAGGTATGCAGTAGAGGTGGAGATTTAGCATTACTAGAAATATTAACAGATACTGCAGAAACAGATGAAGGTCAAAGACGTGTTTTAAGTATATTAGAAGAACAAAGATTGACTTTACGGTTTGCAATGACACGACCACAGGTTAATACTTGAGCAGGTTACGAAAAAATGCTTTTCAAATTTTATTATTTCGAAATAAATATTACATTCTATATTTTCTAAAGAAATAATAACATGTATTTTATTTTATGTTTTATTATTATAGATACAATTTGTTTTATATGAAACACATTCACAATTAGATGCTGAAAATGGTGATTTAGTAAATCAAGTTATTCATGAAGTTAATCGGGCAGCTAAATATAAACACGCGGAATTACAAGGAAAAGTTTCGTTCTTAGCTGAAAAAGAGATGGAATCGGAAAATTCCTCATTAATTGTAAGTCATTTTTTAAATAAAATTAATAACATATATTATGAGTATAAGTATAAATATTTTATTCATCATCTATTGTAGAAACAGAGCCATTTGGAATAGAAATTAATTTAATTTAGTTTGATTGTTATTAATATATATATATATATTAATTAGTAGACGTATAAAATGTTATATTAGCGAATTATTTAGCTCTTAAAATTAAAAAATACATCTATAATAATTAAATATGAAAAATACGGATTATTATACTACTATTTTATGTTTTAACTGATGCTTAAATCTATTTTATTTGACGTAAACTACAAACCATTTAAAAATCCTACTTTTAAAATAGATATTAATTTATTTTTAAGTCACTTTTAACCGGTCTATGGTTTTTAGTTTTTTATTTATTTTTATTAAATTTTATATAAATTGTTTTTAGTTTTATTTTTTTCCGGTTTATCAGTTTTTAATTTATTTTAAATCATTTTTAATAGATGTTTAACTAATTTTTTGCTTGGATGTTTAATCAGTCTTTTTCAGAATAGATTTTTCTCCACAAGTTAGTCTTTTATTTTTGTAGAACTTTTCCAAGACTATATAGTAAATAATTAAATATATAGTCGAGGCCAGGAAACAATGTAATTGCATAATCATTGTATGTTTACCTAGTATCGCCCCGTGATCTAAAACGTTTTATATGTTCCGTTAAAACCGTTGTTGCTAGATATATACACAAACACTTTTTAAAGAAGTAATCAATGTAAACAAAATCTGAGTACACTGCATAAATAATTTTTTGAATTAAGTTGAGACGTTCTTCACATTATTGAGTAATATGTCAACTAAGCGTATGTCGAAGTAAAATATCTGCTTATTATTATACAACTATATTGTTTCGTGGCCCCGACTATATATTTGTTTGAGTCTGAATATTTTTCTTTTTATAGTGCGTAGCAGATATTCTTAATTTAGTTTTAAATACTATTTCAATAATTTATTATTAACTAACAACTATAATAAAATTATGTTTTACACATATTAAAATTTATATAAATTTATATATTTTTTTGAGCTGTATATTAAGTGTCGTAATTTTTGAGCATCCAATTAAATTACAGTTTATAGAATAAAATTTATTTTTTTATCAATTTTGTACCGAATTCAATGAACTTAAATTTTTTTAGATAGTATAAATAACCTTTTCATTTTCAATTATAATTTCTGAATTATTAGAAGATAAAAAATATATGAAATTAATGTCGATTAATACAGATCTTTTTTTATAAATTTGAGAGTAGGAATTCATATTTATAAAAACAAAAATTGTAGATAAAATTATAAAACTTATTTATTTAAATGAATATAATAAAATTCTATAACTGAAATTAAATATCAAGCGATAAAATTCTAACTTAAATACTTTTGTTCATTAAATTATTTGTAAGATTATAACTTGAAATATTATAGACATTAACAGAAATAAACAACAATGAGGAAAAGGCCGAGAGAAGTAATATGGGAACAATGGATACAAAACAATATGATTCTGATAGTACATTTTCTTCATCAAGCATTGAGTCTGCATTAGAGGATGATTTATTGAAAAGTATAGAGGTATTAATATTTATTAAAAAATAAATACAATGATCAGTAAGTTTTTTTTTTTAAATGAAGGTTCCACCAACTGATGAATACCAACAACAAAAATTGCCTGATTTATGTTTTAATTCTGATCAGTGTTTAAGATTAGCTGCTGAAGGTTGTTACTTAGCATTACTTCAAAGAAAGGTATAATATATTTTTTTTAAATATTCTTTAAAATAATATAAATTATTTATGCAGGAAGTAACACGTTTTGATGCTAAATATATGATAAGAATGGCGGAAGGACGTGGTTTATTCGGAGGCGGTAGTGTGGACAGCTCAAAAAAGAACCAAAAATCACAAAAACAACGTCGAAAAGAAAATATGTCGAGCAGTGCGCTTGGTAAACGTAAAAGAACTAGTTTTGAAGTTGAAAGAATTGCCGCCCCAACACATGCATCCGTAATGCGAAGCATTGCGAATTTAGCAAACACAACCAGCGGCAATACACACATATCTTGTTGTCCTAAACATCAACCAGTTGAAACTCGTCTTAAGGATACTCCAGCGAGATTATGGTGGGCCGAAACAGTACGATATTTAACACGGTTGAGAAAAAGTTTAGTCAGGCAAAAATTAGTGTCCAATAATCCATCAATGCTACGAGCTATAAACAAAGATAAAATTATGACTGATATTAAAAATATAGATGATATTATAGGGTGCGTAGAGAGAAATAAAAAAGTTGGAACTAATATTCCTGTATTTCCAAGATTGAGATTATCCAGAGAAGTGGTTAAAATAGAAAAGAAACCATTTCCAATATTTATTAAAACGGTTCAATTACCTTGGGGTGAATAATTCTAGCATTTAATTTTAAATTCCGATTGAAATAACTTAAATTAGTTGTGATAGGAAATCGATGTATATTTATAACACAAATAAATATTGAAAAATTTTTATTTATTATTTTTTTTTAATAAAATTTAAATTATATATATATATATATATATATATATATATATATATATATATATATATATATATATATATATATATATATATATATATATATATATATATATATATATATATATATATATATNTAATTGCCGAAGAATGCAACCATTTTAGTTTCTTATATATTTATGCCATAAAAATTTTACCTTAAAAATAGGCCATTTTTGGTAAAAAACACTGGACATAATACTGCCATTTTAATTGATTTTCAAAATTTTCGTTTTTTGAAATACACGTTTCATAATGTTTCTAATTGAAATGTATAGCAAAAAAATTTTACCTTCAAAATTGTAATTTTTAGCAAAAAACATAATAACTATAATACTATATAATAAATCGATTTTTCGCCATTTTCAACAATATAATTTGGCAAAAATCTCTCGAAATAATTGCGCTATTGAGCTTAAATTTTGAAAATAAACGTTACATAATGTTTCTAATTGATATATAGCAAAAAATTTTGCTCCGAAAATGGTAATTTTAAGTAAAAATTACTGAACTATAATAAAGCAATTTTTCGCCATTTTCAACTTTATAGTTTTTTGCAAAAATCTCGCGAAATAATTGCACTATTGAGCTGAAACTTTGGATTCATACCATACATGTTTCATGATTTATAATTAAGCTTTACTACCATGACAAGGTTGAGTCTCTTAGTAAATAAAAAAATATTTTAAAAAATTTTAAATTTAGAGAAATATGTTATAAATAATATAATAAATAAAATACAACACTACTTAAGCCAAAAAATAACAAAAATCAAAATCAATTTGTGTAAGTTTGAAATAAACAAAATTATAATTAAATAAAATATTTAAAAACAATTTGGTTTTCTATGAAATCATTTTTTTCTCTATTTTATATGTATTAAATTTTTTTGATAAAGTTGAAAGTATTTGTCACAGTTCATTAGTCTTAATTTAAATTAACAGTATAAAAGTAAAGCCCTTTTGTTACAAGAATAACAGGATAAAATAATTGTAAAAAAGAAAAATAATAATAAAATAATATTTATTTTTTATTACATCAATAACAACGATTCATCCAATATATCATTTGTTATTCCCAAATAAGAAATAAGGGATGAAATTATTAAAATAAATAAATAAATTTGACAGTTTTTAAATATATTTCAATGTCATATTATAATTGAGTCTCATAATCAAATTTTAATTAATGACAAAAGAAATTGGTGTATTAGTAAAATCTATTTTCGTTT
>CM008234.1:3967063-4011931 GCA_002278615.1 Pogonus chalceus
GACCTTTGGAATTGAGTCTAAATTAGTTATTTACCCTGTGATACCTCTATGCGTACATCTACGTTTTTTTCCCTTTTTTATGTTATATATTGACTATATTTCGAATTGCTTTTTTTTCCTGGGTTTTCCATTCTAAAACAAAATATTAGCTTTCAATATATTTCTAATTCTAAATCCTATATTTATTTAATTGGATATTTTACGTGAATTAAAATAAAACTCTCAACATTGAATAGTTTATAAGATTATCCTCATCATAACTATCACTATTCCTGTGAGAGAATTTACGGACTTGCAAGATATAGCTTGTCCAATTTAAGGTCAAATGAAGCATTTATTGCAAGTCTCAACTGGTCAACTAAGTACTTTGTAATTAAATTGATGCTATATCCTGCCAATAAGATTAAAATTGCTTCGAAAATATTTTAAATCTTTAATAAAAGATTCCCGAAATAGATTTTATATTTTAGGAAAAAAATTTGTCACAGGTATTATATAAATATTCCAGATACATCCATTTTTAGTGACAATAAAACTCTCAATAAATTGAATATGTTTGTAAAGAAAGTTTTAGAATAAAAATCTATTCTTCTTTTGTGCTTTTGATGTAAACGAATTTCATTTTCAACAAGTTTCAAATAACTTTTAAAGTGATTTCTACCTGTATCGTCATAAAAATAAATGTGTAAAGTACATCTATATTAGTTTCCAATTAAATGGAAAGATATTGCAAACAATTTGACCTAGATATTTATCAGAATATATTAAATTTGAATGAACTATGAACATTACTCATCATATTATCAATGTGTGAATTAAATTCCATAGAAAATGAACACATCCGAACTGGGAACAATTACTAAGTTTAACCAAAAGTTTTAATTAATAACCGAAAGCAAACTCACACATCAGCCCTCGCACTTATCTAAGTTCTTATGAGAAGAATAAGAAGGACAAGTAGCAAAGAAAAGAGAAAAGTGCTTAATCCTATAATTAATACAGTGTACACGACAATACGCGGAAAGATATACCACGCTCAATAATCTTTCTTCAATGGCGGCGATTAGACACAAGCCGCGAACATCGTTCCGGTAATTTTCCTCAAGATTAGTCGGTTATTTATTGCCCTAAATTGGTTACATTTGCGGTAACCGTAATTCGATAATTATTCTTACATTTTCCTACCAAATTTTATATTAACTAAAAATTTTCAACCTCTATAGAGAAGCATTATTTTTCATTTAAATTAAAGTATTTCGTTTACAGAAAATTTTGTATATATGTACATGTGTATTAATCTTTTACATTCGCGGGATTAAACCCTCATTTTACTAGCTTAATGACTTTAACTTCTAAAAACTAAAAAATAATGGTTTATATCAATATGAATTGATTATTAAATTAAAAATTAAACCACAAAATGTGTAATTTAATATATTTAATATACTTCAAATATACATTTAATATTGTTGTAATGAAAGTAAATGTATAATAAGCAATTGAAAATAAATTTCATTAAATTTCCATTTGTGCAGTAAGAATAAAATACTCCATAAAAGTGAATAAAGTTTTATTATGAAATGTTTTGCGCTGTAACATTTTTAAATAGCTGCAAAAATATATTTTATAAATTCTCCTCAATCTATTTGGCACATTTAAAATCCTCACGCGTATAATAAAAATCTCGTGTTGTTTATCAAAACAACGTTTCGCTTAACATTTTATGTTTGTATCCTAGAAAATCTTGTACAAGCAAATAAAAAGTACTTAACATAAAACTTAGCATAACGTAGACCATAAATTTCCATACAGGTAACGTATGAAATATGCATGATGATGCGATGATGCTGGCACTCAGAGTACCGTAAAGTTAACGTTAACCTTGCGTACTTTTAACGTTAATTCATTAAGTTGCGCATCATTTTATATTAGGCTCTCGCTGGTGTCGGCTAATATTCATAAAGATTCTGGCCTATTAATTATGATGTTAATTATTTTAGATCAAGAGGGCAAAGCGTCAAGATGAACTGTTGCTACGCAAAGTGACATCCAGAAATTAACATTTTATGCTTCTGGATTTTCTTTTTCTTTGTATTATTGATTAAGTTACAAATTTCAATTAAAACTGATTTAATATCACCAGGTAACTAACTGGAAAATTTATATTTCACTACCATTCAATTATATACTTGTTAACTCATATTTATATTTCATATTTTTCGAATTAAACCTCTCAACATATTAAAAATATAAAGTTTCGATAAATTCGTTTATCTTTTGTTTAAAATAAAGTAAACAATAAATGACATCAGCACACTACAATTTGTATGTACGTAAGTGGATTTAATGAAATGAAGAAAAGTAAATTATTGAAAGAAAAAGTAGTGAAAACAAAATTCGTAGGTATTAACTTTTGACTAAATGCCTTTCAAAACAAATCCATTGTCGATTGATGAAGTGGAGGCATGGCACTCTAGATTGATTTCAACAATACTTTCAACAATCAATCAACGAATGTATCAGCAAAACAATGCATCAATTCGATTGAGTTTCGTTGGCTCCATTCAGTGTTTCAGTCAAGCGTGTGTCACCAATCGCTACACTAGCGCTGCTACAATGTGTATTATTCTGTAAGCGCTGTGCTGTGGTGTAATGGAGAACTAAACGAATTTATAGCATTTGTTTTCTGTTTGGATGCTTTTTTGTCCTTTAAATTTATGTTGTTCTATGATTTTTCATAAATTCTAAAACTGATGGTTGTTTATTAAATGCTGGAATGCATTTATTGTACTGATTTATACAAACATGTTTGGTCTATTCAGGATTTTTTCAATGAAATTTTTTTATTTATTTATTATTCTTTACTTAAAATAATAACAAAAGAACACAATCAAAAAAACTGGTACAAGTAATAGAGATATAAATAATCTTTTGAAGCCAGTTAAGATGCTGATATGTTTTTGTAAGAAAACCGCGTTATAGAAGGGTTATCACTATTTTTCGCCCCGCATTATATAAAAAGGGCGTTCTAAGATAACCGTGTTTTAAGACGGTTAATTGTATATACGTGTTATATTTGGTACGTTGGTTTTTATAATTTTTAAAATGTAAAACCAAAATTCCAAACATTACCAGGATTATAAAATAACTTAGAATAAATAAATACGCATAAAATTCTATTTTTTTCAAATGTTTAAATAAACATTTATATGTTTATAGTATATTGTGTTAAATAAAATAAAAATGTTAAACATTATTTATTTAAATATTTCCTGAAGTAGAAACAAAACATTATTTTGATAAAAAATAAATATCACTTTTTTTCTGTATCATAGCGTCACAAAGACGTGAAAAGCTGAGACATTGTTTAGGAGTATTTGGCAGGGAGCCTTATCAAATAAACTTTAATAAAAAAAACGCGATTTAATTCTTTTTCACGGACGGCTAATTTTAAAAAGTCGACCAAGGCCTCGGAATAAATTTATAAAATATGGTTATTGCTTTGACCCAACATTTTTTTACTTTATCATCAACTTTATTATAATTCCTTAAATTTACAAATAAAAACAGCCTCCGTCATTAAGTTGTTTCTGTATTTTTTTAATTATAACATAATAATTAATTGAATATATCAAAGTAATTATTTTTAATTTCATTTACCATCGATCATAAAGTTTTTACAACACGTAAAACATCAAATTCATATTCAACTCCATTAGAAAGTTTAACAACATTCAATCAAAGCGATTATAAAGTGAAAAATTATTAGTTAATCATCAAAACTGTTCGAAACTGTATTTTATTTAAACTTTTATGTCATAAACTTTATATGTATATACATTATATATTAATTTTCACCAGAAAGGGTTAATTTCATCAAGTTTGAAGCAATTTACCCTCGTATAACTTGTAGCCTAATATATTTATGGAATTCCATAAATTTGGTTGAAAACACATTCCGTTACAAATATACATACATATCTATTTTGAGGTTATAATTTGATAGTTTAATATATTTTTCAGTTATATTAACAATTCGGAATGTGTATTAATATTTTAATATTTACAATTAACAATTATCTTAAATTGAATTAGAATTTTAGCTCAATTATTTGTTTAAATATGAATAAACTGTCGAAATGACAATGTTACCAACTGCTCGTTTTTATTTTTCAGGGGAACGACCATTTCCATGCAGTTGGCTAGGTTGCGGAAAAAGGTTCGCTCGATCCGATGAACTGGCTCGTCACACTCGCACACATACAGGTGAAAAGAATTTCGCTTGTCCTGTGTGCGGAAAGAAATTCATGCGATCAGATCACCTCAGGTATTTACATTATTATATCTTATGCAAAGGATATTGCATATTTTAAATTCTTTGTCGCTAATTCTTATTATTCTTTTTATTTCAACCGAAACACTTTTATACGAAGTTTTATCTATATAGTTATTATTATTTGAATTCTAAATTTTGAAGGTTCAAACTGTTTATTAACATTTTAAATATTTTATCATAGATAATTAAAAACAATTAATAGATAAGATAAGTTTTTGTTATTAATTATTAATTTTGAAAAAATATAATTTAAATTTTCAGTTTTTAAATATGAAATAACGAAATAAAATAATAAAACAAATAAAAAATATTAATAATGAGTCCATTTTATAAAATATAAAGTATGATTCAAATAAATATTTAACTTTAAAATACATGATATTAATTTTTAATAACTTTTAATAAAGTATAATTAAATATGTAGTTCGCTTAAACATCGTTTATTTCAATTTATTTATTTGTTTACCTCTGCAGGGTACAATAAATTCAATATTGTATATTACAACTTTTAAAAATCAATTTTCAATTGCAGAAAATAATTTAATTGTAACACAAATATATTTATCATAATTTAAAGTAATATCTGCGTATCACCAATCTTAAAATGTATATTTTACAAAGGAAAAGTTTTACGTATTTTAAATTGTTTCAGGAATTAAATATTCATAACACAACATTCCTGAAATCTAAAGTTTTCTGTTTGAAAAAACTTTTTAATACACTAAATTGAACATAATTAATGTTTAATAACTAAAAAACACTTTGAAATTTATTAACTAAACCGAAAGAAAAATTCTTTAAATATGTTATTAGTTAAAGTAATTAAATAAAATTAAGTTGTTTGTTTACACCAGTAGTGCAGACATGTAATAAAAATTTAATTTATTTAAAAATAAAAGACTATTAATATTCTATAAAATGATTCTGTTTAATAGAAAGTGTCATTAATAGCTTGACCCATCCCATCAAAATAGTAGACAGACCTTGCATCAACAATTTCATTATAAAAACATCGTAATTTAGCGCTGATTAAAGAAAATTTATAAGCAATCAACTATAAAAAATAATTTATTCCGTAATATTGTAACCTATTTCCTAAATATCTATCGTAATCCTTGACACGATTTTAGATAACACGTGTTGGCAACAAAAAAATTATCAGCACGTGCAACCAAAAATAATCCAGAGGTTAACACAACATAGCAAAACTTATACCAGTGGCAAAATAAAGTTTATCCGGAAATTTGAAAAAAATATTTCTATCTTAGATTATTTATGTACATGATATATCCATTTGAAATGGAAATCTGATTTTATTTATGTCTTAATTTATATCTTAATCCAAACCAGTTTCGAAAGAAACTGATTTTAATAAAAATTCTTCCATTTTATTTATATTAAAACAAAATTATATAAAAAATATAAAGATTGCAATATGTACAAATATTTTGCAGTAAAAGATTTTCAAAATTCGTATTGATAATCTTATATATTTATAAATATCATAATAATTTTATTTTCATGATTTCAATAAAATGGTACAGCTACAATTTATTTTAACTTAGTAATTTTGATAATAAAGGTAACCTTTCAAATTTTTAATTTAATTGTTTTAAACAGAAAATTTTATTGATTATAATCTCTCCTCACGTTAACTTGGAGGGAGATTTTGGGATTTGCGAGATGAAACTCGTAAGATTTAACCAAGACGACTCAAATTTTTTGATATTGAAATATAATGAACTGATAAAAAAAGAGAATTTTGTTTGAAATTGATAAAAGTGATTTTTAAAAGGTATAATGTAAGATCTAATAAAATAAATAATCCAATTGAGATCTGTGTAAGTTCGCAATGATGTTCACAAGGAAACGTTTTTAAACATCGTCAATTTGAAGTTCGCAAATATGTGAAAGAAGTTTGAAAAGATTTGTTCGACAGAGGGTAACCGACAGACCTATCGTTCGTAGCCGTAACAAACTTTGGCGATTACACGTTTCTGGCGGTTTGAGACTGAGAAAAGAGCGGAGGTGGTTGTGCAGTGGCTATGTGACCAACTTTATAGAAATTAACGCGAGCTGACGCTAACAGTTTTCGAATTGCATTTCTGAATCATCTTAGCTGGCGTACTGCAGCAATGCCTGGGGATATTTGATTTCCTCTGGTTATTAACGTGAGGAATTGGCAAAACTGAATTTAACTCTGCATGTCTGCATTCGGTTATACAAGTTGACGTTATGATATTTGCTATTACATGCACCAGACTGTAAATATCATTATATTATTATTATTAATATTAAATATCAAGTTACAACCAAATTACAGTATTAGCTCTATCTACTCATTCACATGTTTATGATATGCCTGTGCATATGCTATCAGGATTAATATTACGTTTAATTATACTATTCATACAACATAGTTATTATGTTACTACTGTCAATTATAAATGTTGCAAATTTACATTTTCAATTAGAATATCAACTCAATTTTCACTCATCAAAACTCCATTTTAGTATTACAAAACTAAATGTTCATTTCTATTGCATTCAATTCTTTCTAAATTAATTTAAATGCATTGTGTCTTTTTTTTAACAATTAAGGCATGTTTACTTGTATAATCAGGTTTTTATGGCTTGCTTTTTAAATTTTTTATTTTGAAAATAAATTAAAAGTGTAAATATGTAGTTTATCATTTTGTATTTTTATAAAACCTCGTCTCTAAGAGCCCCCAAAAAAGACACACAGCATATAATAATCATCACGGCATGTTTTAAGCCTGTTTGACCAATTTGATTGAATAGGGCCCTACGTCTTAAGGGGACTCCATGATGGAAATAATTTCAGTAAATAGCAGAAATGATTTTTTTGAGTAGATCTTAAAAGATTTTTATACCATGGCTCCGAAAAACATATTTTTTTGCAATAAAATGAATATTTAACTATTTTATGAATATTTAATATTTCACTCCTTTAGGAGATTCATATTAAATTATATTTAAATTGAAGGGAAAAGGGAAGAGTAGCTTTTCCTGCAACAGGAATTGACAAGTAATCTTTTCTTTTGTTCTTTTCTGCGGTTATATGAAATGAACTATTATAAATGAACAATAGAGATAAAAATATTAGTATTTATTAATTCGTTCAAATTTATTATAAAATTTTTATTGTATGTAGTAGTTTGAAATGAATGCTTTTTGTATAATCGATATAGAATTGTTATTAAGTTGAAAAATATAAAAATAGGTATTGATTTTATATTACAAAAATAATAGAGCTCATTATATTGTCAGAAATACAGAATCTATAAATATAAAATTTGAATGTAAGTAAAATTACAGCAATAACAGTAAATCGCATTTAAAACTTTACTGATATCATTTTGCAGAAAATACATTTGAAAGTTCCAACATCGTTGAAAAGTACGAAGTTTATGCATGTATGTAAAATAAAACACGATAAATTTTGTCAACTTTCTAGAAAAAAAAATTCCCGAATATCGCGCATCATCAGGCATTCAGTCACATAAAACATTGTAATAGCTGGTGTTTTTCTACTGTTGGCAACACTCTTGTTTCCACTCAAACATACATGTATTCAAACGGGCCATATTTTATGTCTGTGTACGTTTATGCTTATTGCATTTATATACATTCACATGGTATGACTCTTTGGAACGACACCTATCATAGCGACGTTTTTATGTTGCTATTATCATTTTTAATTTTACTTTTGTATTGTTAGTAATTTTTAGGTTCGTCTATTTTTCAAACACATTTCCCTTTTGTTTATTCGTTACAATAATGTAGCGTACACAGAGATATTCTGTATTCATTTATTTCGTTATTCATTTATTTCGTTATTCATTTATTGTAAATTCATCATCCATTTTAACTTTTAAGGGTGTATTACTGTTTAGAATTTTGCAAAAATCGATATATTTTTTTTTTTTTTGCTTTTTTTGATACTTTATAGTGTCTAGTTTCATCCCCCAAAGCGTAAAAGGAGGGCCTATTGTACGGAGCTAAAATTAAGAATCTCCAAAAAGATTAATACTTGTGTCAAAACTTAAATAGCGTTTTTTCTCGAAACCAATTTTTCAATTATTTTAATTTTTAACATTTTTTCAAGCGCCTTAAAGTCAGAAAAAAAGGGACAAAAATCGACCACTTTTTACAGATTGCCGCCATTTTGCTAATTATCAAGAGTTTATATTGTCCATGGTTCAAATTCCAGATAATTTATTTCAGGTTAAGGGCTGCAACTTAATTTTAAATTTCAGATCACAGAACAGGATACAAGTTTTCGCCCATCCGAAATAACACGGCGGACTTCGCTTCATTTAAGACTACATTTAGAGATTAAACTGGACCTTTTTAAAATATTTATTATTCACATTTTATAGTATAAATATAAATAAACAAGTTGCAAGAAATTGCAAAATCACAAGTAATAAATTTTCCTCAAAACAAAACCTGAAAAACTATCAAAAACACGCTGTCTAAACGATAATACCCCCTTAAACGGGCTCACCTAGCCTTTAAGTACTTTTACACCTAGATACATTATCTTTGGATTAGGAATCTATTTATTTTCAAAACTTATATTTAATTCTAAATTAAAATCAAAATTATAAAGTCAAAGTTTGGCAAGAGAAATTAATAACAAATACAGCAGTTTTATCATCTGTCTATGTTTATCTGTTCATTTTAGGTTTAATTATACATAGATACATTGTTTTTGGATAAAATACAATTTAATGACACAAATCTTACTTGTACATAAAATAAAATCATAGAGATCACGAAATAAGATTTTTTTTTTGACGACAGACGCGCGTATTCTATTCGGCGCCTACGTCGCACATACAAGGAAGGTGCAAGAGTCCTTCCCCGGTTTCGTTCTACTTTAAATATGATATTCTACACGGAAATCTAAGAGAAGTAGAAAAAGAAAATAATAGGTGATAAATCTTTTAGCTTTTTTTAAAATAATAAACCATAAGGGGTAAACTATCTCTTAAAATAAACTAAAAATAAAAAATTTCTTTGATTTTCAACAGATTCTTTTCGTAGTTTTCATTTTACCATTAACTTTTGCGTCGCTTTCACCCTTTAAATATGTTTTTCCGCCGATAAAAAAAACGTGTCTCTTAGATTTGAGTGTAGAATATCATATTTAAAATAAAACGAAATCGAAGAGGGACACCTCTTGCACCTTCCTTATTAGAACAAAAGTTATCTATGCGCCAGAGGATGCACTGGTAAAGGCGGAAAATATTTATTTGTGTGCATAATGAACTTATAACAGATTACTAGAGATTTAAATTACATATGTTGAAAATGAATAAATTGATAACTAAAAACGTGTTGCTTAAAGTTTGAAGAAGTATATGCCCAAGAAAGTATGCGGCAGACTACAGTAAACATATTTATGTAAAGTAAGAATCATAATATGAATTTATCTTTGAAGTAATTTGAAATTTTAACGAAATACCTCAGTAAGAGGAATTATCAATGTAACATAGGATCAAGTCGGCATACCATATTATGCGGTATACATCCGTAACGTGACGTTAAACCGCGTGTGGGTGCGCAAGCGCAGGTTCATATATATATTCGCGCGCGAATGTAACGGACGGACGTCCTTTATGTCTCGTGTGGAAAATTAATTTGCTCTTCGCGCGAGAATTTAATTTCGCAAAGTCGTTCCCGTTATCCCGCTCCTGAAGCGAACGAGCAGCGGTGAAAGTTCCTCTTACCCCGTAACCTATATCTTCTTCATTTAGTGTGAGGTTATGGTATAGTTGGTCACAACTTGTTCTTACTTCTTAGCACGGTATTCGCATTCTCTTTTGTTTAATCGGGAATTATCTATGGCTTACATTAATCTTTAAATGTTAGAAATTATTTTCATAGTAATCATCGGCCGCAGGGATTATTTTTGTTGTTTCAAATAACTTTCGTTTAAAATAATTCTTCAAATGCTACGCCAGGGATTTGAACGCAGTTTTGTTAATAAGTTAATTACAATATAGAACGAAAATTTAATTCTTTTTCAAATAAAAGTTTTCTGCAATTACATTTATTTAAAACACAATTAGGGAAATTCTGTTTTGTTTAAACAATTAATTTAAAATTAGTTTATATAATGGGTATATTTAAAACTGAATATAAGTTAAATATATACAGTTTTTAATTATTTCTTTCTCGACTGTGTTATTATCGTTTATTTTTATTTAAACACAAATAAAATAAAAAGCATATATACAAATTTGAAAGCATTATTTATCTCAAATATGATGTTATATTCATTTTAAGAAAAATACTTATGATTCGAGCGTTCGACTGCCACCATTTATCTCAGTTTTACATATTGAAATAAATATAATAAACCAGCATAAACAGCATAAAATTTTATAAACAGCGTTCCATTTATATGAAGACGGTATGAAATAATAAAAATAAAATACGAACTTCTTAAAATTGTTATTCGCATCATGTCTGGAAAGAAAGCAACACCGAAACGCGACGTTAAATATCATTTTTCGGTTTCCATCTGATCGTCTGCTGTCACGCGCGTACGATAAATCAAGAAAGCCGTGGAAAAACAAAAAATAATTTCACAAAACGATTCTAGTGTCCTTTCATACCGAATATCACGTTTCACAGTGATAAATAAGTCGCTTCTGCACAAATCGTACTTACCACCATTTAGAACAAAACTTGATATATATTAAATTACTTATAAATTATATTATTTTTCGTAAAAATACTGAAAAATGCTTGTTTTAATTGAAACAAAATTTGTTAATTAAATTCCGTTGTAAAATTGTAGATTTTTTTTCCTGGTTTTACAGTAAATGTATGCAGTTGTTTTTATAAAAATTTTAAAATGTTTCTGCTACAAATACCTTTTCTTCTATTTTAAATCCCAAATAAAAACCACCAACACAAAATGTCAACAAGATAAATAAATTATAAAATAAACTAGATTACAAAAAATCGCAAGCATCGTCAGAAATGGGCGTGGTGTCTCGCACTTGACCTAGTATACAAAGTGAAAAATACATATTGTGAGGGAATATAAAATGATGGTAGACACAGAGGGCCATAACTGAGAGGGACAATCGCATGCCAACACAATGTTTTGAACAAAGATAAAATGATAAAAGAATGAAAGAAGGTCTTAGACTATCTATTTATATGGATTTTACACCAGGATTTATTTATTCAATAAATAAAATAAAAATATTATATAAAATACGTCGATAATTTCAATCAAATATTGGAAGTTACTAAATTTAATAATTGATATGTTTAAAGTNAAGCGTTCCTGTATATACCTACAACACCTTTCTTTTTAGACGTAGAACGGTACCATGTAAACGTACAATGATTACACAATTCATTTATTTCGTGGCGACGACTATATATTTTTACCGATTGCCGCTTGTTTTATAATATAATCACAACATTGGGATAAAAATATGAGTTAAAGAAATTTGACCTCTATAAATTCATAATTAAAATATATTGTATATAAATAATACTTTAAAAAGATCAAGGATCAAACTTAAAATAATGGAGGTGCTGTTCCCAAAATAAAAATCAACTATTTTATTATGTGGATGATTTTAGACATTAATTTTAAGAACTATATAATAATAATCAAGTATTAAGATATAATTAGACTCATTATATTGAATGCTGGCGAATATAAAGGGTGCTACAATTCCGCAGTGCCTATACATTAGCCACGCTTAAAAATTTAACAAAAATCAGTTGTCTATATAAAATTAATATGAAAATTACAATATTATATAATGTTTTGAAAGAAATGCTTATAATAATAATTTATAAGGTAATATTTGCTAGATTTGAATTCAAATCTGAAACCTGTTGACAATAATTTAGATAAAACTATAGATGTATCGAAATAATGACATCTACATATATAATCTAAAGTTTGAACGCATTTGAATTATGACCGTCTCGGCCTCGTTCATGGCATGGAAGAGTTTCCTAATGAGTCAAATTAAATACCTATTCAGTCGGGATATTAATTATGAACAGAACAATGACAAAAAGTTATGAAGATTGTGTTAAACAAACCTGCTCGTTATGCGGCGAAAATATTTTTAAAGCACAATTTTCATGGATGAATTCTAAGGATAAGTTCTTCGTAATTAAGATGTGGATTTTAAGCGCACAACGGTGTCATGATAAACTTTTTGTGTTGAATAAAATTCTCCTCACTGTCAGGGTGTCGAGTTTTCATGTTGATCCTTGGGTATTTTGTTTTTTATTCAATTTTAATGATATTATAAAATGAAATATGAAAATTCGCTTGTGAATTTTTAATAAAGTGGATTTTAAGATTATCATATAATGAAAATATTTCATGTTTTTTTTAACTTTAAAGTCATAAATTCATATATTTATAATTACTTTATTATTTATTTTTCAATTTACAAAAAGAATACATTATTTTATATAATATTAAAAAAGAATGTTTTGAATTTTCAGTAAACACGCAAGAAGACATCCAAATTTCGACCCATCCGTACTTCGCCAACGACGTGCCCCAAACCGAGCTTTTTCGATCAACTCCAGTGATGGTACCCCTTCAGAAGTTTTGTCTGATTCTATGCCAAGCCCTTAGCAACAATGCCGATAATTTTTGTACTTTAATAAGTCTTACTACATAAATATAGATCCAAATAAATCTATATTATGTATAATTAGTTTAAAAAGTTTATATATCGATAATTATAAGTTTATAAAATATAAAAATAATCACAATTCGGTATTTTGTAATGTTTATAACTTTTATTTCAACTGAATTGTTGATTAATATATTATTTTTTGAATATTCTAATCGAGATATGTCAAACTTATAATAGGTTCCTAAACGCGAATCACTTGTTTATATTAAGATCAGTATGATCTGATTTTTACTATATTGTTACGATTAGGAATTTTTTGTTTATGTTAAAATTTATATGCATTTTGTTATATTCTTGCATTTTATATATTTGAATATTAACAGTGACTTTTAAATTTTTATGTTGAGGCTCTCTTTATTAATCATGTAATCAATTTATATTGTTTTGAGTATATCATGACATTGGTTTGAACAGGTAGCGGTTGGTCAGTAGTGTGTTAGTGTTTAGTGCGGACGGATGTGCACAGCTGTTTTTTTACATATTTACATTAAAATGTAAGTAAATTTATAAATTTTATTTAATATTATAATTTCTTTTGATATTGTGATATATTAATAATACTGATGTCATGATATTTTGGGTTTTGATATACATAGCCTTTGTTTTTTATTATATATTAATATTATTTCGTTTGATTGAAAAATGATACGTTTAGAAAAATCCCTACCATTAAGCACCAATCTAGTGCATCATCTTTGTACATATAAATATCAATTTATGATAATAAGTAACATGTTATTTTTAATATAAATTACCTATGTTATGCTAAAAGAATATAGACGAAAAATATAATAAACGATGTCAATAATCGCTTTACCAAAGTCTATATATTGGTAAAGTATTAATATAAGAAGTTTGTTATTAAATTTTTGAAAAAAAAAGGAATAATAAATATTTGAAGAAATAAAACTATCATAATTATATTCTTATGAGACTATTCCAGATAAATATTGATGTTTCAGTGTAAAAATATTTATTATAAAACTTGTATATGAAACATATTGCCCAATACATAGATTATAGATAAAAATAATATATATATAGAATAAAATTTCTGGACATTTTTGTTTTATTTGTCGTCTTTAAAAACTCTTAAATCAAATCATAGTAAAACACAAAAATGAAATAAATAAAAGACATATTAGCCATGGTTTTAAAATAAAAACTGATCTAGATTAAAAAATAAATCATAATAAATATTAACCACTTTACATAAATAGTTTATAGGGAAACATATTTTGCTTCATAGAAATATATATTACGCCTTTTAAACAATGTATATAGATACGTAATTTTCAAATAAATCTAAAACTGTAATTATACTTGTATTTTCTTTTATTTTTCATGTTTTACTAATATGAAATTAAAAGTAATTACGCTATAATTACATGTTTCTAATACTTACATACCTACCTATGTGTTTCCCAAAAATTAAAGGTGTCCAAAATAATACTTATGCATTTCAATCGCATAATATACGTACCTAAATAAAATCCAGTAGCAAATAGACACATTTTAGTCTCTATTTAGACAAATATTTTTACTCCTGTGCCTCTACTTTCAAATATATTTTCTTTGGTCATCCAATTTTTCAATCTCTAGTTTCAGTTCATGATTATACAATCTTAATAATTACTTTTGTATAATGAAAATATATCATTATAATTAAACTTATACGTAAAATATTAAATTATGAAAAATATATTTTATAAAACGTTAATTTTAATAATTTAAATGGTAAACCTTGGTTAATGAATTTGAAAAATTGAATACGTTTTGTATATTTACCGACTACGATAATATAGATTTTTCTAATCTACAAATATTTTTAAGTAATAAAATAATTAGAGAGTGAAAAATCGGCTCTTAAACTATTATAATATCTAAATATTAGTTTATTTTTATACTTTGTTCTTTTATTTTGAAATTTGTGAAGACTATGGGTCCAGAATGTATTGGTTAAATTTTTTATTTTATGAAAAGCGCACCAAATGATATAGGGCAAGCGGTAATTGTACAAACAAAAAATAAATTAAAAAAAAAAAAGAAATCTTTGTTCTGTAAATATGATTGTATTTAAATCGAAATGGAAAGAAATGATGTATAAAATGTACATTAAATATATTCTTGTATTTGTAATTGTAGGACTAACAATTCCTTGATCTGATTAATAAAAATCTATTTAGAAGCAACAAATTGATTCATTATTATTACATTATGCATTGTTGCGTATCATGTGTTCAAAATATCAACGATATGTTTCGTTTTACATTGAATATTACCATTTTACAAGATTTACTCAATTTCTAAGACTTGCTACAATCAGAAAATTAAATCGACAAAAGTTATATTTTTGTTTAAATAAATTTAAGATGTTAAATATACAGAAACTTTTACGAAAATAAATGTTACATATTTATACGCGGGATATTTTACATATTTTTTCCTACTATACTAAATTCTTTTTAATTAAATATATTTTTATATCGAAACATTTTACTTTTAAATCTGTTTTTACATTTTAAAGTTTAGTAGAAAAAAATGCGAAAATAACTGAATTAAAAATATATTTATTACCAAAAATGATTTAATTTTCTGTTGTTGAGTTTTAAATGCGCAAAAAAAATCATAGATTTAAAAATAATTTTGTCGATAAGCGCACAAACGACGCATAAAATAAAATGCGTGAAATTTTGAATTATATTTTAAAAAATCGGAAACGTTTTTTTACAAAACGCAAATAAAAATAAATTTGTATGAATTTATATTTGTACCTGGCTAAAGAAAGGAATTTTAATGTGGTTAAGTGTTGTTCATAGTTTATAATTGCTACATATCTTCATGTTATCACTATACTATGCAAAAACATATACACTTCCTTTCCATAATGTCAGGAATATAATTGTTCATTTTTTGTAATAAACCAAACTATACTATAATTAATCTATAAGAATAAATTCATTGAAATTTTATATTATATGAACAATTATTTTCCTACTTTAGAAAAACGAAAAAACGCTGTTAAAATTTAAAATCAAATCTATTAATAAAAATGTAAAATAAAAACAAAACACATATATTCAAATAAAATTGTAAATACAAAAATGTATCTAAACACAATAAAATATTATTTCAATGTAAGAGGTACAAATAAAACGTACAGTATATTGAATGTTCATAATTTTTCAAAATATTTTCATTTTATGGTTTATAGTTCGTCCAACCTTTCATAAATTGGTTTTGAAAATGTTGAATTTTTTTTAAAAGGTTCTAATGGATCTTTTATTAAAGTCATGCCTGGTATTCTTGCAGCTTCTCTTGTCCCTGCATTTACTTTTTCCGTCCATACTGTTAATGGAGTTGATTTATATAATGGATACTTTACATGATTCTACAAGTTTTTATTTTTATATTAATAATTTATTTGTTATTAGTTTGTTGGTATAAGTACCTCGGTATTTGTTGGTACACCTATATATTCCTTTAATTCAAAACCTGGTATTTGAAATAAATCATCGTATGTTGTACAATAATAATCACCTTTATCGACAGTATCGTTTAATTCCTTTTCTAACTTTATGGTGAGTTCAGCAATTGCTTGTTTTCGATATTTTTCTCTTCGAATTGCTATTTAATTGTATAATTAAATGTATTTATTACAAACATATAATTAATTATTACCTGTATCTTTTGGATCTGTTTTATAACACACTAACGGTACCAAATATTCTTCTTTCATGGTAGATGCAGGCTTACCAGGTGTAGCTCTGCACATTTTTAAAGCTCTACTTGGTTCTAATGGTTCCACCATGATTGTAATAAATACTCAATTAAATTTCACAAAAAAAGATTTAATATTGACGAAATATCTTCGTAAACAAGTAACTAAGATGATGTTATTTATTATCTGTGTTTATTATATTGTTATAGAAACAAAACATACTGTTTATTTGGTGTTAGATAAAGAGAGAGAGAATGAAAATAAAAACACATTTTGACCACCTAAATTCTTTTATTAACAAATACACTTCATTATACATAACGTTCTATAATTTTGCTACAATATAATACATTTACGACCAGAAATTCAAGAATGCCCTCTTTTTATAATCAGAATATTTAGAATGTACATAATATTCATAGATTTTGGGGGTTACTAAAGTATCTTCTGGAAGTGTATTGTAGACCTTCTCGCCGTACCAGGTTCCAACTTTCCATCCTTCGACGTTAGCCATTAATTTAGCTTCTTCATCACGATTTTTTCTAAGTTGTTTTAAAAATTCTCTATCGCGTTCTGCTAGCAATATTGGGTAGAGTGCTAAGCAGGCTGATCGCTGTTCGATGTCGTTGATATGAATCTGTTTGTTGTTGAGATAAAAAAGATAAAACGCTCCAGCTGTGACTCCTAAATATCCAGCAATCATACCAGCACCTGAATTATATAAAAATATACATCATATATTATGAATTCAGGAAAAATTACGTAATGTTTTTGAGGTTAAATGTTTCATATGTTAATATTATTACAACTTACCACTGAAATAGCTTTTTGGTGGTACCCTAGCAAAGGGAATCTTTTGATATCCTCCTGGAGGAGGCAAATCTTGTGTTTTTGGAGCCATTCTTTATTTTATATGAACTTACAGATTAAACGTCAAATACATTCCATTCGGAACAACTTCTCTCTGTAAGTCCATAAAATACATATATCCAACTTCAAGGTTAATAAATTAAAATCATGAAATAAATTTTATTTAAAATCATTTATTTAACAAATGTGTACACAATTTAATTACATCAAAACAACTAAATACAAAATTAATAAAAATGACACGAAATTCTGCAAAGTAGTCCCTAATTACGTTACAAATTTCACTCGAAATGTTTCTTCCAACTTTTCGGACCTAATTTCTTAACTCTAGCTCTATACATGTGAGTCATTAATGTATACATCGTTGGTAGCATGAAAAATAATAAAATCATACGTAAAAATGTTGGAAAATGGAATGAAAAATTCCACGCATTTGGAAGAGTAACGCAGAATTGTTTAGTTTCTTCGAAATAAGGAATATTTCGTAGTATGATTATTCCTTCGCATAAAAATCCTAATGGATATAATGGTATCCATATTGTAAATCGTAGCCATGTTAGGAAGCCAATGTCTTTTTTATAAAGTTGTGAAATGTAGTACGGATATCTGTAAAATATAATTATAAAATAAATATTTATTATTTAAGTTAGAAATATAATTTTATACGTACCGAACGATTTCAATCGTGGAATAAACAAGAAAGAGATAAAAAACGACAGGTTTTATTTGCATTCTTGGTTCAGCTTCAATCATGCAAAATATTATCATAGTTCGTCCGCCGACTTGTAAAAACGGAGCTAGAATTCCACCTTTGGTATATCCAAAAATAGGATGCATTACTTCTAACCATGATAATAATTGAATAAACCTATAAGCACTTCCAACAGCATCGTATGTTCCAGGCATTGAGTCTGGTCCATCTCGGGAATATCTTACAGCCAGAACTGATAAAATATACAAATGCCCGATAAACATGAAAAAATTGTACAAGATGAGGTAGACTTTTTTGAAGTCCTCTGAAAAATATTTTTATATGTATTTATTGTTATTAATTATTAAGTATGTGCGGCTAACCTTTACGGTATCCATATTCTTGCTCCATTACTTTATTGTAAAGATCAGGGTAATCTTCAGTTACATCGCGGACGGTATCTTCAATATCATCTTCGGATTGCCAACGATCAAAGTCAATTTTAAGCCATGCCGGCTTTTGTGGATTACATATTAACTTTGGCCACCATTCTTTGGTTTGTTTACGTAAAGTAAAATCTACTTTACTATCTAAAACTTTGTAATTACTAGCCTAAAAAACCACAAAAATATTAGATGATTTAAAAAAATATATTTAATTTATTTATTTACTTTTGTGTCTAAATCTAAATGAAAATCTAATTGAAATTCATAATTATGGGGTCCTTTAGCACCTACACCATATGCAGAAAATTTAAGACTTTTATTATCCAAGTCTATCTTTGTATCCTAAAACAATACATATTTTAAAATAAACTTACAGGATTCCTGTAACTTTTAACTTACTTTTACGTCTTTTAAATCAACTTTTAAGGTTATAGTTTCTTCGGTTTGTGCCCAGTATACGAAAGGACTTAAAACACCAGTCATTTTGAAATAAATACTTAATAATTTGCAGTTTCATATAAATAGTGAATTAATTATGTATTATTGCTTAGTTGCATTCATTGCAAGTCATGCATTTTATAGTTTATTAAATCGATTGCAATAAAAAATTTATATGCATAGTTCACACGTTTGTGAACAGATGGTGAAACGTGTATTGTTTCATTCTGGCCAAAGGGAATCCGATAAGATCCTCAATCACACAAGAAAACAAGGGTTACTTGATTTTCTTGCTTTGTGTTTTCATTGTTCTTATAATTTTTTATATTGTTGAATATAATTAAAGTTAATAGCGATTGGAGCATAGAAAATTAAATATAATTGATTTAGATTTTTTGTAGTTATTGCTTTATATTTTATTTATCATAAAACATTCTTAATAGAAGTATTTTTTGTATTAGTTTTATTTATTTAATATATGTATTTAATCTTACGCAAATTTTATAATCTATTATATTTAATTTTGTAAGATGAATTTAAAGAGGGAAATGGTTTTTTCAAAAATATTATTTTTATAAAACAAATTTTTATTACTTAAATATTTTTTTTTAAGAAAAATATCTTTTTATTTAATAAGTAATGATGTGTTCATCTTAAGTAAAGTCGTCAAATCTTAATCAGCTGTTGAACGCCGGCCATCTTGGAATCAATAATTAACCTGCAAGATCGTTGAATGTTTTTGTTGAAATTTAATTACGTACTTAATAAGTTTCTTATTGTAAACGGGTCTTTAAATCAACGTGGACTTGACAAGAGTATGTCTTGAGCGTTTAGGGTGGAATTAAGATCATTTAGCGCGGTACGATTGGCCAGATGGTGTGTGACGTAGCCGGCAAATAACCACGTGGTCCCCGGTCGCCCACCGACCCGCGGCCACACTCGGCAGCCCACCGCGCATCAGATGAGACCGAAACGTGGTTGCGCTTGTAAGTGTGTGCAGGCAGAACTGGCGGCGCGTCTTTCCGTGCTTCAGCGTTGCTGTACTATGCTGCTCGTTGCTCTACAGAACAATGGATTGTGCGCGTAGCTAGTGTGAAATCCAGTCGATTTTTTCGTGAAATTGCCAAATCAGGATGCGAGGGAACGTCCACCGCGTTAGATCGCGGGAACACGTTGTCGCACGTTATTAATTGACCAAGAGTGAGAAGTGACAATGCTGGTATTGTAAAAATCAACAACATTTCATTATAATTTTTGAGATTTTTTTATACGCGCTATTAGTGTTGTTATACCGGTAAAGACGCCACGCAACTTGTATAAAAACAAATACAATTATTTTTGTACAATTTTCTTCAAAGTTTAGTGAACATGTATACAGTGCTATTTTTGAAATTGTCATCAATTAGTTAATTACCAAAGAATGATTATTGGTGTAATTTACAAGTGATTAAGCAACTTTATTGTTATTTGCTACTGCAGCTATTTGAAGATATTTCATAAAATTTCTTTTACCGCGCAAATTGTTAATATTTCGAAAGCGTTTTTCTTCGAAATTATTCTTTCTATTTTAACAATTACACAAGTTAACATTGTTATTAATTCATAATTATTTAGATTGTAATATAAACTTATAAAAAAGTTTTTATTTTATATACTTTAATTAATAAAACTAATATTATTATGTAAAATATACACAGTGTTTATTTGTAGAAAAAATAAATAAAACAGAAAAAGGACAAGTATTATATTTCTTGTTATAGTACATTGTTAAGCGAAATAAAATACTGTAAATTATTTATCAAATTTAAAAGTGCTTTGGCAGCGGGCGACGAGACTAATCTTCGTGTACTGTTACGTGTTGTTTGTTGTGTAGTGTCTGAGAAGTGGTGTAGTGAAGTCGGAGGCGTAGCTATAGTGGTGGTATGTTGCGGCGGTGAGGCTTACGTGAACTTACAGAACATCGACACACCGACAACACAGACTCGGCTTCGAAGCAAACATGTACCCGACCCCGGCTAGGCATCCCTCGGCAGCGGTAAGTCAACGTTTCGACTTCGCCTACTCGACATTCTGTAAACTTACTGTCCGCCAATGTGGCTGGCCGCGATACCCTCTCTTACTATGGTTTGGCAAAGATTATCATAAATCTCTACTCACCACTATATATTCTCTCATTATATTCATAATAAATAACTTTTACTTTAGATTCTTCACTTTGATTAAACAATCTTTATAATTATTCCCAATTAAAATAAATTTCTCTTCTCTAATCTATATAAGCTATAATATCTATAATTAAATTCTAATTTTTATAACTTATTTCTTACTAACTAGAGGGTAAATAACGAAATGTTTATATGATAGAATTTATGTAAATATTGAGGGAAACTGCTACATTTATCTTTTGATAACAAACTCCTACAACTTCCTGTGTAATTCTTTTTAAAATTTTAGTTATCCATGGAAACGTATAAAAACATCTTAAATATTTAATTCAGATATTTACTTAATTATTTCTTTATACCAAAAAACTATTTACGTTATTACTTTTATGAATAGTCAATTAGAATATATTAATTTATCACTTTGTTTGTATTGGTTAAATATCCTTTGCTAAACTATATCTCATACACGAATATCTTTAACCTCCCCTTTCATCTTTTGGTTATTTTCACATCCCTCTTTACATCAACGTGATTATCCTTCTTTGTTGTGCCGAGACATTTAGAAACACGATTCAACCGCACAACCATCCTTTAGAACTTATTATAACTCTTTTTAATGACAATTTCAAGGAATGATTTAAAAAGAAACAATTGTAATATTATCGATATATTTTTAATCTAGTCAGTTATGAAATGTACCAATTGTTTTTACGTTCAAAATATGTATAAAACAATTGATATTAAGTATAACTTATAAAGAAATAAATTTTAAAGTACTTTATATTATTATCAATGTTTTTTAAACTAGTCAACTATGAAATATACCAATTGTTTTAATGTGTATGAAACAATTGATGTAAAATATTGTCATATACAAGTTTTATATATTTATTTTTCAGTAATTAACGTAATTATGAATATATAAATTTAAAATTAGTAAAAAAAATTGAATTCACACAGTTATAAAAGTAAATATTTATATCTGATGACAAAAAAATATATAATTATTACATAAATATTGTAATAATATTAATTATGATTCTACGAAGTATAGACTAATAAAAGTAAAAGTAATAAATATAAATAAAACATATTTCGTTTTACAAGAAAATTGAAATGCATTATTAAAATAAAAACAATAGTTCATATTAATAAGGTGTAAAAAAATATAAATATTTATTAGCGAACATGAAATCTAAACGACTTATTAATGTCTTAATAATAAACCGCAAAGTTAAAACTAAAACCACACGAGAAATTTTACACATGCAGTGTTATAACACAGCGAACAAATCGACATTTGCATACGTAATTTTATCTCATTTTGTATATCTGAAAAGTTTCTTTAAAACTCCATTAGTGTGTAACTCCATTATACAAACACAATTCCGTAATGGAAACGAATTAAAATCTTCAAAAAATTCGTTGTTGACTCGGTTAATCGAAGCGTAAAAACCGACTTCATTTTCTAATGGCAACATAGTTATAATGACAAGTTAACGTGAACGAAAACGCAGAAGAAAAAAAAAACAGTTCGTAATTTGTTTGAAATTGCGCCAATCCACTAATGATACTTTTATCGAGCCAGAACTCATTTGTATTTGATTCCCAGGTTGTCAAGTTCTACACCTGAAATGTTTTCAATTACGCTAATGCTGTCTTGATCTTCTCTCCTTACGTTTACGTACATATATAGCGCATAGCGGTCGTTCTACGACGCACATCACACTTAATTGGTCAAGAATTGTTAACAGCTTCTGTCATTAGTTGGTTTACACGCTTACTCTTTTCAACAAAGACAAATCAAATGAGTTTTTATTTCACAAACAAAAAAACATCTATTAACTATGACACATTTCATTACAGTTTTTAAAATAATTGTGAGATTTATAAAATATCATTATTTTTATTAGCAATACTCTTTTTAATATAACATTTTCAGTTTTATTATTATATTTTAATTTTTAAGCATTTATGACGTAATATGTTTGACGCGTGGCTCCTATTACAAATATTGCGGAAACTATACCCGTCTCTCAAGTTACGCCAAGTTACACTTCTTCATAGAGTTATTTTCCGCGAATTTTAATCTAGTGAAGTTGATAGATTGTTTTTGTATGAAAGTCGCGTTATTAGAGGGCTGCCACTCTTTCACTTTATATGGAAACCGTGTTATAGGAGAATTATCTCTATGCTCGTTAATTTTAAAACTTTTAGTTCGCGTAAATTGATGCTGGTAATAAAAGAACCTTGTGAATTAAAAGACGAGTGTATTATGTGTAAAGTTACTTATATACAACTTAATAATTGCAATTTTCTTGTACACTTATGACGTAATAAGTTTGATGATTCAAAATTTTTATACAAATAAATCATAAGATTCAAAATTTTGTATTTCATGAAATAAAATTGATTGGCGTGTTTTTATTTGAAAAAAATATCGTTAAAAGTAATAATATTAATTTAAAAAATCAAATGACGTAATTTGTTTGATAAATATTAAATAAAATTCGATAAAACATTTGTCGATCATTCAATTAAAACTTTTAATATAAATAAACTGTGCGAATTAAAAGACGAGTGTAATTATGTTTAAAATTTCGTATATACTACTTAATAATTACAATGTTCGTATACACTAATGACGTAATAAGTTTGATGAGTTAAAATTTGCATATAACTAAATTGTAAGATCCAAAATTTTGTATTTCATAAAATAAAACTGTTTGGCGTGTCGTAAGTGGTAATATTATTAATATAAAAAATCAAATGACGTAATATGTTTGATAAATATGAAATAAAATTCGCTAAAACATTTGTCGACCATTCAATTAAAACCTTTAACATAAATAAACCATGCGTGTCTATAATTCTTTTATCTTTGTCATTGTAAGTATTTGGTGTATGATTTTGTTTTATTCATTTGTCTGGGAACATTATATATTATTATTGTCAACTAGCTAGTTTTCGTGTGACTTGTGCTAGTTTAAGTAAAGTTTTTTTTTATAAGTATATTTCATATGTCATATGTTAGGCGTGTATTCGTTGAGAATTTTAATAACATTTTATTATTTACTGCTATAATTGAATACTTTTTATTTTTTTCTATGCACTTAGAAAACAAAGAAAAAACTTATGTAGTAATCAAGTTAATTGTTCATGTTCATGCTTTGAATTGGACATTTAATGCTTTTAAACAGGAAATTATTATATTATCGACAATTTGTAATTCGCAATATAAAAACACATGTTACTTGATTATTTTATTTTTTAATTTTACAATATAGAAAAAAAAAACGTTTATTTATAAATTTTGTTACATTTTCACAGTATTACCTTTTCAGTTATTTAAAGATAAATAAACATCAAGAAAGATATTCATTCACTTAAACAAATATTTATTTCTTTAAGTACTTTTGTAAACAATTTCTTTATTAACATTAGTATTTCACAAGGTATAACATATGTTTATTCAATGTTAAATGCTAATTCACAGTTTTGCACATATTGTATTGATGAAGTTTTTTATTTTAAATGTAAGCACCGCATTTATTTATAAAAAATACGTAAGTAATGGATTATTTCTTATTCACGTACATATAGGAGTACAGAAAATACAAATATTACATTTTATTTGCTGCGTATATTATCAATAAAATGAATTATTGTAGCTTTATAAGTTGGTAACATTGTCGATATGTAGCATTTTCTACGTCATCAAAACTTGTTATATTTTAACCAGGGTTGAGAAATTTAAATAATAATTTAAACAAAAAATTATGTATATGTATTTATTAAATAAAAAATAGAAACAAATCATAGTAAAAAAAATAAAAACATGTTTTAATAAATCATAAATATTTTAATGTGAACAATTCAAATAACAAAAATAAAGGAGATACGTTAATTCATTTAGTGGTACGTTATTATTAAAATGTTTAAATAAAAAGACCAGTTTTCCAGCCTTTTCAGGTCCTAATAGGATTCTCAATTTTGAATGCACAAGTCTAAATGATGAAAAAACTCGCTCAACACAAGCTGAAGCCGAAGTGGCGCATGAAAGTGATTTTATAATTTTCAATATTATATCCTTATTTGGTCCTAATTCATCTCATACAATCCATCCCTTATATATTTTTAAATAATAACTTTGAGTATTCATAATATTTAAAAATTTAATTCAAAATACCCGTTTGTACGCATTTTTATCAACTCTGATTTTAACTTCAATGTGAAATATGAAAATAATTATGTATAATAATCAGAATAAACTTAAAACAAGTTTATAAATAATAATAAAAATCAATTTGAACATTTATTGCTTTTCAATAGTCATAAAACCGAGAAATTTGAAATTGAATTTATAAATGATATAAATTGAAAACTAATATTAACTTTAATTTCCAAATATATGTATGTATATATTATTTTAAATGAAATGGCAGAAATTAATGATTGAAAATCACAATCATAAAACCGGATATTGCAGTAAACGCGTACTGTTTACCCTCTGGGTTCCGTGTTCCGTGCGTATACAAAAAAAATGCCATGAAATACTAATAATAACAGTAATAATTTGAACCGAGCATGTTACATTAAACATCGATTAGAAGATCAGATAAAACACAATGATTAATTACTCTAAAATTATGTCCGCCACATCATTAATTTTAAGCCTATACAAACGTGAGCATCGTTGCCTGTTGACAAAAAATGTGTAACAAAAGAAACACGAAAATATACATTTATATTTAAATACTTTTTATTATTATTATTATTACTTGTCTTTTTAAATATCTCACCGCTATTTATACAACTTATAAAAATGATTAAAAAAACTTTTTCATTATAATAAAATTTTCACCTTTTAGTTAATTAATTACTTGAAATTTCCCTTTATAATAAAGTGTTAAATTTTATATAAATATTTGTGTTGATTTAATTGAACGCAACTTTATGTAAATTTTTTACGTATTTAGTTTAGTGTAACTAGATTTGGAAGATAGTACCTCTTAACACAAAACTCCTTCCTCCTTCTACCCAACAAGCATATCCACATTATGCAAAAAAAAATATAATAAATTATTTTTTAAGAAACATTTTTTCTCTTAATAACAGTTGTGTAACACTCAGGTTATAATTTGTAAGGGGGAAAAGATCTAGAAGATATTTAAACTTACGAATTGAACGCACAACGCTTTATAGTTCTACCATTCAACCAAATGGTAGGCTTAGATGTTAACCTTTTAAAGGGACAAAAGTACATATATTAACATATATTTTAAACATTATAATCAATAAAATATCCTTAACATCTTTTATTTCTTTAATTTCTATGTTTGTTATTTATCAAACAGGGTAATCCTAGAGAAATATAGATTATTAAAAATATTTTAGACAATATCTTGTGTAATTTTCAATACATCTGTATATTTTAGTATGTAAGTCAAAATAAAATAAAAAATTTATATTTAAAAAAGGTAAAAATATTCATAAAAAATTGCTGAATATACAGAATTCAAATGCGAAATATAAATTTATAAATGTTTCTCTCGATTTTTCAACCACAGGTCGTTCTAACAGATGGGTCACCGGGCATTTGACCGTTCTCTCATATTAACCTATCCACTCTTGTAGAAAACTCATTTACCACGGCAGTGAAAAAATTATGATTTGAAATGCTGACTTTAACAACGTTTGCATTTTGTGTGAAATTTTATTTTAATAGTGAAATGTGCATTTTATATTTTACTTGGAACTCTCTTGTAAATATTTCGAAATTCTTAGATTTCTAATTTTTATACGTTTTGCTTGTTATAATTATATTAGTTTCTTCTTTTATTTCGATTTCTCAAAGTAATCTTTGAAATAATAAACAAACGAGACAAAGAAATAAGAATATAAATTATTCATATATAAAAAATGTTATATTGTAAATTGACAAATAAAAAATAAAACCCTTAAAAACAATTTCCGCGATATTACATTCGGAATATATTCAGGTAGACAATATACAACCTTATTTTGCTATTCAAATTAAATATTCAACCACAGTAGCAATAAGGATAGGTTCTAAAATTTGTTGAGGCTGTTGGTAGGGAAAGGGGATAAAGAACTTAACTTTACAACTAGCATGGTGTTGGCATCTAAGGGGAATGCGATGGTAAGAGGGAGCGAACAACCCTCATCAGAGCGCTATGCAGCAGATGTCACCAGCGAAAATAAAGCGTATAACATAGGGACATCCGTTTATGCTACAAAACGGCTGACTACTGAACGCGCCCGTATATAACTTGAACTCACTCAAACTACCCTTAATATGGAACTTCCCTGGTTTTTGCAGATTTTTGTTGTTTCGTTTCAAATTGCTTGAAATTTTTACCTATTTGTTGTCGGTTGGATATTGTTAGGGCTTTAACGGTTTTGTTCAATTTCTCGGAAATATGTTTTTTTTTTAGTTATGCCACAAAAGTTTTAGTACCATTGTTCAAATTGCCTTCTACTTCTATATAACAACAGAATTAAACGTTGTATTCTTCATGAATTTGTAAAATAGCTTATGATAAATATTAAACTCGTTTTAAAATGTAAATAATTATATATGAGATTATTATGAAGTTACTAACTTTTAGTTTTCTCACTAAAATTATAATTTCAAATTTAAAGCTTAGTTTTATGTTGTTTCAAGCAGTTTTTCATTTTTACTGCCGAGTAAAATTTTACATGTTTATAAAACTATTAATCTTTAATTACGAAGTCTCTTATCTTAGTATTTTTTTTTGTATTAAAAAAAAAAAAAAAAAATAGATAATCTTCTATAATTTATTCATAGGTATATTTAAAATCCTATAAAATTTTTTTTGAAGATATACTCCTCCGGAAATGTTCTATTTTTGAAATATTGCTCTAAAACTTTTAATTTTGAACTAAAATCATGAAAATTATTGATGTTTATTAGATTTTTAAACAAAAAAGTTGTCAAAATTTCAATTGCAAATATTTTGGACCATATTCATGGGTATATTTGATATCCTCATATCAAAATGAAGCAGATAAGCTTATAAAGTTTTTAATTTTAAATTTTTGAAATATCACTATAAAAAGTTTTATTTTTTAAATACATATAAATTGTAAAAATGATAAATATCTTTCATTTTAAAAGATTATTATTGAGATATATGTTCATTTATTCTGTGTCCATAAAACAAACGAAAAAAGAAAGTAAAGAAAAATTTAAAATCAAATAATATCAATATCAAAGTAATTCCATTTTGAATTGAGTGCCATTGGCAGAGAACAATTCCTTTATGCATAACTACATCCAATCGTTGAATGATTCACCAACTTCTACGGATTCGTTCATTTGAAATCTTCTCTAGAATTTTTATTGGGTAAGGCGGTGAGGTAGTGAAGTGAAGTTCTCTTTATCGATTCGGTATTATAAGAAAAGGAAATTATATTTGAAAGAACAATGACGAAAAATCAAGTAAGCGTTAGTATTAGTATTGATCGAAAGAAAACAAATAGACTTCGCTACCTAAATTGGTTCAAATTATAAACTTTGTTATTTTGTTTGTTTGTTTCTTTATTTGTTTGACTCATATTCGTGTTTCAATTGTCCTGGAATTTATTCTGGTAATGCGATAAAAGCAACGAAAATTATTTATATACATTTCGAATTATTTTACGATTTATTTATCAAAAATTATTTATAAATAAAGATAATTGTAATTCTATATAAGGTGTTACAATAACAAATGAAAGACAGCAAATCAATGTAATGATCAGAAATAAAATACAAGAAACTTCAACAATGGCTAATTCAAGAGAATGCAACTGATAAAATAGGAAAACGGCGTGGTGCGCCGATGTTAATACATAATTCATAAGACACATACAGTATAAAATATGATCTGGTGTATAATAGGCGATTATTCGTTTATCTGAAACACGTTAAATTAATTAAAAATAATTTATTGCAATATCGCCGCAATTTTGTTAAACACCCTTTTAAATTGTGATTATAAAAGACGGTAAATAAATCCTTATGCCTTCTTAATTTTTCTCAGTGATGCCAGTTTCTTTTCTTTTCTTGCAAATTAAATTGTTTTATTAATTCATCTGGAGTCTCATTTTGCCGTTTCGTCTGTTTTATTTTTCTGTTCTTTGCGCTCTGCTCTGCTTGCACGTTCTTCAAGATGACTTTCTCATTAATTCATCTTTTCTTTTTTTTTATTATTATTCTTTGGTGCAACTTGAAACTGTGTCCATAAGCGCACGTGACTCAAAGCGCAGACATTTAATTTTATTAATGTTGAGCATTTTTGTATTTGTACATCTAATACTTTATAGCAATACTTTTTTAATTAATATTTTATTAAATTAAATATTTCTTCTCAAACTTTTATTTGGAACGATTTGCAAAAATAGAAATAAATAAATATTATTAAAAGCTATTAGTAAAACATTTTGAACATACAAAAAGAATAAATGAGTAATTTTTTTGACAGAATTTAGGTAGTGGAAATAATATGCTCAAAAGTACTAAGTTATTATCTAAACCCATGATCACATATAAATTTTCAACTATTAAATTGTTCCTTATGCGTTCATTGTATAAAGACTATGCGAAAGGCAAGAGGAAAGCAGACGACTTAGTTGTATGGTTAGGGTCGGATACGCGTGTGTTTGCAAGATTATAAAGCATTTTAATCTAACACATTACAACGAGGTTCGTCTAACCCTAAATTCTGTCGACTATTACTTCATTGCCTTGAACCATAACATCCCTTCCGGAACAACACAGGGTTGGATTTAGTTAAATTTGTTTTGCAATTCATTTTTATTAAATATTTATTAATTATATTTCAAATTATTTATATCAGGACTAGTTATTTTACGTAGAAAAATATTATTTTTGTTTCTTTCTTTAATGTTTAAATAAACTTTTAATGTAGAAATACGTGTTTAATATAATAAGTTGTAATAAAATTATATTTTTAATAGATAATTTTTATAGATATTAATGAAAAACAATGTAATCCATCCCTGTAATGTCACAAGTTCCCTTGTGGTACTGTTCATGGCTCGCTCGTTTCTCGTATATTACATCATCACGCGTCACCCCCCGAGTCTTGTATCATATAAAGGATACGCTTATATAGTCATTTCTTTCTTTCTTACACATCAATATATCATATATAACTTAACCGACCAATACACAACAACATAAAATACACACACATACACTTTTAACCGACATAATATATAAAATATATGTTTATAGCAATATATTTTTGTGTATGACTGTATTGGTATATTACCTGATGCGTTTTTTGATAGGTGTGTTCTATCTTTACTATTGAATTAGGCTTTAAATATACATATTTCATCCTTTAAAATATCACTAAATAATTTTTATTGCATATAAAGCCTTTATTTACAATTTATGTGTAAACATATTTAGATTTTCATACGATGTTTTATTTTTTTCATTATATTACTGTATATTTTATTTTAGGAACTTACAAATCCAATTAAGAAACTATTTATTGATAAAAAATTGTACTTATTTCTAAAATTATAAAGTCAAAGTTTGGTAAGATCGAGTTATAAGAAATACAGCAGTTTTATGAATAGTCTATATTTATCTCTTCGTTTTAGGTTTAATTGTACATAGACACATTATTTTTGAAGAAAAAACAATTTGGTAACACAAAAAAGTTTAATGAGATCAAGAAATAAGTGTTTTTCGACGACAGACGCACGTAGTCTATTCGACGCCTATATTGCTCCTGAAACAAAAGCTATATATGCGCCACAGGACGCACAAGGATCAGTAAAAAATATTATTTGTGTGTATTGGAATTTATTCTGGTAATGCGATCAATTTTATTTTAGAAATACAAATAAATAAAATGAAAATCTAGAATAAATAAAAATGTTTTATTACCCTCATTACATTAAACATAATTTTTTCGTACGTTACTGTAATATCCCACTAGTGGTTGATTGGCCGATTCACAGCATTTTGCATTCACATCACCCCTAGTAGCATTCGACAATATAAGGGTGGTGTACAAGGGGGATGAATTCACCCTTATTACATTGTTATGACGCGTCACTTGGCCCTACTACGAATGAACCACTTCAAATGTTGATTTTTTGCGAAGAGCGTTGTTTTGATTTTAAACGATGGCAAAAGGGTCGAGTTTTTTTTTGTATACTACAAAATTTAAAATAGTTTTTTTTTGTGAATGTCACAGAATTTAGTTTTTATCGGCTATTTGAGGTTTTAAATTATGTCTGACGTGCAATAGATTTGTTTACACGGGATAATTTATTTTTATTATTGCCACTGTTACAAACAGTTTTAAAAAGCTTTGTTTTTCATTTAAAAATATTTTATTATTAAATTATAAAACATAAAACAATATAAAATGATTGTATTTTTAATGAACATGTATTTTATTTTTATTTATATAAAAATGTATTCTATATACTTCATCATAAATATTCAGTGAAACATACAAAATCATACACGCCCACAAATGTAAATTTGATGATCAAATTGAGATAATAAAATTAGGTAAAATAAAAGCCTGACACGCTAACATTCAACATAAAAATCATTTTTGTTGTATGGTATATTTTATCGGTAAATTTAATAGTTCAATTTTTTTTGTGGCCTTCTATATGAGTTACTGTTAAAATAGTTAACAAAATATTTATTGGTTTTAATATAATATTTAATCGTCATTCATGCGTTAAAATTTTGTTAAATTTATTTACTGTTACAAGCTATACCATCATATTTTTATATATAAAATTANAAGGTTAAGGTATTTTAAAATTGAATTTTGATTTAAACTAAATAAAGTAATCAAGCAAGCAGAAAATTCTTCGTAATTGTTGTGATTTTTAAATAGTTCCTTTCATTGCAGGAATTTTAACAAGTTTTTAACTGCTACTGAAATATTGTTTTTTAAACAAAACTTTGGACGCATATATGCGTCAACATATTGTCACTAATTATTTTGATGCATGTGCTCTCAGCGGCAATTTATTCTCTAATAATAAATTCTTAGTTTAAATTTTAATTCGTTAGTAAATATTTAAATTTGATTCGATAATAAAGAAGTAATAATTAGGTTAACGTGAAATATATATGATAAAAGTGTTATAGTTTGAAATAAGTTTTTATATCTTTTTTATTGGTCCGTATTACAATAAAATCTAACGTTTTGTTATCTGTTATTTTATTAGATATAAAATTTACGATGTATATATAAAAATATATATTTAAATAAATAATAAATGATGGGTGATTTCTCACGCAAATGTATGCCATAAGTTTTCGTATTAATATCCACTTGAAAAATATCAAAGGTCATTGGCTGTATCATCTAATTGAAGAAGATTCTTAGGTTTCATATCGCTAATTTTAAATGTAACCTCGGTATGTTATAATTTTGTATGATGTCAGATTTAATTTTCTGACTAGGTGTTTTTGGCAGGATGTATGTATAAGTGTGTTGATATTTAAATTGAATTATAGCGTGTAAACTGTACAAATACTAAATATGACTGTGATTTATTTGGAATTTGCTACATAAAATATTATTTTTATGTTGTAATGTTTGTTTTATTTCAGTTTAACACGTTTGTTCATTTTTTTATAAACATTTATTGTGGAAAATATTTTTAAATATCATTAATGAAATTATCTACGTTTGTAATGTTTAAAAAATTTATGTATTTTTATGATTTAGAAAGAATTTTTTTATTCTATAAATAGATGAATTACTGTGTTCATATTTACTCATATCTTTTCAAATATTTATTTATTTAATTTAGGAAACGTGTATCGTTTTACTGCTTCAAGCTACAAGTGGAAAATTATAGGAAATTTTAAGAATTCTTAAATTATCTTTGTATAATTCTATTTTTTTTTTATTATCAACCTTTTTATTTTTACAATTTATTTTTTAACTGCTATTAGTTTTTTTTATGTTTACATTATCTAAAATTTTACACTTTGAAATTATTAAATTATCTTTTAAAAAATGCTTTAACAATTAATTTATTAAATTCAATGATTATAAGAATGATAATGAATAATTAAAATGTATGAAAATTTTCCGAATTTATATTTAGGGTTATCAACTCAAAAATTCGGAGATTTTGGAGATCATTCAATGCACATAAAAATACGAAAAAAAGCTTTGATAATATGTATCAATACTAAAAACAATTTGTTGCACAAAATTTGAAAAATCCGTAGATTATATTACGTAAACTGGAGACTAGAGAAAACTTAATTTTTCTGGAGCCTCCAGACTAAAATTGGAGAGTTGGTAACTTTATTTATATTAGAATTTAAAATTAATACTTATGGCTGGTTTATGGCGGATTAAATTTATAAATATAAATTGTACATTTTGTCTTTACTGGTTTATGATGAATTTAAGAAATCTATGATTTAGAATTTCTAATTTAAAATGTGTCCAATCATATTACAGTATTTTTAAAAATAATTTTGGAGGTTAAAATGTCACTTTGAGTGATATATAGTTGAAATGAATTGCAAAACATTAATCTGATGTTAATATTATCTGTTGAGAAATACAAATTAATTTACGATAAATGTATTTGATATAAAAAAAAATATGATGATAAACATCAAAGTTCAAATCGATCCAAAATTTTAAAATCCGAAGATATATTTAATTATTCGTTGCGCGCTTCTGAATTTTGTGTAAATAATAGTCTTAAATACATTATATAAAAAATTGTCTTCGTCATTCTCATCTCTTGTCAAATCTATATAAAATCCACCATAAACCGGTCATTATTCTATAAAATACGTAAATTAATAATAAAAACAAAAATACTTAAAGTATACTGCAGCGTATAATTAGATGTTAAATGATTTTAAACAGATATATAAAACTATGATTACACATGTAACTAATAAAGCAATAAATATTGTACGTATCAAGCAGTAAACCATATTTTAAAAAATAGTCAAGAAGAAAAATCTGACAAGCTGATGAATAGCGTAGTATAACCATAATTATATAAAAATAAAAGTAAACTAGATCCTCGAGCAAAAATTTATTTCAATCCATAAAGCACAGAAATCATTGTAATCATTCACAAGTGACTATTTACGTCATTAACGTAATTCAGCCACGGGGCCAGAGGTAAAACAACTAATAAAAAACCAGTAAACGCTGATACTACAAGTCAGATACTTCAAAACTACAAGCTTTAGCCGCCGATTGCCTTTAGCTACTACCTTTATAGCTTGTCTATAATTTTTTGTTGCTTCCAAAGTTGTAAAAATAAACGATTAAATTGTGATTATATAAATTATTATTTTATGAGTCTTCATCATATTAAGCTTTTATTATATTCTATTTAAATTCGCATATGTAATTATTAATACTGGCGCTCTCTCTAATCAACAAAAAAATGGCTGCCGTAAGAACTTAAACAACATATATATTCGAGAAATATTTTCAAAACAAATCTTTTGTTCATATTTTAATAGAATTAACATGTTTTATAGTTTGAGTAACTCCCCACTAGGGGGAACATTTTTACTGAATATAAAAAAGTGTTTATAATTTAGGAGACTTTAATATGTGTGTATATAATAGAGAATAATAGTAGAGGAAGTTAAAATATCAGTGTTTATAACCGCGCGTAAAATTTAATGATGAAATACCACCGTTTGAGAGCCATCCCAGCGGTATACCCTCACGCAAGCGAAGGTTATTAGCGGGTGGGTGTGTGAGGACACGAGTTGTCGGCGGCACAATCATTGTGCCACACTATGTTGTGTTCTGTGTTGTTTCACATTATCCACCTCTTGCATTGGACTCTTGATCAACATTACACGAAACATTGAGCATTCAAGTTGTATGATTCATTTGCCTCTTGGTTGTTGTTATAAGTAGTTTTTTATAGCTACGGGTTGTTCTTGTTGTTACTTTGTAGTTTTTTTTTGTAAGATTATTACCGATTAATCGATTAACGATAATATTGTTCTTGTAATTAGATTTTAGATCATCGAGTATCTTACTACGTAATTATTAAT
Source organism: Pogonus chalceus (assembly GCA_002278615.1). Lineage (NCBI taxonomy): Eukaryota > Metazoa > Arthropoda > Insecta > Coleoptera > Carabidae > Pogonus > Pogonus chalceus. Next base: position 4,002,561 of record CM008234.1, read on the forward strand.
ATTTTATCTTTTCTTTTGTTTTACTGCTAGTATTTATTTTCAAAACCAATTATTATATATAAATTTAATATATAATNATTTTTCCTTAAATATTTTTGACTGAATGACGCAGAAATGATAAAATCCTATTATTAAAAGATTTAAACAATCAAATAAAATTTAAAATTAAATAATTTGACGTCATTTATTTGTAGAAATTTCGCAACAATTCAGTTAATTTTTTATAAATGTCAACGTCGAATTTTTCGAACAAAAATTAAAATAGTTGATTAAAGTTGAAAGATAAGTAAATAATACAAATTAGAATATTTAATTAGAAATATAAAATACACAAAAACAAATTTATTTTGATCGATTCCAGATGTGTATTTAAACAAGTATACTTTACATTTCATATATTATGAACGCAATTCAAATATTATAACGTATATATATTTTATTACATTTTTTAATTAAAATTTATTCATTTTTGTACCAAAGTAACAATGAAAAATGTTTTTACTATTTTACACTCGTCTTTCATATTAGCACACAATAATAATTTACAAATTTAAATTAAAATCCAACAAAACGTTTTAACGTACTTTGTTTCCATATGCTGCAAACTGATAATTATAAAAACAATTTGTATGTTTTGCACTATATACAGTCAAAAAAAAAATACAATTCAACACTTGTTTGGAAATTGAATGTTTCCGAAAAGTAAAAAAAAAAAGAATCGAGAAAAAAATCATTCGCATGTACACGTTTAGTTGGGTACATTATTGCTAATAAGCGGAAATCATTTTCAATGTTTCATGCATGCAATTGTCTGCAATCATTTTATTGTTGCAATTAGTTTTTCAAATATTCAGTTTGATGTTTGTATTCAGTTTTTTAATCAATACTAACTTGTTGATAACTTTTTAAATTTACTTGTTTTAAGTATTTCGATTATTATAATTATTATAATTCTAATTTTTAATTTAATTTATTAATTTAACACTCAATTGTTTTACATATAAATAATATAATTATTTAATCTTTTATTTACTTTTCTTGAAAAGGTAGCTTTAAATAAATAAGTTATTATAATAATTAGTAGTACTACAGAAATTAAATATTTCTTGAAGTGTAATATTTTTTGTAGAAATAATTTGCCGCTCTGTTGTTAAGAGCATCTCAATTATTTTGGTCGGTTGAGAATAAAAATGACTAATGTTCGTGAACAGAAATTTAAAGAAAGGAAAAAAAAAAATAAACGAGCTGTGAATGTGCTTGGTAGGTGTGCATGCGCACGTGCTTAATCTTGCTACATACGCCTGAGTTTAGGAGGGAGTTTCATCTTTGATAATATTTGCAGATATAACATGCTAAAACTATATGTTTTACTTTTATTAATAATTAATGTTTATATTTGTTGATTAAATATAGAAAGATAAAGCTTATATTATTATTATGTAAAAATAAATACATAATAAAACAAGGTTTTTGCTTTTAAAGCTTCAGTTTTCGTAAGTAGATCGAATCTGTGAAAATTCAGTAGTAGTGTTATCAGGGCCGTAACTAGCTTTTTGTGTGTCTCCCCTCCCACAATAAAAAAAAAACTTAACTAAGCATGCATATACGATAGTTCTGAAGCTCCTGTTCTTTCAGTGTTTAAAAGTTTTGTAATAGTCTTAATAAACTCAAAATAATTATTCTTTCAATTGTTTCTGCCCGTAATTTTAATTTTATTTAATATTTATGAAAAAAAAAAATACGTCGAAACATTATCAATTTATTTAAATTGTATTCTTCTTGCTTTTTTTCCGCAAATTAATCAATTAAATCATTAAGAAAATAACTGATGATTTTTTTTAGAGACTTTTCTGGGCCCCTGGCAAATACCCCTGTTGCCCCTGCCTAGTTACGGCCCTGACTGTTATAGTCTTATACCTTATAATTAATTGTAAAAGACTAAATTTCTATTTAAGAAATATAAGATTGGAACTAAAGTTAGAATTTCTCATTACATTAGTACACAACAAGCAACAATGAAAAGTTGAATTCAGCTGCAACAATAAAAAAATCCTCGCTATAAACTTAAATAAAGTTGTTATAACCGATTTTGTTAAATCTAATATTACTTCAGTATATTTAGTATATTAAGAATAAACTTAAATTGGGGTGATATTACCATTTCATCGTTTAAAATGAAAATTAATAAGTTTTCATAAAGATCCTTACAAAAAATTATTATTTTTGAATAAATTCGATGCAAATTACTATCTTAATCGAAAATATTACAATTCCTATATCAAACATTTAAGTTAAACGATAATAAAAGTAAATAAAATGCTCTGTTTGATTGCAATAGAGAACCATGAAAGATCAGAACATACATGGTTTAAGATAAGGGTACTCCAAGAGCCCCCGAGTTCTAAAAGGCTGGCATTCACAGCTTCAAATGACCACCATACGAAATCGTTCGGTATCTAGGAAATTTTTATGAGACCAAAAAATGTTATAAACTTCCAAATGTTAATTTGAAACTATGTGGTTGTTATAAAATTTAAAGAATTCAACTATATACCTTTTTTATTAAGTAGTAGAATTTCGGTGCCTCAAATAAAAATTAAAGAACTTTGGTAAAAAGTGTAAATGAGTTTATTTTGAATATGAATTAATTTTTTATTTACGTTTCGGTTCTTTTGAAATACGCTGATAGGATATCTTAATGGTTAAAATATAACATTTAATTAATTCGATATCTGTAATTTGTTATTGAGGACGTCGTGAAGATAACTTTGACAAATATCTGATGTAAAACTTCCGTTTGTTTTAAAGAGCTGATTCATTTTCTCAAAATAATATTGACAGAATTGAAAGACTATATTTTTTGGAGAAATCTAATTTTCTTTGAATTGCCTGTAGTCATATGTCAAACGAAGAGTAACGCACCGAAAATAATCTAGAAAATCACCATAACATTTTTCTTTCTACAGATGGTGGTCAATATCTTTAACCTTTAGGAAATCATTTCTTAGAAATGATAGGCCGTTGGAAACCTTTTTCAAACATTACAAATCTCTTTCATAAGTTTAGAAAAACGTACAGTTCGACAAATAATAGCAATTTTTTTTTATTTATTTCATTGTAACTTTAATGAAATAATTTATTGTTAAACTAGTGTTTGATTAACATGGTTTTAAACCTTATCTTCGATAAGTTAAAATTAATTGTTCATTTATATTGGTACAAAATACATAATCTTGGTTATTAGCACAAACAAAATTACTATTAAGATTTACAACACGCGGAAATAATCACGCGTCTCGGCGATAAGATTCATGTTAAATTCAAGAATGGCGTTTATAATATGTCAAGCTAGTAACAAAGTGCGTGCATGCTTGTTGCACGACATATATGTATAATTACAATAGAAATTAACATACGATATGCTATGTTGGACAATATAAAATGTTTATGTCTATTTAATTATCACTATGCTTACATATTTTTTTATCTTACAATTACTATTATTGTGTAAATAAGCATTAAATTTTTTTAGTTTCTTTTATATATAATTATTATGTTTAGCAACTTTTTTATTTTCATTTGCATCTCTAACTTTTCGCACTGTAAATATCAGATATTTTATTTTATCATTGGTCCAGATATTCTTATATTTATTAGTTTACTAAATTGAAATTCAAATTTGAGCAACTTATGTCATTTTTGAAATCTGATATAGTTTATACCAGTGCTTCTCAACCTTAGGGTCTCCTTAAGTTTCAAATGGGTCGTGAAATCGTAAAAGAAAAAAAAAATACGTGTTCGTATTAGAAAATTTAAGAAATTATTGTTTGAAAAAATTAGTATTTTATGTTTTCTATCAAATAAATACAGTATAGTGTTGATATAATACCTTTTCTTAGGGCCGTAACTAGCTTTTTGTAGGCCCTAGACAAGATTTTCAAAATGAAACCCCCCCACAACCTTAATTAAAAAAAAAAAGTTAAGAAGTTTCCCTTCTATCGTGTGATATTCATTGAATAGCAAAATATTATTTAATAGTTGAAAAATAAATTTTTTTCTAGAAAAATTCCTTAAGAATCACAAAAAATATAGAAAGTTAAGATAAATCTTCAATCATAAATGGAAACTAATTATAAAATATAAAAGTTTAAAAATATATTATAAATATTATTGTCGCAATAAAATGTTAGGTTATAGTTAAAAATTAAAGTAAAATACAAACTGTAAACAAGATATTTATCTAAAAAAATCAATACGAACAGTTTGAGCAGAAAAGTATGATAATAAAAATAAGATATATGTCTAGTTATATTAAATGTTCTACAAGTATACGGTATATTATCTATATTACCTAAACAAATATTTACAATGTAAATAAAGTAAAGCTTGTAATAATAATAATAATGAAGTGTATATATTATGTTCAAAGTATTGAAGTACATATATTCTAAACATATAATGTAGGTATAGCCGTAGTAAGTAATGTTAGTAGTTTTCTTTATGTATAATAATTAAAAACTCAAGTAAAATTAAATAACGTGACAAAAAGTACTTCATAAAAATCAAGCTCGTGTAATCTTGAAACAAAAACCGGCAAATGTGTTACAATTAAGCGCAATTTAAAAAAAAATTGATACGTTATCATTTTTGAACAATATCCCTTTTATATATGTTTTTACTCGTGTGTTGTTAGAAAGTAACAATGTATATATTTATATGTATGTATGTATATACATAGATCGCGGTCTCTTATCTTAAGTGTGCTTAATGTAATTTGTTAAATATACAAGTCAAATACTTGTGTTTTTAGTGATAAATGAATTTGCTAATGATACTTGTATTGTTATCTTCAAATAAGTACTTTACCAAATTTACATTACCTATTTTTAAATAATCTTATTATGTACTTATTTTTAGTTAATTACTATTTTTATGATTACTCATCAGTGATCCCACACTAAATAAATATTTAACTTCTATTAAATCTGCTATTTAAGTACTTATTAATTAGATATTATGACGTCAGCTCCCCAACTTATATAGTATTTATTAAACAAGCTAAATGGAATTACTTTTTTTTTAAATACTGTTACGGAATTTATATCAACCTTGTAATATTTTCAATCATATAATCGTAAGATTCTACTCAACTGTGCAGTATTATTATGCACTAGTATTTAATAAGGTATTATAAAGTTTATATTACCTTATAATAATGCATAGATATTTTTTAAATATTAAAATACACTTTTATTAAACTTTACTCAAAGTTTTTTTTTTTTTTGGTAGTTTAGTTTGTAACATGTTCGGAATGGAGATTCTGAATTATGCCTCATTCCAAACAAACTTATTACAGAATATTCAATTAATTTAAGAATGCTATTTACTGAATAAATTTTCTAGTATATAATATTCATCGAATTAATTTTATCTACCAGGATTAATAAATTAATATTTGTTAATTACTTAAATTATTAGTAATTAGATCTACATATGACTATAATATGAATTTCTCCAAAAAATTCCAAATGGTTTCCCGTTTGTCACATTCGCCCGAAAACTCGCTTGCTTATTAAAGACAGGACATTCAGTTTATTCGTTCAAATCGACAAAAGTGCGAAAAAAAAAAAAGTCTCCGCCCACCACCTGCCCCGGGGTGACACCACCAAACGGAACCACGTCCTTTTTGTCGCATTGTTTTATTGATCCAAGTGCGCGACGCTATCGAAAAGTGATTGATGTTTCGATGGTCGGTTAATCCGCGCGCTGATATTTTACCCCAACTCTCAATTGCTCTTTTAACACCGTTTTGAATATTCGATATTTATTTTTTCCCTTCGTATTCCCCGTACTTTACGGATTACTTTCTCGCTATATTTACGTTTTTATTTTATTGTGAAATTAATCATTAATTTTATATTTATTTTGTAATGAATAAAATTTATTATTATAATATTAAGCGTTAAATTACTTTAGAATTATAAAATTTAAATGGAATGGAAAATAAATATAAATAATGAATATACGTTAGTGTTTTGTTAAAAATTATTTAAATAGCAAACAGTTGGAAACAGTAAATGGCATAGCCAAAGGCGTTTGCGTGTTTCTACTTTGGTACGCAATTTAACAACAATTAAATAAGCCAACAATTAAAATCCGGAAGACCAGTGACGGCATAAGTTGACATCCGCCACGTTAAAAAGATGAAAAAAAAAGGCACCGTTGCGTTCTTATTCGCATTGCTGTGTTATTTGGCTTAAAGCAACTCTAGCCGTGGACAACGATCCTAATCTTGTCGCTAATTCGCCAGCATACTGTGGACGCACACAAAGAATATATTCTGTAAAATAATTGCCTCTTTGTTCTGCGGAATTATCTAAATGTCTTGTGGAATTACTAGCGTATGTAGTAGCGAGTTGTTAACCGTTATTTAAATAAAAGTCATTAATATTAACGTCGATAATACTTGCCGTGGTCTGGCTACTTGTTCATTCTCGGTCGTGTTGAATTGTTGGTGTTAATGTTGTGTAGAAGGATTTATTTCAAGTGCCGACTACTTTGATCTATTTGTTACATCTTGAATTTATTTATTTGTACTATACCATCAAATATACAATATCTAACTAAAAAAATATTTAATAAATAATTGTTGCTACTTTTGTTTCAAGAATAAATTTATTTTAGGATGTTATATAACTACAATAATGAGTTACATCCGTTCAAATTAAGTATTGTAGATTAAATTGTTAATTTATTAATTATTCAAACTTAATGTCGAAGAATTTATAACATATAATCTATAGTTTTAATTATATTGAGTAAAAAAGAAATTAATAATATTATTTTTTTTATTTATTTATGATAATAGTGAGAGAAAAGTTAAAAATTGAGTGAATTAAATAGCGCGTCAAATGTAAATGTGTTGGAATATCTTAATCTAGATCTGAAACTAAAACTAAAACATACTTTTGTCTCCCAAAGGAAGTGCAGTATTTGGAAGTACAAATTCGCAAATTAGCAAGTCATAAGCGGGCAATATACAAGTCTGGGAAAGATTAAATTTTGATAAAATTACTAATTGCTACCTGCATAAAGCTTTTAACTCTGACACCAAATTTAGAAAATGCTTTATTAAATTTTCTTCATAATCATTCCCTTATTAAACCATATTATAATTTTATTAATTAAATTATTATAAGAGTAATTAAACAGCAAACCCATCATCGATGCTTTACTGTCAAAATGATTTACGATTATATTTTAATTATTATCATTCGATGCGTTGCTGTTTTTCATCATTTTTTATTACACAGTCATTGCAATCTTGCTACATATAAGTACTTAAAAACGCCTTATTTTTTTCATGGTTGTTTATTGTTGACTTTCTCTGACCTCTTACTTAATTACTTCAATTGTCGACTATTGTCTGTGATCATACCGTCAATTGTTTTTTAAACTACATCATGTACATAGCCTGTTTGATCTGAAACGTTTTTATTCTACAATTTTTTTATTTAATTACATCCTTAAAATTGTATTATTTAATTTTATTACAAACATTCATTAACATATTAATAATATTAAGAAATTCATACCATTATTGTATAATTTTCCATCAAAGAATGCTTACATTCGCCGCAACTGTGCAGTATTATTATGCACTAGTGTTTAATTAAGTAATATGAAGATTATATTACTTTATAATACATATCCGCAAAATGGCAACTTCTAGTAACCTTTTTATTGATTCATAAAATATATACATACCTGATAAAGTTTTTTTTAGTATAAAAAACAATATGTTTGGAATGACTATTCTGTTCTCGTTGAACCGACAACTTTCAACTCGAGGTAAATTATGCTTTATTCTAAACTTATTACTTATTTAAACAGAAACAACTGTTTATTATTTACTTCTTCTTCATCTTAGACGTATTTATACGTCAATTATAAATGAAACATGTCGTTAATATTATAAAGAAAAGTTTTATACGTATAAAATATTTATATCATATTTATAAATCTTTAAAAAAAGTGTAAAAAACATCTACTTACCTGTGATATTTAAAATAAATTATTTGTTCATTAATTTTAAAATTAATCTTTATTCTTGAAGTTTCCTGTAACAGGTAGAATCTAAATATTAAGTAATTTTCGAGAGCAGATTGCATGTAATTAAGAAAAATGCATGTTAACAAGATTCACAATTTACGCGCTAATATAATTACAGTATTAATTAGCTTCACAGTATTATGTTCATGAGCGCTGATAAAAAAAAACTGATGTAAAAAAAATCGTTGAGACTTTTTTGTATTGAATATTAATGGCTTTAAGTGGCAGTGTTGTAGAATAGAACAGCTGGAATGTTAATGCACGTTTTGAGTATTATTACGTTACACCGATTAGTCGATAAATGATTAATATAATTACTCCTTTCAGTTATTAATAATGAAAGTATTTTACGAAAAATGATTTTCGGGAATTTTATCTGTTTAGTGCCATGTGAGGTTATTTTATAAAATGTAGGTGAATACACGCTATCGCTGTCGATAATTTGTTGTAAAGTTATTAATAGATTTATAGCTTTATTTATCGGTAATTCGTTAATAATTAACCATTAATAATAATCGTATTTTATGATAAACTGTATATAAAGATATTACGTCCTTACTACTTTTTTATATTTTACTTTTTTTTGTTAAATTGATTAGTTGTACTAAAACAATTAATATTCGTAATTTCATTTTTTTTTTAAATATAAAATTAAACTGATAATTTTTGTGATTATTACTACGCATAAATATAAAATAATTAGAAGGGTTATCAACTATAATATTTCATTTTTGTTTTTACTATCAAATAATGCGACAAGTTATTTTTTATAATTGCTAAACTACTTTATTTTTTATTTACATTGTAATTTATTTTAAAAAGTTTGTTTTATCTGTATTTAATAAATAAATAAATGCATAATTATGTGGAATGCAATAATGTCAAAAATTTAAAGTAATATTTCTTAGAAATCTGTAATAAAATTTATGTTTTGATTTATTGACATTTTTTGTTTAAACTGTTAAGAGTTTTAGATAAAAATTTACGGCAAATTATTTTTATTACATTTACGAGAAATCTTTTATTTGAAATGTATCTTTTAATGGTAGTTTCTTCAATAAAAAAACATAACAGAAATGTGTAACATACCAATTATAGTTCTATCAATATGATATACCTAAATAAAAAATAATTCATAAGAGTGCGAAGATAATTTATAATTCAAGTGAAATATGTAACAGATACGTTAGGATGTTTTTTTTTTTTTTTTTTTTTTTTTTTTTTTTTTTTTTTTTTTTTTTTTTTTTTTTAATTAAATT
>CM008234.1:4032458-4063028 GCA_002278615.1 Pogonus chalceus
AGTGCATGTGTGGCGGGTGTTTTTTGCTCCGGGTAATCGATATTACCCAAGGTTTATGTTTGTCAAGTGTGCTATATTCAAACACTCCATGTTGTTGCTTGTCCACAACTCAACTCATGTTCCCCCTCTTAACCTATACAAACGGACGCTCTTTTTGATTACTATACTAACCGCAATTATTTTCTAAATCTTACAATCTTAATGGCGTAAATATGCGATAATAAAATCAAGCTATAAATAACGGATTGAGAAAATTATTTGCTTCGCCTTAACTACTCATACATACACTTATATAAATAGAATAAATTCATCTTTTATTTCAGTTTCACATATTTACACTGATTTTCTTAAGAAATTTCAACTTATTACATGCGAATAACAAGATTTATACATTAATTAACAGAAATCTCTTAAGTTTTGCGAAGTTTTCCAACCTTTAAAAAAACAATTTATTTTTTATCTAATTAATTGGTATAAAGTAGATAAATAGACACCGTAAAAGAATAAAGCTATTTTGGAAACCAAATAATTAATAATTGAAAATTCAAACTATATTTTAAGTAATTAATTGATATTTATTAGTAGATCTTTGGAAATGGAAAAATATAAATATAACATGGATATATAATAATATTTTATAGAAATCATTAAAAGAAATCTGTATCTTGGATGTCATATCATCTTGTAAAGTGATTTACATATTTCAGATATAACCGTATATATAATTACATTTTCATATATAAACGTCGCTTTGAAAAACAAACCACCAGTCTATAAACATCGAGGGTCGAAAATTTTATGAGAGCATGAGGGAGGTTGTTGAGTGATCAGACAATTTCATAAGGGGATCATAATGATTTTTAGGGATGATTTTACACATTAAATATTAATGATACTCTTCGTGTTTTTTTGAGCGGATTAATTCATTTTTTTTTTTTTGTTGTTTTGTTTTTTCATTGTTTGTTTACTGAATTATGGGGTTATGTTTTTAATAATTGTATTTGGAGTAATTGTTGATATATTTTTATTCGTTTGGGTTTTTGAAATGGTTTCTCATTTAATTTATTATATTAGCATTACTTAAAATATAGGTTAGTTAATTATCTTTTTATTTCTTTCATAAAATAAGTAAGTTTGTAAAGATAGAAAGAAATTAAGTAAATATAAAATTGACCGATTAGAGGATGTTTTGAATAATGAAAATTAGAGTAGGTAAGTAAAGGCGAAGCCGAGGAGTTGTATTAAGTTAATAATTCATGTGACAGCGGTTTTGAACAAGGTCCAGACAATCTATTTCCATGTGATTTAATAACAGTTTACCGACATAATCTAACTTTGGCACGTAATTACGACAATTAGTGCCAGCTTTATTCGCCCGCTAATGTAAGACGCAGTCTGGCAAACTTAACGGAGTGAAAAACATAGAGACCGCGCTTTCCGTCGCCAGTTGGTGTGCGGGCAGGATTGCCAACTGAAAACGCTATTTAAAGAACTCGTGCCAATAAATTAGCGGTCTCTTTGGTGTGCCATTATTTTTAGTTCCTGAATACACTTTAACATGATACTTAAATGTGAAGTCAACATTAATTGATTCTGAAAATTTCGGACATTTATATGCTTCGCTATCGACCAATTGCCTACATTATTTATATTCATGAATTTGCTTAAATAAATTATTACCAATTTTCTATATTTAATACATCAAATGATTTTAATGAGACTGTTTACTTTCATATATTCCTTTATTAATATTTCCAAAAACTGTAATACAAAGAAAAATTTAAAAATGTTGTGAAATTAATAATAATCTATTATTAACTACGCTTTCCAAACGTTTTATATTTATTATTTTTAATATAAGTATTATAACAAATAAAATAATAAGTAAAAACATGTAATTTAATATGAAGAATTAGCGTAGATATACTTTCACATGCATTAACATTAATTGTGAAAGTAAATATAAGATTTTCAATTCATTGATGACATTTCCACTTAGATAACATTTATATTCGAATGTAATAATAGCATTTATTTAAGCATTTGTTGAATGTCTAATATTACGAGTATAAACTCGTTTATTTTATGCATAAAAGTTAGCATGTTTCAACTGTTTAATAAGTACTGATGTCAAATAATTCTACTGTCGCATTTATTACTTCAGTGACAATTGTAAAGATTTCATATAATTTCTTTTAGTGCGTCGTAGTCGGCGTCGTCGTCTTTTCCCCTTTTATTCACTTCTATATATCGGCATCGCACTCTTTCCCTAGTTTCCCGCAACAACCGATCTTCTTCATGTCTTTCATGTGCGTGTGTGAACAAACACATTTCGCTGAAACCGAATTCACACTTTCCCCGGCAGAAAATCAATGTAGGAAACGTAATCCTCGGAAAGCCGGGGCACATAGAAGAACGAGAATAATCAAATAACAACACATGCTTGGCAAGTGGTGGTAAGGAGGCGGTAAGACGTACGCTGTCCCAAAACACAGCAGCGGCAGCAGAAGCGTCTTCGATAAGACGCCACCAGAACGATGCCAGTGGCGCTACATAAAAAAAAACTCTTCTTAAATTACAACACAAAAGGGTTTCAAATATTAACACTTTTATTCTACTTCTTAAAATATTTTTAACCTTTTTCTTAGACTCTATTTATTTTTAAATAATTTTTTATTTCGGTTAATTGCATATTTAAAAATTAAATGGATTACTCTTAATTTTAGAGCTATTTTTTTAGTTCAAAAAAATAAAATACTTATTATTCTCCACTACTTTTATGGTATTCATACCATTCTTAAATACACTATTAAAAATTTTCATGGTAATCTTACAAAAAATGTGTTGGAAGTTGATAGGCAAAACATTTAATCAAAATTCAAATCAAATATAGTAATTATATCAAACTTTTTTTATTTCGTATTTGTTTGATAATATTACAACATAATTATAGTAATATTATTAAACATTTTTTAAGAGTTAGTTTATCAATTTCACATTACATGTATAGTTATTTTACAATACATTTCATACCCAATAAGTTCTGAAATATAAAAGCAAAGTATTGTAAATTTACAAAGCATTTGAGGTTTTAATTAATTCAAAAATCTTGAAATTTACAATGAATTCATTGTGATATAAATTACAATAGTAATTCGTGATTTTGCAAAATATTAAAGCAAATTAAATTACAAGTAATGTTTGTAAATCTGAAAAGCTTTTTATGGGATATCGATCAATGTCTCAGTGCAATTACAATGCGTGTACCATTTTTACAGTAAGATTGTAAAATCACAACTCATCTTATTAGGTTTCCTCACATGTATTGGAAAATTACTTAAATTGTATTTTAATTTCGTATTATTTTCACTAATTTGTAATTTTACTCATCTTTTATTTTGAGAAAAAATTGTAATTCTTCAGTGTAATCTTCAAGCATAGAATGGATACATTCTGTGCAGCTGTGAGGTATTATACATGCACTAGTGTTTAATAAGCTGACTTATTACAGAATATATTCTTCATATAATTACGATAAAATTTAAAGAAAATTCTTATAAATAATATATATGTTATTTCGATTGTAAGCAAAATACAAACACAATAGCCATTGTTAATTAAGATCCCAATTTGCAACGTACTTCACTGAATAAACCTCTAAATTATTGAGTGAGGATATTATCCCTTGATATCGTGACTGGTGCTTCCGTCGTTGTGTTGTCACCAATATCGCTATCGTACTATCTAGAGAGCGTGGGCGGTGTTGAGGATAAAGGTTAAAAGACGAAATTTCACGACCATTTCTGAGGTTATATTGACCACATACTGTTATTATAATAATAATTAATTTATTATAATCAGTTTTCATTATTTCATTATCTTTTTGAGTTGTAATAAATTAAGTTATTTACGAAAAATAATTGAAGAAAACTTCTGGTATATTTAGAAAATTAACAGTTTAATGTTTCAGTTAATAAAACTTAAATTTATTCATGGCAATTAAAAAAATAAGATTTGTAAAGTTTAAAATCATGTTATAGTCTTATTTACACTAATTTAGAGTTGATAAGATTTTTTTTAGAGTTGTGTGCATAATATATTGTCCGTACGAAGTACCAGCAGCAAATGGACGACCACGACGTGTGTCGGATGAAAAAAGTGTCGCTTTTTATTGATTCCCCACGTTTGTCTGTCTCTATATGTATGTGTAAATGTGTTCGTATGTCTGTATAAGCAAGAGTGTGAAGTATGGGTGTGTATGTTTCTGTATGCGCGGTCCGTTCCGCGTCTCTTGCGGGTGTCTCTTGCCGTTTGGTTGGATTGGAACAGTGTTACATTTCTAAACAGTGCTTATCAAACTTTTTGCTACCCTTATAAAAGTTTTTTACGCACTTTTAATACGTTCAAATTGAGTTTACTGCGTACGATATTGTCATTCGTCTTTAAATTGAAATTAATTATAGTAAACTTTCATTCTTGGATTACAAGTTACTTGTAATTTATTTAAATTCACATTTTATGTAGCATCTTATATATTCTGGTCTTTAAATTGTTGAATTTATGTAACTTTTCCTTACATCAATTTATTCTTCAATTAATCTCTTGTCGTATTGTTACAAAAAGTCTTTCTTTACTTGCTTTACGGATTTATAAAAATAACCATTTGAAAAAGTTCAGTGTAAGAATATATGTATATACGCCCGCAAAGTTTATACTTAAACATCACAACGCGTACCCCATTCCACCTTTACTTTTGTTGTCGCCGATGGCTAAACGGAACCCTACTGCGACCTATAGCAGTAGTATATTAAACCAGTGTTGGACTTACTAAATTTTAGATATTGTTGAATTTAATTCTTATTATTTGTTTAGAAGATTCAGTCTTATTTATTTCAACGAGTTATTATTTAAATATTTCATATTTGTACCCGTGAAACTTATATTAAAAACTGAAAACTACAAACTGTGAAATCGTATAATAACAACTGGGCCCTAGTTTTAGGGGCCTTTAAAACAAGCAATCAGGACCTAAAGTATATAATTGATCGCTTAGTACCATTTTATAAAAATCAATTAAATAAAAACTTATTTATTAGATATCATAAATTTTCCAAAAACAATAAATTATAAAACGGTAAATATTTTTCTAAATCCACGCCTGATTCATCACAGTTTCCCTCTTTCTCCACAAATACACCCCTGGTCGCGCTCTACCCTTCGTGTCTTTGTGACTGTTCTGTTTATCCAGCTATCTGTACAATAATTGGTTGTAGGTACGCAAGCCTTCTCTCCTACAAACACTCCAGTGGCGTGCCAAATCTGATATGATCAGGGATCAGGGCATACTTGTAATTAGTTATTCCATTAACACGATATCGATGCTCATATGTTTATTTTATGTTGGATCTATTACTTTGTATTATGTTATTATGTTTCTATATACATATTACTAAATCCACTTTTTTCTAATATTTTTTTGAAACTAGTATTTCATCAAAATTTATCTTTCCAAACTCTAATTTATATTAAAATACCATCATATTTTCTTAATTTATCAGAACATAGATAGATAACTTCCCAAGGAACAAAATAAATAGATATTTGTTATAAAGGATCATTTTTGTGATGAATTGAGCAATGCAACTTAATTTTTTGTAAAGATATAAATTAATTTGGTTAAAACATTGAAGCGCGCCTCTGGTCTGAAACGGGAAATAAAAATGTACATTATAACAAGTTTCATAACCTTTCAGTTGCAATTCCTGTTTTATAACAATTGAACATCTTTTAGTGGGTACACTGCATCTATGCAATAACAACAACAGAAACAGAACAAAATAGTAGAATATATGTACATATATAAAAGCAACATGGCGACGATGGCCTTGTATCTGGTATTAGACAAATGGGAGGGGGAAATTTAGTCTTGTGGTGGGGGTACTTGATGGCGAATCATCGACGGCATTCGCCGGCAAATTTATGGGAAATCGCGGTTGGCGTTGAGAGACGTATTAACCGAATAGATGACTGTTTAAATTATTCCAACTGGATTTCGGTTTCGGCTTAAATATTGTTGCGGATGGGATTAAAATTTAATTTGGAATTAAACCGTTGTGTTTCGTTATCTGCTGCTCTTGTTTATTAATTTATATGTCGGGCTCGTCAGGACTACGATGCAATTTGTATTTGTAATGTTTTGACGGTAAATTTATTATGTGTAAGTATTTCTATATCTCTGCATAATATCTCGTTTATCCAAAATTCTACCAGACTTCCATTCAATAATTAGATTTATTTTATTAATATTCAAACTTCTATATAACAATTTAATGCTTTTATAAGAAATTCATATATAATAAGATGATAAATATGTTTGCATTAACTAGAAGCAAATTTTCGGAAAGGATTTTAATTTAAAAATAGTGTTATTGCATCCTTTATTCACCGTAGCACCTCCATTCACGGAAGTATAACTCATATAACTTATGAAGGTACCCCATATTAAGTGTTTCCTACAATGCGACACTTGGATATAATGTTCTAAAATTTTCGTACTAAAGTGACGTAAGCTGTAATAAAAACTAAGAGAAATTCTTGTCCAAAGGGATGATAATTATTTAGATTCATAAAGTAAATGTTAATTAAAATGTACTTGAGGTTTATGTTGGTTCGGGTCTGCGCCCCGGGCCTGAATTGAGGGTGCGTGAACAAGATGCTGCTACAGAGACGGTTTCAAATTAAATTCCATTACTGTAACAATTTTAAAATGAATTTATGCTTTTCAGTATCAAAATTTACTTTCTTGGCACGTCCGCCAAAATGCGGGCTTGTTGATTTATTACTTTATAAGTAGGCGGTATTTATTGCTTTCTTATTAAAATAATAAATTTTATTATTTTTAGATATATAAATAAATAAATAAATAAATAAATAAAAAGGGCCCTATTTACATCAATAGAAATCTAGTAGATTTTTTAAGAAAAGGTTTGTTTTTTTTTATATAAATAAAGAATTTAATTCGTGTTTGGACGTGTCAAACTATAAAATATTGATAATATGTTAAAAGTTATTTTGTATTTTGAATAAATCTGAAACATTTATATAATTTTTTTTAAAACTTTGTGAATGATAAAAGTAAACATTAGGTTATTAGGTTTTTATAGGTATATAAAATTCATTGAATCCAACACTGTGCATACAAGGCGAAGCGACACTTTTAATTAACGCCACCGCTCGCCGCCAGTGGCGCTGGGGTCGTGGCGGTTTCGCTCGTAGACTGATTACACATCTCTTTTTCCCCTAACCTACTATCTTCGTCTTACGCGCTACCTCCTTTTCGTCTCTGCGTAATAATTGAGCACAAGAAGGCGAACCATAGACATTATAAATTATGGAGCAATTGTTGCATTTTATTTGCACTGTTTCTCTGTATTGATATTGATTCTTTTTCTTATAGTAGGTCAGGATGTAAAAGGTTTATGATAAATGGTTTATATTACAATGTAAACTGTTTAGTTTTATATTTATTTTTTGATATTGGGGTGAATTTAAGAAAAATTTTAAATGTTATTTTTTTAATTTAAAGTTTTTATCAAAATATATTTGAAATCATTTAACGAGTATTGAATAAAGCTGTTTAAAGTGATAAATGATGATGATAAGGGCTCCCCTTAATTGCAATATTAAGTAATGCAAATAAAATTTGAATTAACATACATTATAAGTAGGTGAGGTAATTGCTTGTTACACGAACAAGACTTGGCATTTTATTCAGTGCGTTTGCGTTTACTGTATATATAGAGGAGGGCTATACCCTCTATTTTCTCTATCGGACTAAAGCAGCAAGCAGATCTAAAGCAATGAAATCATTAGGAAGGAAATTTTCCCTTTATTCTCCATCTCAATTTCTCATCTTCGTCGAGTAATTATCCTTCTTTGTTTCACAAACGCATCTGCTTATCATTCTTCTTCGTTCGACTTCACGCTTTTGATTAGCATCCTTCTTTGTCTATAGTCGTCGTCGTCGTCGTGCTCCCGAACCCGTACCCAAGACGCGAGACCGAACCCTTCGTCCGTCCGCTCGTTCACCAAGAAAAACAATTTAAAACTATTAAAGTGTTAAAGAACTTTCGTACCGCTTAAGTTACTGCAAGATGGTATCTCGCGGCAGATCTTGAGATCTTTTTTAACAAACTCTCTTTTCTTTTCGCTCTTTCTCTGTTTTTTTCGTTGCGTTTTCGAGTTTGTTTTGCGGTCGGGCAAGTTGGTTATCTTGAAGGAAACGGTAACTGTGTTACGCGCGTTTTCTTGGCTTTTTTAATTCGCCATTTTGTTTGATGCTCTTTTATTGTTTTTTCGCTTTTCTAGAAAAGTAAATGTTGTTGAGATAAAAACTTTTTCCACGTACCTAACTTACATGAATTTGATGAAAGGTTTATTAAATAAGTGGATCATTATTTTTGCTTTACTTTTCTTAACTTTTAACAATTAAATTCCATTAAAACTGAAACTTTATTTCTTAATCATTTTATTTATTTATTCATTTATTTTTAAACATACATACATTTTATACACTTTTTTTTTTTTTTTTAAGTTTTACTTTTATTAATTAGAATGAACGTTTGATAGCGATTTAAAAAAAAAAACTGAAATCTTCCTAAGAATCATAGCTTTAAAAAATTTTTGCTTTAAATAACTTATCGGCTTCATTTTGATGACAGGAAACAGACCTATGAATATAGTATGAAAACTGACCATTTTCAAGATATTTGCGGTGTGATTTTAGTATTAATAAAACTTAAAAACTAATGCAGATATTAAAATTCTAACAATGTCAGTCGATTATGCGTGTCATTTTACATAAAGTAAGTAATTTTTATAAGGTTACCTCTATAAATAAACGATTTATAGCGATTTTACAAAGAATGAAATTTTTATGAAGGGAATACATAAAAAAACTTAATTCTCCAAATTTGTGAATTAATATACTTCTCGGTTTCATTTTTATGAAAGGATTTTAAATATTTCTATGAATATGCTAGAGAAACTTACCGTTTTCAAGATATTAGCAATTTTGAAATATCTTAACTGTTTCCTTAAACAACAATAACTTTAAAATATCAACAGATTTATCTACCAGATGATTTCTCGTTGCATTTTACATAAATGTTATCATTTTCAAGAAATTATTTCAAATATTGACAGTTTTATAGCAATATTTCGAATATTAAAGTTTTTCTAAATGGTAAACCTTTTTTTGCTAAATATATCTAGGGATGTAGCATGGAAACTATCCATATTGAAGTAAACATAAATCTAAAGTTAAAATATTGATTGCAAAAGTAACAAAATATGATTGCAGCGGATCAATAGTATGATTTCATAGTGCATGGATGGATGGATATATTTATATATCATGTATGTTATAGCAATAGTCTGAAATCCATCATCGCTTCAGTAGTGTTGTCTACCGTCAAGCGCCAATGCAGTATCCAAAACAAATAAATGAGAGAGAAACACAGTGCACAGATAGGCTCTTTGATGTTGATCGTTGAACAGGCATGAGATTACTAACGTAGAGCTCTCAACGCTATATTCGCCATACACTGTACTCTGTAGTCTTCTATTATTTATTTTACCAAACGATGTCCTGTCAGTGAAAATCTTAAAAAGCAAATAGCTAAACAAATACGCCAAATCAATTTATTTTCCGATGAATTTTCAACGGAAATAAATGCACCAAAAATATACATTACGTTTCTATCTATATGTGGCCACGGTGGATTTACTAAAACTGATTGAGTTTGGCTTTTCAAGAAGATTTGCATATTTATTGTATGATCATCATACCTACACGAAAATTGCGCATGTCACACTTTTTTATATATTCAAATACTAATTGTAAATATTTTTATAAAATTCTTTATATTTATTTCGATTTGAAGCTAGTAACAATATTCAAAACAATTATAAAAATAAATAATTCCTTTTTTATGATAATTATATATAATTATAAAGAGAATACTTAAGCTATCTGTTTTAATATTCAAGTTATCCCTTTGAATAATATTGTAAATATTGATTCTGAAACAATTGCGTGCAAGTTAAAATCTATATGTCTTTTCACAGCTGATTGTTAATATATTATGTATATCAGATACCTACCTATTGATTAAATAATTTAATCGGAATTGTATATAGATTACTAAATTACCAATTTGTATGAAAAAAAGTAAATATTATCTATTTGCTTTTCTTTGTTGTGAAAATAAAATACAGCTGTTGGTAAATTTAATATTTATATGTTTTAGTAATAAAAAAAGAATTCAATTATGTATGTATATAAACACAACGCTATAACATCGAAAATAGTTTTTATTCTTATTTGTAAACACTTTTTTAAACGTCAAAACTAGGTTCTAATAATACTCACACCATAAATTCCCGCATGGATAAATCAACTTGTTGAAACATGTTGGACATATTTAAACACGCAAGCGCGTGTATAATCATTACTATAGCCATTTATATATTGTACGACGTAAAAACTATATAAGAAGGGTTGAATAAGAATAGAAATTTCTATAACAGAATGTCATCTAAATATGGAATAATATTTAAATATTCACGAATGACTAAGTAAAATATCCCTCAGTCGATTTAAGAAACTAAAGCGGAAACATTTGTAACCCCGCTGTGTTCCATTTCAACTTTAATTCATAGTGTTAGCTGATCGTAAATCACGCGACTAACTCGTAACTAGCGGAAGTGAACACCAAAAATGAATGCGTGTCGTGTTGTGTTGTATGGCGAGTGGCATATACACTACGTTGCGTTACGTTGTGCTTTGTTGTATATACGATTTATACGGAATTAACTGCTCGTAAATTTTAGTTTTTATTATTTATTGCTTACTTTCTATGGCTTTGAACAAAGAATTGGATTTTTCATAAATGTTTTACTTCATTTTAATCTTTGAATTAAATGAGCATTATTATCGCATTATAATGTACCATATAATATGAAATAACTTCTTCTCACAGTAAATCGTAAAGTGAAATAGAAATTCCAATGGTTTGCTCTTTTATTATGATTACTTATTATTGCACATTCAAATATGGTTTTGTTATTTATTATAATATTGCATTATTGCATTATTGCAATTATTATAACTTAGATAAGTAATTTTATGTGTTTCTAAGACATAAAAAAGGAGATATATTTTATCTGGGTAGTAAGATCTTCCCTCCAGCAGAGCAAAAATAATCTTCCATCTTGTATCTCCCAATACCTTGAAATAAGATATCACACGTACGTGTAAGTGCATCCTATAGATCCCTAGGTTGCCTCATCCCTTAGCGGCGTCAAGAAATTAGTATTCCAGTGGTGGCCCATCGACTCCGCCCTGACCCCGGTACTGGCTTGTTGCTGCCGCCTACTCTTTCTTCATCTTCATACTGCTTCTTCACTCTTCAGCTCTTCTTGTGTTCATCCGTGCGTGCGTCCATGCGTGTGTGTCGTGTTTCCTGTTTGCCTGTGACCAGGCTATTGATTTACCAGACCCAGAAAATACACAAGCGCGGCGACAAGTTGATCCAACTTGATCCCGTCGCGATGCCTTTCACTAGAGGGGGAATCAGGAAGAATTATTGAAATTCGGGCCATGTTTGTGGGGTGTAAATTGATGCGCCAGATAATGGTGTATCTATATATCTTTGTATTCTAAATTCCATACAGCTGCTTGTTTTCATTACCCTTACATTTCACAATATTTCTTCATTCTTACAACCCTATAAAACTCCTTTACAAATATTTTAATAACAGCACAACTATTCAATTCAATAAAAACTATAGTATATACCAGAAAACTTAAATTTAACGTATCTTTAGAATATAAGATTTAATATTGATAGAATTTCTGTTTATATGAACCAATAACTTTCTTAAATTGATATTGGAATATGAACAACCTTTTTTTCTTCCGATGTTAAGTTGTAATAATCTTATATTATAAAGTAAGGCCTTTATAATCACAAAAAATTTATGGCGGATAAACTATTCACCAGAGTAAAATAGTTTTCACATACCTGAAACCACTTGGAATTCAAACCCAAAACCAGAAGGTCAAACAAACATGGGTTAGTTAGCATAAAGTTTCAACAAACTTGTGATATTATCAAAAAAAAATTGGAAAATATGTTGTGTGGTTAGAAATCTGTTAAGCTGTTTGAAATGTAATGATTATTGTGATCTTCAGTTCAAATATTAGTTATCAAACAGTTTGATGTTTCAATAAAGCAGACATTGATAAATACTAGATTACAGTCCTGCAAAAGCTGAGGGTTGCATTCGAGCTTGCACTTGAGCTCTTGCGACGATGCAACGAAACACAGCATCCGTTCTTATACGAATCCAAGAGCACTTGGTGCAGCTTACATACACACATGTGAGCGATGAGTGCCGTTCCAGTATATGCATATATACTTCATATGCTATATACTATAGTAATGTTTTTGCTTTGTCTCACTTTCTTTCTCTATCTGTCTCATTTTCTCATCCCTCTCGTTTATTCATTTTGTTCTTGGATTCTTTTTGTCTCAACTCTCGTCCTACGTCTTTCACTTACATTTCCATTTTTCTCGCTTCCCGAACTTCTCAGCTTGTCAAATGATAAAAATTCCTGGGGTGTTGTCTATGAAAAGATGGCTTTATTTATTGATTCCTGTTCTTATAATAGAAATAGTTTTATTCTTTCTTTTATTTTCTTACATATGTTTATTTTTTCAATTTAGTTCATATTTATTTTCATGTCTAACATTTCTACAAACAATTTCAGAAAAACAACTTAACTTTCTTAGTTTACAATTATGATAATTTAAATAGAAAACAAAACACATATTCAATTGTTTAATTATTAAACAGAAAAAGAAAATATTTGCAAACAAAAACTGTTAAAACTGTGAAATATTTAAAATTGTTTTTGTGTAATACCATTATAAATATAGTTTATTTGTTTAAAATTGCGATTGTGAAAAAATATTTTTATAATTGCACAAACTAGAATATGTGAAATACTAGTAGTAATAAAAATAAATATAACAAATTAAATAAATATAAACTGTTGGCATATGTTTTATTGAAACACTAACAAGCAACAAACAAAAGTGAACCATATGTTTAAATCAATTAATGATATACTTGAAAGTTGACCATTATAGAATGTATTGTGTATTATAATGCATGTATTGAAAATCGAATAAAACATTTCACAAATACATTAGTCACACGCATATAATAGTGGGCATGTGATTGGTGTTCAATGTTCCCTAGCGCTTCGCTTACACTTACGCGCGCTTAGCCGACAACTAGGGTTGGGTTAGCACGTGGTTCCCCTCTGTTTACTTCTCGTCGCGACATTCAGCATACACGCATCTATTTCCACTTTTACTCTCTCTTTCATCACGTATACATTGTAAAGAGCAGTTTTTTTGCACTCTTAAGAGTAAACAACACTTTTTTTTTATTTGCTGGTAGACAAATTGATAACATATTCACTGCTTTTTATGATATTTTATTAGCTGATAATATTTCTTTAAGAGTTTTCATTTTGTTTATTTATTCAACTTAAATAAGTTCAATAATTAACCCTTCAAAAATATTGTCTCTTATACCACTTTTTAACATAGTCTTAAGCAATATTTAGACACATCATTCTATAAGCTTTCTGATTTTCGCAGTTTTGTGCACACATTTTTGACCATTTCGTTGTTGTCAAACTTCTTGTTGCGTAAAAACTCTTTAGGCAGGCCGAACAAATTAAAATCGGATTGGGCAAAGTCTTCTTCCAATTCAGCTTGAAACAAATGTGAATCCGGGTGTTTTTTAAATCAACTGTCTTAAAATCCATCTCGAACATGTTTTGCGATAATTCAGCACTTAATGAATAATTTAATGCACGGTTTTAGCACTAACATTACACAAACTAGCAATTTGGGAAATTTTGACTCGCCTTTCTGCTGATTTTGATGAAAAACATCTTTTTTGCGATTTTGTACCGCAGTTATACTCAAATTAAACTGTTCCAACCTAGATTTAAACATTTTCAACATACTTTTTTTCACACCTTCGGACAGCAAAAATCTTATCACTGAACGTTGCTCTTCCAACAAACACGTTTCAAACGGAGTTGACATTTTTGAAATTCCATTTTAATCGAAAAACTAAATAAATGTTTTCTTAAAGTTGCTAACTGAATCTTCAAAAAGTTTGAATGAACCGTTTTTTTCTGTACATCAATTTGTCTCGTTAATTATTAACGGATTTATTGGCGGCGCCTCCACCAATTTACTGCATCAAGTAACTGTGATTGATATTGTATCAAATTAAAGTATTTTTTGTTTATGAAGAAGGAAAAAGTTATAGATATGTTGTAAGAAATGTTCCTAAACAAATATGACACTTAAACCTTATAAGTGCCGTAAAACTTAATTTAAAATGAAAAGCCAATTGGCTCATTATCTTTACAAAGTTACGGTGTCTGCTTGTTCGTATTTATATACATAACAACAGTAACAGTATATATACTGTGTGAAGCGTGCTCCCCTAGCATCAGTGAGTAAAGCATTGTTGTAGCTCATTTCCGAATCCTTTATTGAAGATTCTAAACGGTTTAACATTGAAACTGGGATGTCTGATTTGGTACAGCTTTACTAACGATTAGCTATAGAAACATATAATAGTTAGGGAGCTTTTATTTTTGTAGGAAATGACCGATCCATCAACAGTAACTTGTAATGAAGTAGAACACAGACTTGGATTAGAGGGTTTTAAATCTGTCATAGGATTTAATCTTATTGTATCATTTATTATATAGATTGATACAACTTTCTATTATAATTGAAGATTTTTCAAGAAAAAATTTATCTTGATTAACTATTTTTATCTGTATTAATGTTATAAAATTGTTATAAATTTAATTAAAGTAGCCGTCGGATTTCTCTATTATGCCACTACCAAAAGTACTTGGTGTTAGGATTTCTTCATTTTATAAGATTTCGAGAATGTTAATGTGGAAACTTTATTAGTAAAATAAAGAATTGATTAGTTTCCTACATAAAGTTTAAAATATTTATTGATCTGCAAGGAGGTTTAATTTGAAAATAAGATAATATTAATATTTGGTAACAGACAAACTTATAATGTATATATTAATTTAAAAATTTGTAATATTTTGTAATTTACGTACATAGATGTGTCGCGTGATAATGATATTTATGATGTATATTGTTTTTAAACAAAAAGCAAATAAAAAAAAGAATGATCCAAAAATAGCAATAACATGATAGCAAAATATAAACAATAAATAATCAGGAACCATCATATATGACACATATGTAACCACCCATTAACCAGAAGCCCCATATCAAACCAACTGAAATCCGCTTCTGTATCGAACGTGTTCGCAACAAGGGGTTCCGGTCGACTATTGAGGGTCACACCCCCGAAAGTGGAGTCAGAGGGGTGGCATGCGACACAGAATGTGCCACCCCTCAACCAGCCTCACCCTAGCTCATTCAACCACTATATAATCTTCCGATTTCGCAGTGAGATTTCACTGCATTATATCCCCAACTGGCAGTTTAATTACGTACATATTTGTTAACAGTTCTACTGATGCAGAAATAACTGGGCGTCGAACTAGGGCACACTTTAGGGTCCTTTCAAAACTTATTGTTTATTATATTATATCAAACAATTATTTATTACTTTATTCTTTTCTTATTTATTAAATTATCATATTTCCAAATGTCATAAAACTGAATCTATAAATATTGAAAATATTGCTTGTATATATTTTTCAATAATACTTTGTTCAAAGATGCGCAAATAATAGTCGTTTTTCCAATAACTCTCTTTGATATACCATTATTATATAAAATAGAAATGAATTTCTTGGAATATATATNATGAAATCGTATTTTCTCTATTTTCTATAAAATGTAAATAAGAAATTTATTTGTTGTAGTAATATTTGCTAGAATTTATGTTGTGTACAATATAATGAACAGCTTAAAAATCTATATGAAAACTACATCAGATTCTGGTATCGTTTCCTATTCAATTTGCAGTAGTTCTCGTTATATTTGCACGCAACGTTAACAAAGGCGGCTGCGGTAAGCTTCCTTTACAGTTCCCCATTCCCCCATCATTCACTCTATCATACATATATAACAGACGAGCCAACCTTAGATATAACAGTTTTATACCACGATATTTCAATTTTAACTTTACCTATCACCAATTATTTATTAATTATTCACTTAAATTAAATACCTCCTCTTAAAATTATGGAATCAAATGTGACATTAAATCAAATTGGACATACAAATATTAAAATTGTTATTTTTCCGAAGAAAGGGAATGATACAGAAATGATAATTTAATGTATATTTTCCTGTTGGGTAAAGAGAGTTGTATAAGGTAATGTAATATGTTAATTTAGAAGTGGTAAACCAGTTGTGTAGTATAATATCTAAAATAGATTCCATAGCGATGGTGTTTCCCGCGAATCGGGATCCCTGGGCGGGTACCGGGAACCGGGAACGAAGAGCCGGGTGCAGGGTGAAATGGTAGAGGTGGCTGTGATGCTGTCGTCGTTCATCTCTTCTGCCACTATACACTACCATTCAACATTCGTATTCGTATTCGGTGTCTGTTCCTTATTACAACAATCGATATTATATGTTTTGCTGTTGCTGTTGGTAGTTACCGTGGCTAACAAAGTGTATTCCAATTTCAAATGAAATAGTTACGCTGTAGGGCTCGTACCACCCGAACTGAACTGAATACCAACTTTGAATTGAGTTCTGCTTTGCGTATACGTCAGTGGGGAAATATTTGTATGTTGGTTGCCAGTTGCCGGTTGTTGGTTACTGCGTTGCTACTCACCAGTTACCGGTTACTGGTTACTGGGACTGAACTCATGTTCCAGCAACGACATTAGAATTTGTAATGGGACCAACTCGGTTACCGCGCTACATTGTCCTAAATATCATTATATTATTGGGTATAATCAGAGGATATTGAAATTTATTTATATATCATTTCATTCAAATTCAAATGAAATTTAACATACTTTTGTTATTCTCTTTCATTACATATCGTTAATTATAACTAAACTTAGTTAAAAATAAATTTATATAGGTTCACAAGAGATACAGCGGGAATAACAATTCAATTTTACAAAGTACTCAAGTTTCAACATAAGACAATAGTTTTAAAACTGTTTAAAATATCAGAACGTACAGCGCAATAGATTATTCAAAATAAAATTGTGTGGAAAATAAATCTGAATGAATTTAATTTTTAAATTTGTGGAGGGGTATTAATAGGCTTATTTTGTGGATCAGAGAAAATACTTGTGTATTAATAATAATAATAAATAAATTAAAGTAACTATAATATTGTCAGACATCAGAATGAAAAACTTTAAAGTCAGAAATAATTAAATCAGTTTACACAAAGAATATTTTATCCCTACATCCCTTGATAATCGCACGTGACCTGAGGGTATATAATACGGAGCAAGAGGGGTTTTTGAAGTTATAACAACAGAAGCACGTGGTGGCACGGTACTTGAAACACTGAAACAGTTGAAATAATAAAAGGGTAAGGGTGCCAACGAAAACCTACCGTGACATATTACAGTCAAAATAATTATATTACGGCTTACTGCTGCGCATATGAATTTATTAGTGCTGATTGTGAAATATAATTAGTTTCAATGGACTGATTAGTTTGAAAGGAAAAATTATTGAAATGTGTTTCGACAAGCTTTATTATTCATAATTATTTAATTATTTTATTGTTTCAGGGTCCACCACCTCAAGCCGGGCAAATAAAGTTTACAATTGCCGACACACTGGAGCGAATTAAGGAAGAATTTAACTTCTTACAAGCACAATATCATACGTAAGTTTTAAATTTATTTTTAAATATAAATCCTAAATATATTCAGAGATAATTTGAAGTAAACAGATGTTTATATTTAAATGAAAATTTTATGTTTTCTAATCGGTTGATTCCCTTCAATAGAATTGAGCGTTATATACATAATTGAGAATCAGTTCTGTAAAGTTTGTCTTGTAAAATATTAAAGGAGATTATTGATCGACGACAACTGTTAGCAGCTATATTCGTTCCTTGGGAATCATTTAACCTAAATGTTGGCAATGCTGTTTAGTTATACACGTCCGGTTTCCTTGCGTGTTTAGTTGCCTGCAAGCACGCCAACCTCGTTGACATATATTTCCCTAATCGTGCTCAGGGGTGATCGTATAATTTAAACTATTTTATTTCAAATATATTTTCGTATTTTTACAATAAAACAATGTCTGTCTGTATTTTAAAAATACTATTCGTAAAATGAAACAGAAAATTCCCTAACCAAATATTAAAACGTACACAACCCCAACAGAGTACCGTCGTAGGAAAAAAAAAAATAATCTATGGGTTTAAATTCTGCCTTCAGGATGCAAGGATCTACACTGTTCGGTCAGTCGTATGTTACAAGGTCATCTTAAGTTCACCCTAGGCGACTATATTCTTACTATCCCTCTTTCTTATACCGGAATTTCTTTTCCCAGTATTTTTTTAGATTTCCTCAAGCTACGGAAGCGATGCAATCATTACCTGTGACTTTTGTGAAACACTTGTATCATCAAAGTAAAGATTTTGTTCTTAAACTTTCTTTTATTTATTTTTTAAATTTGATACATTTTTACATGATTTGCAATTATTAATCAATTTTTGAGACATTTTAAACATTAAATAAATCAAAATTACTTTCAAATACTTAAAGATAATAAAATTTAAATAGTAGCAATCGATTTCTGTAATTATTATGACAGTTTCTCGGGAAATGGGCGGTTTTAGCGATATTTCGAAAATAGAAAATGTTCTTAGAAATATATATACCTTCGAAAAATCTTTCTCATTAAGTATTTAAAAAAATATTTTAAGTATATACTGGAAAATTATGAAGTAAATTCTTACATACAAATTAATAAATCTTTCCGTTAACCGCTATTTAGTTAATTTTCCCCGGGAAATAAATTATGATAACCGTAAAATGTAATATCTAATAAATTCAAAAAAGGAAGGAAAAAAAAAAAAAACATTTTGAGTATGACTGTTCTGGTCGGCCATTTGACACGAGCGACGCTATTCAGGCCGCGTAATAAGACTCGAGTCGTCGTCTGGAAGCGTGAATGGTTGATCTTCCCCATCACTGGGCGACCGGAACGAAGCGAAACGCTAGTCTGAGAAGTTGCCAGCATGTTTCCGGTGTGAGGCGTATTATTCACAGATGTTTTACACTAGATGTCGCTTTCTTTTCAACATCAACAACGGGAATTGGAAATTTACTATTTAAAGGGGTGCGATCCCTCTTTTTACTTATTAACATAATACGGTCTAATTAAATTTTAATTTACGCTAATATTTAGTTTTTTTTATACAATTTTATTCAATATAAAAGAAAAATTATTTTAATGCAATATTTTTTTTCCTGATAAATATTAAATATGAAATTTTTAATTAATTATCATTTTCAGTTATTATAAATATATATTTCATTCCGTATTATATTAAATAATTAAAATCTAAATTATGAAATATATGTTTTTAATATAAAATTATATATTTTAAAAGTAATTATTAAATAATTATTGTTATTTTAATTAATACCTATACTTCATTTGATAATGACTATGCATTGCGGTTAATATATCATGGATTAACTTTTTTATTTTTATATATTAATTTATTTTTATTATTTTTTTTTTTAATTAAAATATATTCTTTTTGAAAAATACACACGTTTTTTAAACATTGCTAAAACATTTTGCTATAAGTTTTAAAAGTAACTTTCATATTACACCGTACTCTTACAACGCGAAGTAAAAATAGTCCATTCCAACATCTTAACTGACCTCTTAAAAGATTATCTTTATTTCTTTAACTTATTCTAAAGTTCAAAGATGTTTCTAATTTTTATATACTTTCCTATTTATTCTTTAATATGTACAACAATTAAATAAACGCTGTACATCTGTTAAAAGACGTACCAGTACGTTTTTGTTATGTAAAAATCTCATAACCTACAATCAACAAAATATAAAACTTTGCGTATATAATAAAGAATATATTTCAATAGCTATAAAAATAGTTATTACGACAAATCAATAATATAAGATTTACAAATAGAATATTAAAATGCAATTGACGTAATAAACAGATATTTTCGTAAAGAAAACATCTTCTAGACGTAAAAGTTTAAGATATCGCTACATCAAGTAAGACCGAAATTTCCCCCCTCTAAAATGAAACTGTTTGATCTGTGCTCTCGTTTATACGTATTTGAGTACACTCGTGCAAAATACGATTTGAACTTCGTTCTGTAAAAGTCTTACCATGATGAAAGTATCGAAAGATATCTGAGAATTTCATTTAGATTTTTTGAAACAAAACTTTACACTAAATTATTATATTACTTATTGAATTAAACGTTTTATGAAACCAATTACAAAAAAAAAAAATCACATTGTTATTATAACATATATAGTTTTGGAAAAGTTTATCGCGTGGTTCTAGTTTGTTATTTTCTGGTATCATATTGTAACGAACTGCAGCCGGTAATAAATGTAAACCAAGCGTAAAAAAACTCTGTGAAAATTCGCTAAATTTTTCAGTCGGCGAGTTTCATAAACAGCCATTTTACGAATGCATCGTACTGCAGCACAAAAAGGATACCTAGAATGACGAAATTAATTTGCAAAGTTCCTGGTTACAGATCATTGAGATTTTCTTGCTTTTACTAGACTTATCTCGTTATTTATACTTCTACAACATTTTTCATACTTTTGATACTTTTAAATTTATCATATGTATGTGCTGTATTTTATTTTTCAAAAGTTAAGATGATAGTTTAAGATATTTTATTTATTTAGCTTATAAGAATCTTAGAATACTAATATTTTGAAATAAAGATTTAATTTATTTTAAGTTACTCTCCTATTTTATAATCACACGGAGAAAATTTTATTGTAAATACAACCATCAGAGTATTGTAAAAATTCGCTAATCGTCTTTAATGAGTGATTACTATTTTATTTATTAAATCAATTATCGAAATTATCAAACTCACCACCTGTATAATAAATTTTATTTTATATTTGATTGTATTTGCCATATAATTTTCTCCGTGGTATATATCGGAATTTTTGCATAATTTAACTTATATATTTAACTTCTAAGAATCTTAAAATATTAATATTCTCTAATAAAAATAAATAATTAATAATAATCCAAGCAAAAATGAACCGTATATCTATGATATTGTATACAATTTCACAGGCATGGATACATTACATATAATTATTTCTGCGACTTCTTCCACGCGCAAATTTTATATTTTAATGAGTCTTAATAATTCTTTGTTTCAGGTTAAAATTAGAATGTGAAAAACTGGCGGGAGAAAAGACTGAAATGCAACGGCACTACGTAATGGTGAGTAACATTCATATATTCATTGGTACTTTGCAAATGCTAAATGTAGTTAACCATGTAATTCTCGGATTGTGATAAAAAATATACTTATATTTATATTCAAACGTTCCAACGCTATCATTCAATTTTTAGTTTTTATTCTAGTGCCTTGTTTATACTTATTTCTTTTTTTGCTTTACTTTTGACTTAATAAAAATGCTTGAGATCTTTTTTTTTTTTAATTCAGTCGTTTGTAATATTATTTTAATTACTTTAGGGACAGAACTAATCAAAATTTTATTCGATGAAACAATTATTAGAAAAATTAAAATTATACAGAAAAAAAAAATCATGTTTATTTACAAAAAAAAAATGAACCCTCGCCGTAACTTAATCTGATACCAATCACACTAAATTAAAATCCCCCAGCTTACACCAATCACTCTCGGGTCTCATCACTTTCCTAGAATACAGGGTAACCAACCCTTAGAACCTCCCCCCAATACGTGTGAGTGAGTAATTTAGCTGCAGGTTACTGAACGTCATCGTAAGCTATTAGTCGTGCTCTGTCTTCGGTCTTCCTTTACCGCATGAGCGCTAGTCTTTGCTCGACTCTCTCTTCACTTCTCTTTATGGTTAAGGAAATTACGGAAAAGCGACATTTATAAAAGAGAATTTTCAAAGCAATGATTAAAAGCTATTATATATTTGTCTGGAAATATTCACTAATCTTTTAATTGGTTGTTATATTTTTTGTTTAAATTTTAAGAATAATTATATATTTTAGTGGTTCAATGGAATATAATAAATAAATAAAAATTTTATTAGAAAGATATCATAATGTAATGATACGTAAAATAGAAAAGTTTTATGAGGAATTGAAAAGACTGGTAATAAATTCACCTACATTCGTTTTATGTTGTGTCCTCAATTGAAACTGTACCTCGTTACTCTACTGTCCTCTTCCTCACACTATCCGATAGACATCTCTTGCCGCCTACTAACACCACCAACCCCCAAGGCGGTGGCGGTTGCTATAAACAGCTATTTCACCCTGTTAGACGCGACAACGGACTTGTCGCAAACGAAGCACTGGTACTGGTAATCGATAGTAACTGTCGTCTTGCCGGATTGGCTTCAACCCCCATTTCGTCTCGTGTCCCGTGGACTCCTGCTCGTCCCCTGAGCACCACGACGCATTCCGTTTGCCCTGCTTCTTCTTCAAACTGTTCTTGTGCTTTTGCTTTCACGAAGACATTTAAACAGGCGCGGATTCGCATCAAATTTTATTTCTACCTTGTCTTCTAATTTATTTCTTCCTTTTTTCTTTTTTATGCTTTCTTTCAAATTATTTAAATTACTATTAACTGTCTTTTAGATTATAATGATATTTAAATAAATATCGCAATATTTTCCTTTCTAAGTTTTTCTATCCAAAATATTAAAAATCCTATTTTTAAATATCTTTCTTAATTCTCAAAATATAGTCTTTAATTAAAATACGTCAACATCATTCCAAATATTAAAATAACTAAAAAGGTAACGAAAATGTGTAACACCTTACCACAGCCCACTAGTATACCAAAAATGCGGCGAGCGATAATATCTACTTCACTTAATTACTTTTATTATATCGTATAAACGATCATAACAAAAACTGTAACATTCTGTTCTCACGGAATATATTAGTTTGAAAATACGATTTGACCAGAAAGGAAGGGGTTAATAATTAAGAGCTTGTAATTAATAATAGTAATATTTTGACGTCACATTTAAAATATATAACTTGACAAAAATTGATATACTTGTATTTTAGATTAATGTTGAAAACAGTATTAATATTTATGTTTTGGCAGAAAAACTTCTCATAAATAATAGCATCATTATTCACAGAAAACGTTTTGATACTTTTTCTTTATCTCCACATGTTTATCAAAAACTTTTATGAAAAGAATCTTAAGTTGAATGATTCAAAGAAAATTTCTGTTGTTATTGTAAATGTACATTTATTACTAAAATAGAATTCAATATCTTTTTAGAAGTAATACGTAGATGAAACTAATAAAGTAATGGGAAACTTTTCAAAGAAGGACAAGTTTCTTCGTAAATACGTTTTTAATCAATTATTCACTTTGTAAATATCTGAATACGTCTCTGATTTTACGTCAACTATGTTTACCGGTAAATTCCTTAGGTGATCAAGGTTCGTACCGCAAATGTGGGATTATTGAACCGGGGTTTCAAACACAAATCGTTTAAAATCTTCGTATCGTTTTCATTTACTATCTTATTATTAGACATAAATAATAAAATACTTGTTTCGTTTTTTATTTGAATACAACTCTGATTTATCTCATTAATTTTATAAACCTTTTTAGACTTGTAGTAACAAGTTTATTTGATCATTTCAGAAGTATATTTACAATCATTTAATGCAGTTGTTTTTTATATATAAATAAATTTAAAAAAAAACAATAGTGATTTGTTTAAATAATATTTTATTTGTAATGTATTATAAGTGAGTCGATGGATAAAGGTGATATAGCGGTAAAGCAAACAAGAATAATCAAATGGCGCGTTTTTATTTCTTCTTATTTCGTAATTGTCTTCGGTAAACAACAACGTGCCGCACAGGAAATTCATTACTTTAAATAAGAAAAAGAAATCCTTGACGGATAGATAGCTGCGTATTCGCCAGAGAAATGGAGAAAGACGAGAAAAGGAATGCCTTGGGCGAAAGAAAGATGAAGAAAACGAGGCAATTTTAAGGGGAAAAGCTGCTTATTAATATGTCTCATTATTCACAGAAGCATAAAGCATTCCGACAACTTATGGTGTTACGTAGTTACATTTTGGCTTCTAAGTTCAACTTGTACAGTGGCGTACATTTTATTTTATTATTGCGACATTATTATTTAAATAATATTAAAAAGCATTAATTTTTCTCTTATTACAATCTTATTTAAAAATATATACTTTTTTAAGATACTTAATTTAATTAAGAAAACTAGAGAAAATTTTAAATGATAACTTTTTTTTAATTTATTTAATATTTTTATTTGAAAATTTTATTTAACTCGTAGCAAATATCTCGGCAAATAATCTAACTATTTAGCTAAAACTCTTCAAATTGGTGGAGGCGCCCACGGACGCGCTACATATAATAAAATTGGAGAGTCGATTAACTACCATTATAATTTATGTTTGAATAAAATAGCACTCTATTATTTAAAATTAAACTTTTATCAGTTAAGTAGGAGAAAAATAACTAAAAATGAAGGTGCAATGTACGCAACTTAATTATAATATATTTTAATATTTTTAGCGAAAATTTAAAAAATATAATTATAAATCAAAGTAAATAAATAATGAATGCTTGTTTCACATATTAATTTGAGCACAATAGCAATTTCTTTCCCGTTGCATCAAATACATAAACCATAATCGTAAATATTCTGAGTGTCCGAGTCTGCAACTAATTGAAATAAACGGATATACATAGATATCTTTACTTGTCACATTTCCGTTCACCGTGTCTGCACATAAATTCAAATTTCATATTGAAAAATGTTCGATTCCTGACGTACTTTCGCGTTATATATTGCCTGTATATTCGCTTCATGTGTATACCAGACCATCACCGACCGACCATCCCTTTTAACGGCCCCCAACCCCTTTCATACTCTGAATCGACGGTTCTATACGTTAGTATTCGTGATGGTAGTTGTTGCTGCTCTGTTTCTCTACGTTTTCCTTTTTCATTCTGTTCTGTTCGACAGTGTCGTGAAGTGTGGTCTATTTGCGAAATGCATTAAATTATGGGATTGAAGAATTCACGTTAAGTTTTACTTCTCGAATCATGTCGCTGTGAATAGATAATATTAACTATTTATAACGAAAACTATTCTTAACTTTTTTATATCTTGCATCAAAATTTTCATTCTTATTAGTCTTCTCTTAATATTCCAATATTTATTTATCTTTTGATATATATATATATTTTTTTTATTTCAAGTATTTTAACTAAATTTAGATTAATTTGGAAAATATAAGATTAAAATCTTAAAATAGTATTTATGAAAATTAATTCTTATTAATGAGAAATGTATGATAGAAATATTAATATGTGTATGTATATTTTTTTGTTGCAGTATTATGAAATGTCCTACGGCCTAAACGTGGAGATGCACAAACAGGTAAGAAAAATAAAAAAGTAAAAATAATCTCACAAAGTAAAAGATAATAAAGCAATCACTAGCTATAATACTTTTCGCTTCGATACAATCAAATATTCCATCATGAAAAATATCCATATTGCCTTCCCACTTCTCATTCAAATCAAACAAGGACAGCTTTGGCTTTATGCTTTATCAACGAAACCAATGACTTTTTTTCTACTCGTCTCTTGATGAAGGCGGAATCCATCCGGTATTCTGCACAAGCCTGCTAGGATTAAAATATAACTCAAAAATCGATTCGATATTGTCCGACATGTACAAAAAAATTAATGCCGGGAAAACGCGAAAAAAATTGAAGCCTGACAGTAGCCAACTGCGATGAACACTGACCGAATGTGACGGAGGAATATTTTAATCATCATCCGACATCCCCTATCTCCTGTGATTAAACCAGTGAGAAACAAAATGTTACCGCCTGGCTATCTTCTCCCTTTTTTATTATGTCATTATTTACATCCCCCTATTTACTGATAAAAAGAAATCTTTTATTCATTCGTCTACAATTAAAAATATATATTTTTATTTATTGTCGGGGTATAAATTAATATTTTAGGATTATTAAAGAATCTTGTACGAATTTGTATTGTTTAAAATTGGTAAAGCCAATTCAAAAAAGAACTGAAATGACTGGTTCAAATAACATGAACAGATCAGTTAAGTTAAAATGTATTTCTGTGTTACACATTTCGAAATAATTCATCAATTTCTAAAGCATTCAATTGGATGGGTCACTCAGATAAATCTTCAAAGGAAAACTAATATTTTATTCGAGAAACACGTACGTCCGAAAATTTCAAACGTTAAATCATACGTTAACACCAACCCACCCCTAAGGCATTCTGTGTATATATATAGTATATATACGATTAAAACATTGCAGGGTGGTGCATATATAGAAGAGACAGGGCAGGGACTCCGATAAATCTATAAATCTGGAACTGTTTCGCTTTATTGAATTGAATAAAGGTTTCGCATTCGCTCTTTCGTTATTTCGTTCGGCTTTTTTCGTTTTGTTTTGTTTTTGTCGTTTTTGTTTTCTTTTACTCGCCGCCCGCGATGCGCAGAAATGCGTTCGTTTTACTTTGCCCTCGCAACATATTGCACTGACATGACAATCGTAAATTGATGGAACAAAAAAAAACGTATCTATACGTTGAATTTATTTCGTATAAATTTTATATGTTTTGAAAGTTTTTTCGGTCTTTTGGTGTTACTAAAATGAACTTTATTGATTTATGATTATTTATGTTTCCTATTTTCGTTTTGCTTTCGTTCTTATTAGAAAAGTAAATACTGTCCTTTTAGCTTTACATATATTTTCAATCATACTCTATTATGATTAGTTTTATTAAAAATTATTACTCTTTCCATATTAAAATCTACTTTTAAACATTGGTATCTTTTGAAGTTCTTTCAATAATAAAAACTTTCCTTATGCTAGACTGAAATCGCAAAACGATTAAATGCAATCATCGCTCAAGTACTGCCGTTCCTAGCACAGGAGCATCAGCAGCAAGTGGCCACCGCGGTCGAAAGAGCTAAACAGGTCACCATGACAGAACTTAATGCAATCATTGGGGTAAGTTAATTAACGTTTATTTTATTCGGTAGAATTGATTGTAATTTTCTTGTAGAATATTTAAACATAATAATTATTATTATTTAAAGTATTTTTGTTGGGATTAGTTGTAGATATTTCGGACGGAAAATAAATAAATAAATTAAGATATTTTAAAACAATCTACCATCGACATGGCATACTTTAATTAGAAATTCAAACATTAATGATGAAATGAAATGTATATTTAATGGATATTTTGTAGTTGTAATAAAATACTGGTAAAATGATAAATCAAATGAATTGCGTTATTATAATGAATAAAACAAAAGTAAAGATGGTAGCATGCGGTAAATCTTATCAATAAACCAGTATGTTAGAGCTTAGAAGTTGATCTTTCTCAAACTGATTACAATTGTTAGTTTATTATTCTCTTCTCTAAGTTCTTCCAATGGGACATGTATGTTATTAAGCTCCGTAACTAGAAACTTTCACAGATTGAAAAAGCATCAAGATGAAACTTACATCTTGCATATTTAAACGATTTTCATATATACGAGAATATCTACTTAACATATGGAAGTGTCGCCCATACTGATGCATTTCTCTTAAGTCTGTGCAAGTTTCTGCAAACTATAGTTCTTGTTATGTTTACCAACCTGATTGTTGCTTGTTGTTCTTTGCAG
This sequence comes from Pogonus chalceus, assembly GCA_002278615.1. Lineage (NCBI taxonomy): Eukaryota > Metazoa > Arthropoda > Insecta > Coleoptera > Carabidae > Pogonus > Pogonus chalceus. The sequence continues at coordinate 4,060,487 of CM008234.1, forward strand.
CAACAACAGCAGCAGGGACTTCAACAGTTGCTTGTAAGTAGTTCTATATCTATTTAGTAGTAACCATTTAATATTTAGTACTTATACTAAACGTTGATTTTATTGATGCATGTTGGAACAAGTCAATTTTTAAACGTTTCTTTTATATTATTTATTTATTATTTTTTTAATATCTTAAATATTTTATTTTATTTTTGGAATTCTTTTTTATTTGGAGAATTTATTAATTATTATGTTTTCTTTTTATAAAATGTTAATATAATAATCTAAATCTTTTGACTTTAATAATATTTTTGATTTATTTGGTGGACAAAATCTCTAATATCTATGCAAAAAATTACTTTTTAATAGTTGACAACGTAATAATTTTAGTATAAGTTATATTCAATTACTTTTATTGTTTCATTTTGTTTAGCAATAAAAGTTAAAGTAAATTTCCTATAATATTCTCTCCAAATTCTAACTAGTTAATTATTATTTATTTCTTAACAAAATATTTTATTTTTTTTGTATTTATAATTTTCGTAGTAGTATTTAAAAAGTAAAATTGTAGTATATAAATATTTATTACACTACTACACTTACATTTTCCTCAGCAACAGATTCACGCCCAGCAATTACCACATGGTGCCCATGGACCAGGCTTACCAATGGGTCCACATCCCGGTTTACCCGGTATGGGACCTGCTGGAGCCGGTCTCTTAGCATTTGGTGCTGCTGCTGGATTAGCGGCGGCAGCAGGAGCAGGCCCCGGCTCCGCTGGTACTCCACATTCTGCATCCGCTGCTGCAGCAGCCGTTGCAGCGGCCGCTGCACAAGCACACCCCATGTTAAAACCCGGTGTTGGGGCTTCAGAACATGCCAGGAGGGAAGAAGAAATGGCCAAGGCGGGGATTGTTGCTGAAGAGCGACTGGTAATTTTTTTATTATTATTATATTAATATAAATAGTGTAATAATAAATATTGCGATTGTAATTTAATTAATTAATTATTAGAATTCAGTGTCACCGGGTGAAAGAGACAAATACAGATCCAGATCATCTCCAGATGTGGAACAGGAAATGAAGAGGAGAAAAGAAGATAAACTGGGTCATGTAAGTACCTACTTACTTATACTTTATCTTCATCCATTTTACATTTAGAATTAAATGAATTATTCTATAGAATTTTATCTCACTTGATAAGGTTATTAATATATTTTCTTTTAAAATAATGTATGTGATATAGTAGGCCAGGATATAAAACAAAAGCATTGTATTGTTGATGAATAATAATAATTATTAAAAGAATATATTAATAATAATCATATAAATATATGTGTATGTATTTGAAATCTGTTAATCCCAAATAACAAATATGGAAATACAGTGGAATTTCTATATTACGCAATTATGAAATTATTGAATAGCGCATAGATTTACAAATTTGGTTTTAGCTAAATCAATTCACACAAACATCTATCAACAGCACTGTTAAATTCATTGAGTTGAATTATCCGATTATATTAATTTAAAATTAACAATTCGCATTGATTATGGTTAATCATCACGGCATATTAAATTTAACAGATGATTGTGTGCAACATACATACACCAAACATAAATGGAAATACATAATATCTATATTGCAATATATTCATCAACAATTTATTGCGCTTTCCATGTTCGGTTCTGACATCCCATTACAAAGGTATAATAACGTAAAATATATAAATTCTATGGAATTTCGAATATTAAAAAATTTTTAATCATAAACAATTTTAAATAAATTTACTAATTGCAATTAATACGTTTAACTTTTTCAATCTATTCTGCTTCACTTTTAGATTCGTTATGAGTTATTTATATCTATGAAATTCTAGCTCTATGCTTTTTTTATTTTAAATGCTTTTTATTTTAATGAATTTATAATTAAAAAATAATTGCGATTTTCCGATTCATTATTGAAAATAAAAATTAAACATGACATTATAAAAGTTAATAATATATTATATATTTTATAAAATTATAAATTATTTCTATTTTATAAATTAATACTTTAAAAATTACAATTTCCAACGATAAATTAAAATTTTATCTATTACAACTAATTAAAATTATATCTCGATGTAAATTTAAAAATATCCATATCTCAGAATATATTTAATCAATAAATTTTGAGTAAATAACTTTATTTAAAAAATATAATATTTTTGAATAAATTTGAAAACTGCTTCATACAATTTTATCTCGATATAAATCATTAAAAAATTTCACTATCTTAAAATAAATTTAATCAATGTTTAATTGATCTTTGGATAAAATTTCAAAGGTTCTAAACAATTATTTTCATATATAATTTCTATATGTAAAGAAAAAATTAAAGTTTTAAGTATTCTAGTTAATTAGATAGAAAATTATTCCATTCAAATTTCTTAACAGTTTTATTAGTTTTAGAGCGACAAAGTAGAAAAAACGCTCGCTGCCCAAATTTTTATAAAATGTTACTTGTTTACAATCTTAATGGAAATGTTTAGTCAAAAATTAATACCACTGTCGTTAC